>CM027406.1:88254352-88283381 GCA_015711505.1 Sylvilagus bachmani | reverse complement strand
CCGGGGGGGGGGGGGGGGGGGCTCCTAGCCCTCCTGATGGCTCTGGCTTCACCGTGGAATCCTGGGACTGGAGGGCAGCGGCCAGCTCCCCAGGCTGCCCTGGCACCCCTCCGGAGCCCTTCCCCCCGTAACTTCCTCCAGGACACCTTCGTCCGTGCCTCGTCTGTTGGTTTAAGGTCCCTCTCTGGGTGCTCGCGCTATGGTGCAGCGGGTAAAGCCACCACCTGCAGTGTGGCATCCCAGATGGGCTCCAGTTCAAGTCCCGGCTGCTCCACTTCCGATCCAGCTCCCTGCTAAGGCTCCTGGGAAGACGGCCCAAGTGTTTGGGCCCCTGCCAGCTACGTGGGAGACCCGGATGAAGCTCTGGGCTCGTGGTTTCAGCCTGGCCCAGCCCCAGCCTTTGCAGCCATTTGGGAAGTGAACCAGTGGATAGATCTCTGGCGCACTCTCTCTCTATAACTCTGCCTTTCAAATAAACAAACATTTCTTTAAAAAATAAAAATGCAGGCTCCGTGAGGGCGGGGAGCACACAGCCCCAGGCAGAGCCAGACCAGAGTCAGCGGGGCTTCCCGGCACAGGTCACATGCGCCCAGGGCCCCTCAGCCACCCACGGCTTCCAGGGGCACCAAAACCAATGTGCACTTTAGATCCGCGTTTCCACAGCTTTTATGAAGTCCCCGGACACATACTGTACACGTGTTACTGTTTGATGTGTTATCTCACTTCATCCTCGAAGAATCCTGCCTGGCAAGGACCGTGGGTTATCACACTCACACGTGGCTCCGTCAGGCTCCGGCCGGGCAGTGCCGCGGGACAGCCACGGTGAGGCTGGCCACACCGGCTTCCACCAGCCCCGCTCCGAGGGTCAGCCGGCGACTCTGTTCCCTCTGTCGGTCCCGTCCCGTGCTCTCCCTCCAAGGCACTGGTCAGCCCACGAGTCTGTCTTTCTGGAACCATCGGCTCCCTCGGACAGGTTGGCGTCACCCCGCCTGGGAGAGGCAGCAGCAGCCACACAGAAAATCCAGCCACGATCCTTCTGCCCCGGCCACTCCCAGAGTCTCAGGGCCACACCCACCCTTGGGGGCGGGGCAGCCGCTCTGCCCGCCCAGGGGAGGCACTGCCCAGGCCACCCCGCAGGTCTCCCGGATGGCACTCCCGAGCCTCACACAGGGCCACGAGAGGCCCAGGGGCACATGGCTGTGTGGTGCCATTCCAATCGGGATTTCTTTTTTCATCTTATTTGAAAGACAGAGTGACAGAGAGACAGAGACAGACAGACAGAGAATCTTCCATCTGCTGGTTCCGTCCCCAAATGTCCACACCAGCCAGGGCTGGGCCAGCTGAAGCCAAGAGCTCAGAACCCCATCCGGGTCTCCCATGTGGGTGGCAGGGACCCAAGAGCCATCGCTGCCGCTCCCAGGGGGCGCGTTAGCAGGAAGCTGGGTCAGAAGCCGAGGAGCCAGGCCTCTAGCCAGGAGTGGGGTGCCCGCGTCCCAAGGCAGCAACTTAGTCACCGCCCGGAAGCCGGCCCCCCAACCAGTATTCCTGCCCAGTTTTTCTGACGGTCAAGTTGCCCCCGACACACACACAGGTTGCCAGGCAACGGCCTGATGCCTGACAGGTGCTCAGAAAATGGCCAGTTCCCTCTTCAAGTGCTGCTTGCAACTGGCAGTTCCCCGCGCCGGCCACACCCCCAGGAAGCTGAAGCTGCTACGTTATCTTTAAGGCTCACTAGGCTAATCCTCCGCCTGCGGCACCGGCACACCGGGTTCTAGTCCCGGTCGGGGCGCCAGTTCTGTCCCGGCTGCTCCTCTTCCAGGCCAGCCCTCTGCTGTGGCCCGGGAGTGCAGTGGAGGATGGCCCAGGTGCTTGGGCCCTGCACCCCATGGGAGACCAGGAGAAGCACCTGGCTCCTGGCTTCAGATTGGTGCAGCACTGGCTGTGGCGGCCATTTGGGGGGTGAACCAAAGGAAGGAAGACCTTTCTCTTGTCTCTCTCTCACTGTCTAACTCTGCCTGTCAAAAAAAAAAAAAGAAAGAGACTTTGCATGAGCGCCTGGCTCAGGTCTGTGCAGAGGTGTCGCCCCCGGGAGGGAAGGCTGGAAGGGAGCGAGCGGCTGCAGCTCAGCAGAGAAGCCCTCCCCCTGCCCCCCCCCCCCCCCCCCCGTGGCCCACTGCTCCTGGGACCCGCGCCAGAAGGCGCCCCCTAGGAGGCTGCGGCCTTTCGTTTCAGGGACGGCAGAGGTGGGCAGGGGTGAGGAGAGGAGGGAGGTCCAGTCCCTGGCTTTGTGTGGCCCAGAGCTCAAGTCCCCCATGGCCGAAGCCTCGGCCACCTCCCTGTCACAAGAGAAAGGGGGAAGGCGGGGTCCAGCCCGGCTGCCCGCTCCCGCTGCAGCTCCCCACCATTGCGCCTGGGGGAGCAGCGGAGGGCGGCCCCGTGCCTGAGCCCCTGCACGCGCGTGGGAGACCTGGAAGGAGCTCCTGGCGCCTGGCTTCTGCCTGGCCCAGCCCTGGACGCTACAGCCTTTGAGGCGTGAACCAGCAGGTGGATGATCTCTCAATCTCTCAATCTCTCTCTCTCTCTCTCTCTCTCTCTCTCTCTCTCTCTCTCTGTGCCTTTCAAGTAAATAAAATGCATCTTTACAAAGAGACAGAGAGAGAGAAAGGCCCATGCACCTGCCCTCCTGTCCCGGAGGAACCAGGTCAGCGGGCGAGGTCCTCCCTGGGGGCATTCCGGCTAACAGAGGCAGAAGGACCGGCCGGGTATTCACCCTCGGGAATGAGTGCTCTGGGCCGTGCTGCCGCCGTGGCCGGCCCCTGGGAGGAAGAAGCGGGGGGCACAGACCCCGGTGGGGAAGGCGCCCCGGCACCTTGGCCTCCCCAAAACCAGCAAAGGCGAGTTGGATGCAGACTCCAGGGAGGCCGACATCCAGGAAGCGGAGAAGCTGGGACAAACACAGCGCTGTGGGGAGCGGGGGGTGGGGGTGGACAGACAGGCGCTGGGCACAGCGCTCAAGACGCCACCCGGATGCCTCATCCCGGGTCGGGGGGCGGGGGTTCTGGTGCCAACTCTGCTAACACCCACCCTGGGAGGCAGCAGGTGATGCCTCAAGGCCTTGGGGCCCGCCACCCACACGGGAGACCCGGAGGGGGCTCCTCCTGGCTCCTGGCTTTGGCCTGGCCCAGCGCCAGCTGTTGTGGGCATCTGGAGAGTGAATCAGCAGATGGAAGATCTCTCTCTCTCTCTCTCTCTCTCTCTCTCTCTCTCCCCTTCAAATAGAGTTTTAAAAATTGAATTAAAAATTAAATGAAAGACCCAGCAATCAATCTCAACGTGTAAGTCTTATTTAGATTCTAGTTCAAGGGAAAATAATTACATATGGGCACGTGCCTGTTACATGGTATACAATGCGCAGGGACATAGCAGTGTGTCGGCAGTTACATGTCGATACACTGTATAGGTGCAAGCCTGAGGACAGGCGGGGACGCGATCACACTTAGGGGAACTGACCGTCTGCACTGGCTCCCAGGCCTCCCAGCTCCCAGGGTCGGAGGTTGAAAGCCCTCGGTTTTTACAGCTCCAAACTGAGGTGTTTCCAGTGAAGCAATTATGGCGTCTGGGGCTTCCTTTGATGTGAGGGAGGAGAGAGGACAGGAGAGAAGTAAGATCCCAGGCCACCGCTGTGGCGCGGTGGGCTAAGCCACTACCTGCAGTGCCAGCTTCACACATGGGCACCGGTTCGAATCCCAGCTGCTCCACTTCCTATCCAGCTCCCTGCTAATGCACCTGGAAAAGCAACAGAGGACGGCCCGGGTGCTTGGGCTCCTGGATGAGGCTCCTGGCTTCAGCTGGCCCAGCCAAGACTCCGCGGCCACTTGGGGAGGGAACCAGCAGATGGAAGACCTCTCCCTCCCTCCCTCCCTCCCTCCCTCCCTCCCTCCTTCCTACAAATGAATAAACAAGGCTTTAAAAGATTAAAAAATAAAAGTCGCTCTAATGCAGTGATTGTGATGGACCGGAAGCAGGCACTCACAGCCTCACATTCCAGACAAAGCGCACTGGGCACCTGCCGTGTGCTCGGCACCGCCCTGGACGCCCCAGGGAGCTACACAGACGCACCCCTGGCCTGGCGGAGCTGCCCCCCCCCATGGCGCCTGGGGACAGGGGGCAGGGCACCGGGGCAGGGGGCAGGGGCAGGGGGCAGGGGCAGGGGGCAGGGGGCAGGGCACCGGGGCAGAGGGCAGGGGGCAGGGCACCGGGGCAGCCCTGCCTGGGCCTCAGGAGCTCTGGCAGGGACAGGGCTCACCCCGCGTCCCAAGTTCACCAGCCCAGCAAAGAGCCACCGCGGCCCCAGCACGAGCACCCCCTCAAGGCCACCGCCCTGCGCCCGCGTCCCCCCCCATGCCGTCCTCGCCTGGCCGCGGCGTGGCCGCCCAGCAGGCCTCAGAGCCCGACGCCGACCTGCAGGGAGACCTGGGGCGAGCGGCGGCCTCGGAGCTGGGACAGCACACAGCGCACGCTCATGGGGAGCCCCCCACGCCCAGGCGGGGTGGCCTCGGGCAGACACCATGGAGTGCTGGCTTCTGCCGGCACAGGGCCCCCAGGGCAGTGGGCCAGCCAGCGCTCACCCCAGCCCACCACAGTCAGTGGGCGACTTAGGGTCCAGCGAGCACGACCTTCCCACGAACCCCCGTGGCCTGTAAAGTGCCATCCCCTCCACCAGGCGACAGGTCTCATGGCTCCCGGTCTTTCCTACCTGCCTATGAGACTCCCCGCCCTGATTCCTGCTGAGCCCTGCCCGTGCCACTAAGGTCGCCTCCTTCAGGAAGCCCGCCCAGATTCCCCCTGGCTGACCACACAGGCTCTCAGGCCCACAGTCCCCAGGGTTCGTCTCTAAGCAGCTCCCAGTGTCCCATGAGCTACAAAACTGCTCTAACCTTGTCACCCCCTCCCCTCAAATTGAGGCCTGGGGCCTCCAAACAGCACAGGGACTGACTGGTGCAGAGCAGGTGTCGGTACGGGCTGGGTGGGTGGACAAATGGTCCAGTTCTGCATCTGTCAGAGGATGGAAACCCCGGCCACACTGTCCTAAGCCAAGGGTGTAGACAGCCTCAGGCGAGGTTGGACCTCAGGCGTTCAAACAATGGCCTCCCTGCCCCATCCGTCCCTCACAGCCCTCCCAGCCTCAGCTCTGCAGCCGCTGACCACGCCCGGGATGGCCTGGGCTCCCCAGTGGGTGGGGCTTCACTTCCCATGCTTTGCATACAAGTCCCAGGACAGCGTCCCATTGGCCTGTCCTGGGTCACATGACTTCCAGGGTGCTCTGATGGGCCAGGCTGGTTACAGGCTCGTTCCTAAAGGAGGGCACGGCCCACCTGAACCAGGAACCTGGGGGAGTGGGGGGACTCCCCAGGGAGGGAGACACCCAGCAGCTCCCAGCCGGCACCCTTGACCTCCTCCCAGGGGACAGACAGCCTGCCTCTCCTCCCCACCAGCAAGATGCTCCAAGCCTCACCCCAGAGCCCCGGGTCAGTGTTCAGCTGAGTGGCCCCTGGTTCCGGAGGGAAGGGCACGACACCCACAGTGGGCACCGGCCATCGGCGCCATCTAAACAGCTGAAGAACTCAACCGCAGTCGCCTCCACTTCCCTCCCTCCCGGTAACCTCACAGCCGCCACGCACTGCTCAGCCACCGTGGGCAGCCCCGGGAGCCACCATGGCCCAGACGGGGTGTTCCCAGCGTGCGACAGCTAGAGCCGGCCTGGGTGAGCCCAGGGCTGACTGCTCAGTGCGTCGCGGCGGTCCTGCCCCCCGACGTCCATCGCTGCTGCCCCCCAGCACCTCCCGGGGCCTCAGGGAACCCGCACTTGGCCCAGGAGGCTCTGACATGGCCGGGCGTGCAGGCGTCCGACCTCGCACGCCAGCGAGGCGCCGAGCAGGCGGATTCTGCACCGCCAGCACCCATGGCTGGCCGTGGGAAGGGGCTGCCCGGCTCTCACACGGCCAGGGCTCCGAGGACCCGGCGTGCGTCGCCACACAGGCGTGCCCACCCCACCGGGGCCAGGGTGAGCGGAGGGGCCAGGCCAGCCGTCGCAGCCTTCCAGGCTTGGCCCAACAGGGAGCCCCCGAGCCTGGAGACATCGTTTTCCTGCGTCTGAACCGCACTGGTGAGGGGCAATTGATTTCCTTGCCCATTTTTTATTAATCAAAGACAAACCAGAGCCAAGCCAGGTCTCCGAGCGGGGAAACGGACACACACACACACACCCCAGCCCAGACACTGGACTGCGCAGTGTGGTCCTGTGGCCCCCAGGACCACGGCAGGGACACGCCGGGCAGCCAACATGGCCCAGGGGCTCCACACCTCTGTGTGTGGGTGTGGGGGGTGTGAATGGGGAAGGGGCTTCTCCTGGATCTCACTCAGCTGAACCCGGGGAGGGTCTCAGGTTCCGTCGTGCCCCCTGCGCCCTGCCTGCTCCTGGGACAACCCCAGGACGCCCTGTGCAGCTCTGGGGGCGGCCCTGTGCTGGGAAGCCCCCTGCCTCCGAGGACCAGCGAGGGCCTGGGAAGCTGGACCTCTGGGCCGAGTCCAGGCCCCTGACCCCCAGCCTCCAAAGAGCTCCTGCTGAGGCTCTCAGCCCTTCCAGGGGGGCGGGCCTGCTCCCTCCCCGCCCCCCTCAGCCCCTCCCCTCTCTGCCCTCAGACCCCCAGGACACCACGAGGACCCTGGAAGCCCAGCCCAAGCCTCCCCACCCCCACCCCGCCCTTGGCGGACCCCTGGTGCCTTTTCAATGATGGGGGGCTACGGCCCTCTCCCGCCCACCCCAGCCTTAAGCGCTGCCTACCAAAGGGGTACGTTCGGGGCCGGCCAGGGCACTCTAGGTCCAGGTCGGACCCCGCAGGGGTCTCTGTCCCAGAAGCTCAGGGCGGGGCAGGCCCCCAGCCCCGCCTCTCAAAGGACCCCCTGGAGTACGCTTCGGAGCCGGGCAGGGCCCCCTGCCTCTCCAGGGTTCACTCCAGGGGCCCTCGGCAGGTGCAGACCCTGCCAGGGCCAGGCCTGCGCCCCCTGCCAGCCCCGCGGGCACCGGCGGCTGCGCGCACGGCCGCGGCGGCGGCGCGAGGCCGCACTACAACTCCCATGATGCCGCGCTCCAGGGCTGGGCGGAGCGAGCCGGCTCCCCGCCCCGCGGCTTTCTGGGGATTGTAGTCCTCCCGAGCGGGGCGCGGCGTGGGCGTGGCAGGACCGCGGGAGGCCGTCCGCGCCATCCCCTCCGCGGCTGCGCAGCCCCGGCGGCTTCCGGGTGGCGCTCCCCGGCGGCCCTGCTGCTCCAGCGGGGAGCACCTGTTACGTGGCCGGGGCGGGCGGGGCGTCCGGCCACACACAGACTTCAGCCCCTGTGCTGCGGCCCATGGAGGGCGGTGCTGTTGCCTTTTCTTTATATTTTTAAGACTTATTTATTGACTTGAAAGAGTTACAGAGAGGAGAGAGAGAAAGGGGGAGGGGGAGCAGAGGGGGCTCTGCCACCCTCTGGTTCCCTCCCCAGATGGCCGCAATGGTCAGGGCCCGGCCCGGCCAAAGCCAGGAGCCAGGAGCTCCATCCGGACCTCCCAGGCAGGTGCAGGGGCCCGAGCACTTGGGCCATCTTCCGCTGCTTTCCCAGGTGCCCTAGCAGGGGCCTGGATGGGAAGTAGAGCAGCCGGGACTCGAACCAGTGCCCATGTAGGATGCGGGCACTGCAGGCGGTGGCTTTACCCGCTATTCCACAGCGCTGCACTAGCGGCTGTCTTCTGAGCCAGCAGCAGACACAGAGGGCTGGGGGAGGGGAGTTAAATCTCAAAGTTTGATAGGAAACCAGAACATTCCCCAGCAGGCCAACGCTGAGCCTCCTGCCTCGGGGCAGGCACAGGGCCCCAGGGGCTCCGGACGCAAGGGCTGGACCCCAGACACAAGGGCTGGACCCCAGACACAAGGGCTGGAGGTGCAGCAGCCACATTGCAATCAGGAGGCAGTGACTAGGGAAACTGGACTCCACGAATCGAGAGCCAGGACGCCTGGCGGCTTCTGAGCCCCTGCACCTGCTCCCTCCGGCCCGGCTCTGGTTGGCTCAGCCAGAACCTCCCATCTGTTTAAGCCGCTGTAGCATGGTCTCTTCACTTGCAACAAATGTAGCATGGTCTCTTCACTTGCAACAAATGTAACACTGGGCAGCTCCGACTTTAGCCTGGGGGCATGCGTGCTGCCCTCTGCCCGTGGGCTCCTGCCGGTCTCTGCCTGGATCTTCCACACTCTCTTTGGGGAACTGTCCTGGTAAAGCCGCGTGGCGCTCCAGGGCGCAGCCTGGGACCCGGCTGGCTCCTGCCCCCCCGTCAGGTGTCCCAGCCAGGCCAAGGGGCTGCCCTTCCCCCCATGCCAGGGCTCCTTGCTCCCCAGCTGAGCACCAGCAGAGCCTGGCAATGCCAGGCTGCGGGCAGGAGACCCGGGCACGGCCCCGACACCAGGCATCCTCCCTGCGTCTCCATCTCCGTCTCCACATCCTTCGCCCATGCCCGCCGCCGGTCATGGCCGGAAGCCAGTGAGGGTGAGGAGGCACCCGCCCCTGGGCCCTGGGTGCTGACTCAGAGACTGGACAGAACCCGCCCCTGCAGTCCACAGCTCCGGGACCTCGGTGGGGGCGGGGCCTCTGCTTGGCCGTCTGTGAAATGGGCCCAGCTCTGCCGGGGCAGCGGCGCCTCTGGTCCTGGGCTCCTCCTGCGGACGCGCGCAGGTCCCAAGGGCGGGCTCGGTCTCCTGGGGAGGGGAATGTAGACCCCTCCCCAGCGCCCCCTCCCGCCATATCCCCGCCCTGAGCCCACGGGCGCCTCTGCTGTGAGCCACCGGGAACCTGCCCAGCCGCCCCGCTGGCTCTCCCGGGACA
This sequence comes from Sylvilagus bachmani, assembly GCA_015711505.1. Lineage (NCBI taxonomy): Eukaryota > Metazoa > Chordata > Mammalia > Lagomorpha > Leporidae > Sylvilagus > Sylvilagus bachmani. The sequence continues at coordinate 88,274,467 of CM027406.1, read as the reverse complement.
CACACCAGAGGCGTCCTGCTGTGAGCCGAGCAGGGGGCCGGCCCGGCAGGCCCCTGCTCCTGTCCCTGTGGGAGACGCGCACGACAAGGACACTCTCCTCCCAGACTGCCCTGCCGCCCTGGGCCTCGACCCGACTGGCCGTGAGATGAGCCGAGATGGAGCCGGCGCTGTGGCGCAGCGGGTAAGGCCGCCGCTTGCAGTGCCGCACCCCATGTGGGCGCCGGTTCTAGTCCTGGCCACCCGCTTCCCATGCAGCTCTCTGCTGTGACCTGGGAAAGCAGTGGAAGATGGTCCACGTCCTTGGGCGCCTGCACCCACGTGGGAGACCCGGAGGAAGCTCCTGGCTCCTGACTTTGGATCGGCCACTGTGGCTGTTTTGGGAGTGAACCAGCGGATGGAAGGCCTCTCTCGCTGTCTCTCTCTCTGTCTCTCTCTCTCTCTCTCTCTCTCTCTCTCTCTCTCTCTCTCTGTCTCTGCCTCTCTGTAACTCCGCCTTTCAAATAAATAACTAAATCTTTAGAAAAGAGTAAGAGATGGATGAGCCGAGAGCCCCCTGCTGGGGTCGACCACGAACTCAAGGGTGGGTTCTTGTTCTTGTTGTTTGTTTTTTATTTTATTTTTTTCTGATAAAACGGGACTCCCCTGGCAGGGGTCTTTTGCCCTTCACCCTTCTCCAGTCTCCACCCCCAGGCTGCTGCCTGGGACGCTGTCTTGATGCCTGGAGGTGAAGCAGCCCTGTGGTGCTCTAAGGTGACAGCCGTGCGCTCCAGGAGCGGGGCCGTCTGCGCCTCTCTGAGTTGCAGCCCAGAGCAAATCCCAGGGCCCCTTGGAGACGCTCAGCGGGGCGGGCGGCAGGGCCAGCCTCGAGCAGCTGAGCCAAGGAGGGAACAGGAGCGCGGGCAGGGCAGCCCTGACTCAGCCGGAGGAGCCGGGCGAGTTTATCAGGCACAGGGGACCCGCCTCCCGCCCGGGGCCCCGTGGGACCCAGAGTGAGGGCCAGCGTCTCTCGGGGCCTCAGTTTCCCTGCGTGAGAAGCTTGTGCGTGGGACTTGGTGGTACGGAGGCCGGAGAGGGTGGGGGTGCCTTCTGGCCTCCGAACCCCAGGAAGGAGCTGCCGGGAGCGGGGGCAGAGGAGGAGCTGCCCCAGGCCCAGGGCCGGCCCCCCGGGGGCTCCCGGTATCTGCACTCAGCCAGCCAGGCCGCAGGGGCGCAGGGTGTGCACGTGGCCGACCCCGGCCGGACAGCTGGAGCGACAGGGCCAGGAGGGGGAAGGTGCAGGGAGCGACAGGAGAGGAGGGCGCGTCCCCTGAGGTCCCAGAGCCCGGGCCTGGGCATTCCTGCCTCCTAAGGGGCGGCCCTACCCCCACGCACCCCAACCCCAGAAGGAGCCAACAGTGAGGGGGCAGAGAGTGCCTGGGGGATGGACAGACGCCACCCGGGCCTCAGACCCATGGGAGGTGTGTGGGCAGAGGTGACCAGAGCCACAGGGACTGAGAAAGGTCCCCTCGGGGCTGGCAAGGAGGGCATCCCGGCGGAGGTGTTTCTGTAGGAGCAGAAACAGGGATGGAGTCATGCTCCAGGCTGGAGGACCCCCTTCCCTGAGGGTGGGGGCCGGCTGTGGAGGCAGCCTCCGCCGTCAGACTGTGGGCACTCCTGATTCTCCCGAAGGCTCGGCTCAGGGTGGGCTGGCGCTGTGCAGGCCCGGCGGGCACCTCTGGGAGGCCCAGTGGGTTTCCTGCCGCCTGCCCGCGGGGCAGGAAGTGCTGGCTGACAGCGAGGCCGAGCCTGGGAACGGGCAGTCTCCAGGCCGGGTCAGTGTGACCTTGACCGTGCCCTGTGCACAGGCACAGGCGTCTTCGTGAATCACAAGCCCACCCCTCCCGGGCGGGATGGGGGTGGAGGGGACTCGGGCGCAGCCTCGGCTTCCTCATCCACAGAATGGGGACACAAGGCTCGGAGCCTGCCCAGGCAGCCGCCGCAGTGCGGCCACGGCTGGGGATGACGGCGCCGGCGGTGGAGAAGACTCCGCCGGCTCCCTGCCCCCAGCGCCTGCTCCGCTCCCATCCAGCTCCCTGCTGATGCAGCTGGGGAAGCCGCGGAGGACGGCCCAGGTGCCCGGGAGACCCAGATGGAGCCCCGGCCGTGGCGGCCATGTGGGAGTGAGCCGGGATGGAAGGCCTCTCTCTTCCGCGTTCTCCCCCTCCCTCAAGCTCGCTCTGCCTTTCAAGTAAGTTTTTTAAAGAGCTGCAGGCTGATTTCTCTGTGAAAGCCCCTCCTGACGGGGGGGGGGGGGGGGGGCCTCCCTCGCCTCCCGGATCACGTTCCAAGTGCGGGTTTTGGAGCCCCAGTGTTCCAACCGGCTGGCACGCGGTGCTCATATGAAAGTGCGGGTTTTTTTTTTTTAAGGTTTATTTATTTATTTGAAAGACAGAGTTACAGGGGGGGGGGGGGGAGAAAAGTCTTCCATCCCCTGGTTCACTCCCCAATTGGCTGCAACGGCCGGAGCTGCACTGATCCGAAGCCAGGAGCCAGGAGCTTCTGGGTCTCCCACGCAGGTGCAGGGTCCCAAGCACTTGGGCCATCTTCTACTGCTCTCCCAGGCCATAGCAGAGAGCTGGATCAGAAGCGGGGCAGCCGGGACTCGAACTGGCACCCCTATGGGATGCCGGCACTGCAGGCGGCGGCTTTACCCACTACGCCACGGTGCTGGCCGGAAAGTGTGGGTTTTAGCCACAGAGGGGAACTCCTGTGGTCGTCGGCAGAGGGAAAAGCAGCAGCCCAGCCTCCCCCGCCGCAGACAAGCCCCCAGGAAGCCCCTGTGACCGTGCGCTCCTTCCACGCCCACCCCGTGCTTGCGGGACCCGTTCACGGTGGCCGCCACCAACGTCACAGGAGCCAGCAGCGGCCAGCAGGACCAGCCTCGCCCTAGGCGCTCAGCTCCTCCGAATGAATGCACCCGGTTTCCGGCTGTCCGTGTCGGCTGACGAGGAGCGGAGGGCCGCGGCCACGGTGCCTGGACCTGCAGGCGTTTGCAGGTGTTTGGAGCTGTGCGGAGCCCACACGCAGGGGCCGGCGTCATGGTGCAGAGCATTAGGCTGCCGTCTGCAGTGCCAGCGTCCCGCACCCGGGCGCCAGTTCGAGTCCCAGCCACTCTGCTTCCCATCCAGCTTTCTGCTGGGGCCTGGGAAAGCAGTGGAGGGTGGCCCAAGTGCTTGGGCCCCTGCAGCCACGTAGGAGACCTGGAGGAGGATCCTGGCTCCTGGCTTCAGATCGGCCCAGCCCTGGTATTGCTGCCATTTGGGGAGTGAACCAGTGAATGGAAGACCTCTCTCCCTGTTTCTGTCTGTCTCTCTCTCTCTGCCTCTCTGTAACTCTGCCTTTCATATAAAATAAACAAATATTTTTTAAAAAGATGTAGCCAAAGCAATGCTCAAAGGCAAATTCATAGACATCTGAGACCAATACCCCTACAAGGAGTTGAGTTCTTGACTCTCTTAACAGTGAATTTGCTCAGACAACAGTCCTTGATAAGCGGGGAAATTTCTAGAATCTCTAGTCGCCTGGCCAGATTTCCAACAGGAGAATTGTTACCGCACGGTTTTCTCTCCGCACTCTGTCTGCAAAGGGCGCGGTGCTGGGATCGCAGGAGCCAGGCGTGGGCGGCTGGCGGCCCCCGTGGCCCCCAGCCGTGGGCCGGGAGAAGCTTGGGTCGTGCCTCTTGCTGGGAGCTGGGGGCCCTTGTGCGGCCGGGGACACCGGGGGAAGCCCCACGTTCCCCCGCGTGCTGTGTCCTGGGCTGGGATGCCGGTCCGGTGGGCGTGTCCCGGAGCTTTCTACACGGTCCGCGGTCCCCACCAGGCGCAGGAGGAAAGCGAGCCAGAAAGGGGCCCTCTGCCTGCAGCTTGGCTCCCTGGCGGCGCCTTCTGCGAGGCCCTGGACAGGGAGGCTCTGCCCCGGCCCCGCATGTGGCCGGCCCCGGCCCCGGCAGCCAGCTCGGCACGGAGGGACCACGCCAGGTACCAGATGGCCTCTTGCGCACAGGCTGCTCGGCGGTCTTCGTCCAGGCTGTGACTCCAGGCCGGGGTTTCTCACGGCGGAGCTGTGCCCCCATACCCCACAGCCTGGTAGGGGGCTGGGGGTGGAGCCGATGCCCCTCGATGGAGAGGAGCTTGGCCAGAGCCCAGGCCAGCGTCACACTCGTTCTTGTTAACAGTCCTGCGAAGACCCCACCGCCACCCGCCGCCACCGGGCTCCTCCTGCGCTGATCGCTGCCCCTTGGCCCCGCGGGAAGGGAGTTCCCCTGGCGGGAGCCCAGGACCCTGGGGGCTGCTCCCTGGGGGTCTGACCCACGCAGGTGAGCGGTGCCGTGAGCTTGTGGGTCCTGCGGAAGCAGAGGCTGGCTTGGCAGCCCTGGCGCCGCCACCTTCCAACCCTGCACCCTGAGGCTGAGCAGGGGAGCCCCGTGCCCTCGGTCCCCTCATCTGGGAGATGGGCTGGGGACCGCATCCTGGGGTGGCGCAGAACGAGGACTCTGGGACAGGACCGCAAGGCTCGTGGGGGACCTCGATCTCCGAATCTGTAGAATGGGTATGATACAAGCGCCTGGGGGGAGGGGTTTAAAGATTTATTTATTTGAAAGTCAGAGTTAGAGAGAGAGAGAGAGAGAGTCCATGTGCTGGTTCACTTCCCAGATGGCCATCAATGGCCAGACCTGGGCCGATCTGAAGTCAGGAGCCAGGGACTCCCTCTGAGTTTCCCACGTAGGTGCCAGGGACCATCTTCCTCTGCTTTTCCCAGGCCACAGCAGGGAGCTGGATCAGAAGTGGAGCAGCCAGGACTCGAACCAGTGCCCACATGGGATGCCGGCACTGCAGATGGTGGCTTTACCTGCTGCGCCACAGTGCTGGCCCCTGAGATGCTTTACACAGCTCCTGGATTCTGCTTGGCCCAGCCCTGGCCATCGTGGCAATTGGGGGAGTGAACCAGCAGATGAAAGATCGATTCTCTCTCTCAATATCTCTCTCCTTCTCTCTTTCTCTCTCTCAATATCTGCCCCTCTCTCTGTAACTCAGCCTTTCAAATAAAATAAATAAATCTTTTTAAAAACAAGACAAAACCCCATGAACCGTGAGCACACAGCCTAGGCCATCCCGAGTTCTGAATACAGCATCGCTCCCTCCCCTCCTCTGGGACCCTGAGTGCACTGCCTTCACCTGCCAGGGGCCGGAGCTGAGCGGCTCTTGTGGGCAGGTGCCGTGGCTGATCTCCGCCTGCGCTGTGCTGCTGTCCATGGTGAGCCCAGACGGCGGGAGGCAGGTGCCTCGGATGGGAGCGAGCCAGCGACTGCCAATACCGTGAGAGATGAAGCTGTGGTGCCACAGAAGTAAACGCCGAGTCCAGCCCCACCTGCCCGAGTGCCATGCAGGCCGCCGTAGCCTGGGCCTCCCTTAGGGCCGGCACGTGCTCTGGACAGTGCTCACTCAACAGCCGTCATCAGCCAGGAGAGTGAACCAGCCAGTCCTCCCCAGTCCCCCGCCCACGGAAGGGCTGTGTCGGCCCAGGGGAAGGCCCTGCCTGCCCCCGGCCCAGGTCGGGTGTATTTCGGTACGCAGGGATCCGGGCAAAGCTGGAGCAGGGCCACAGACCCCGCGTGGCCCCCGCGGTGGGAGGCTCCGGGCGCAGAATCGCACGGTGGGAGGAGCCCGGCGAGGCCACCAAGGGGCCAGCATGTCTGTCACTGCAGCAAACCCTGCCTGGCGCTGCCGGCCCTTTAGGAAGTCACCGTGGGGCAGGCACCAGGCAGCGAGGCCGCCCCCGGGGAAGCCCACGACCTGCACCAGGGCGGCTGGACTCCAGGGGCTGCCCCCGCTGCCAGTCCAGCCTCCTCCTCGTGCACCCGGAGGCGGCGGGAGACGGCTGAGCGCCCGGGCTCCTGGCTCCCGTGGCGGACGCTCCGATGGAGTTCCTGGCCCAGCTCCGAAAGCTGTAGGCGTCTAGGGAGTGAGCCAGCAGGTGGAAGCCCTGTGTGTGTGTGTGTGTGTGTGTGTGTGTGTGTGTGTGTGTGTGTCTCATTGTCACTCTGCCTTTCCAATAAATCAGCGACACGTTTTAAAGAATGTCCTCTTTCTCACGAACAAGGCAGCGGGACTATAGCTGACCTGGTCGAGTGGAGGACCGCCCCAGTCAGGAGGGAGGACCAGACCAGCCGGGAGGGAGGACCGCCCTAGCCGGGAGGGAGGACCGCCCCAGCCAGGAGGGAGGACCAGGCCAGCCGGGAGAGAGGACCGCCCTAGCCGGGAGGGAGGACCAGGCCAGCCGGGAGAGAGGACCGCCCTAGCCGGGAGGGAGGACTACTCCAGCCAGGAGGGAGGACCAGGCCAGCTGGGAGAGAGGACCAGGCCGGCAGAGACCAGCAGCCCTGGGCAGAGCTCGGGAAAGCGGTGGCAGCAGGCTGGGCCCTGAGCCGGGGCAGTCGGCGCGAGCACAGGCATGCTCGCACCGTCACGGGCCACGGCTCTCGCTGCCCAGTGCCTTCCCGGGGCCAGAGGGGCCTGCTCTGCAGACAAACCAGTGGTCTCCAGTGACCTCCACCTCCTTATCTGTGAAATGGGCACCTGCACCCAGGTCCTATCCCACCGACACAATGAGCTGGTTCACGGGGAGAGCTGCAGGGCTAGTATGCAGCAAGTGCTCAATAAATAAGCCAAGACGAGGGCACTGGAGCTACATGCAGAGACCTGCTTCACCACACGCCGGGGCTGTCCTGGGAAAGTCCCACCCCCGCACAAGCCACGGCCATGCTCCTGCCTGGGGCCTCTCCCCTCCTCTCTCCCCGGCTCAGCCGCTGGGAGGTCACAGGCAAGTCTCCCTCCCACAGTCCCTCTCACCCACGCACACACATGCACACACTCATGCAAGCATGCACATGCGTGTGAAAACACCCACTCATACACACGTGCACACATGCACACCCTCATGCAAGCATGCACATGCGTGTGAAAACACCCACTCATACACACGTGCACACATGCGCTCATGCACACACACGTACACCTCGTGTACACTCGTCCATGTCCATGTACACATGTGCACACAGAGATGTACACACATGCACATGCACACTCATGCACATGCACACTCATGCACACACATGCACACTCATGCACGCGCGCACATTCATTCACACACCCGTGCACAGACACACATGCACACACATGTGAACACCCACTCATACATGTGTGCACACATGTGCTCATGCACACACGCACATACACACATACACACTCATGCACATGTGCGCGCACACATGCACGTGTACATATGTGCACACAAAGATGTACACACATGCACACACTCATGCACAAGCACGTGCACATATGAACACACATGCACACTCATGCACGCGTGCACATTCATTCACACACCCGTGTGCACACACATATGAACACACGCTCATGCGCACATGCACACGCATGCACAAGCTCATGTACATACATGCACATCCACTCGTATACACATGCACACACACATGCACACACGCTCATGCACACACGCATGCACACGCATGCACACATGCACATTCATGCTCCTGTGCACACACACCTCATGCACATACATGCCCATGTACACATGTGCACACACACACACACTCATGCACACTTGAGAAGTGAATTCTTGAGAAACGCTCTCACAACAAAAGCAAACACTCTGCTTGGCTCCCAGCCAGCGGCACTCACGAGGGTGGGCAGCGCGGGGGCTCCGGAACGGCCTTGCTGGGCGTCAGCCCGCGAAGCGGGGGCTGGGTGAGGGGCTGGAAGCCCTGTCACCCCATCTATTCACCTGCTGGTCCCCGTGGCCAGTCTCAGGGAGGCCCCTGGGAGCTGACCCAGAGCCCGCACACAGCAGGCACTTAATGTTTGCGGAAGATGCATGGACAAAGGAATGAATGGGTGAGTGTGTGAGAGAGCGCCCGGTGGGTGACCCGGCCCTGCTGGAGGAGGGGCTCGCTCGGCCCCAGGTCTGGGCGCCCTTCTCACAGCCTGTTTCCTGGACTGTACAGGGGCTCGGGGACCCCTCACCTTGTCAGACCGCTTTAGTGGGAGAAAGACACCTCGGCGCCGTCTCGGGCCTGGCACACGGCGCCCACCCTCGTTCCCGGGCGGGGAGGGGAGGCAGACCCCATGCGTGCTGCGCCCCCACCCCACCCCCCACTCAAGTGGGAAAAACCCAAGATTCGGCTGCTGGCTCCAAGGAGTTCCGGGCTGCAACAGCCAGGCCCGGACACGGGGAGCCAGGGGTCTGCGCCCCCACCCCCGCCCAGGCCACCCAGGGTGACCCTGGCCTGCCCGGGGGTGTGGGGGGGGAGTGGCTCCTAGAGGTTTCCGAGAAATGGGGGGAGGCTTCTAGCTTCATTTCAAGGACTCATCCCCGCGGCTTTGCAGAGGAAAATGGGCCAGTGGGGAAACAGGCCCACGACAGGCAGGGGCTCGCAGCTGGGCATAACAGGGCCAGTCCGGGGCCGGAACCTGCATCTCCCGACCCCCCCAGCCCCACTCTGTCAGACCAGGACCGCATCTGCACCCCAGGACAGGCCCCTCACCCCACCGTGCTCCCCACCCCGGCTCCCAGCTGAGTCCCTAGCAGACATCACTAATCAACTGGGGCACGTGCCAGATCCCTTCCGACCCCGGGCTCCAGGCAGACACTACCAGTTGATCGGATTCGGCCAGGAGATTAAGAGGCTCCCTCAGCCTGGCTCCGGGCCGTGAGAGCTGCCTGCGTTCCCACGGCTCGGCGCAGCGCCAGCATTGAGGCCACGGTGAGCGAATGAACCAACCAACCTAAGACCAAGGGGGCACTCGGCCTCCTCTGCAGGTGCTGGGCAGAGGCCCAGGGGCCAGAGACCTCACGCTCCACGCACGCGGGCAGAATCCACCCAGAAGACCAGCGAACAGAGCGGTGGGGCCTCCCCCCACCTCCGGCTGCTCAGAGCACCCCCGCCCCCCCAGCCCTGTCACTTCTTCCTTGCTAGCCTTGCTGTGTAACCCCGGCAAGTCGCCCAGGCTCGCCGCGCCTCCGTGGATTCATCCGCAAAATGGGGATGTCGCTGACCCCGCCCCATTGATTGCCATGGAGACTCGGCCCACTCGGCAGCAGCTCCAGCACACCAAGCCGCCCTTGGTCTGTCTTGGTGCACCCAAGGGCCTGATGTCAGGACATCGGCGGGTTGCTGCCCTCCCCTTGGGCGGTTCTGTGCGGGACCCCGGCCTCGCTGCTCGAGCCGCCGGCCACCGAACAGCTTCCGTGGGTGCTGCCCCAAATGTCCCCATCCAAGCACCTCCTGCCACAGGGACCCCTGCGGTGGCCTGGCCCACCCCAGCCACAGAGACGGCACTGGGGCAGCTGCAGGCCGGACCAGGAAGGGGACGTCTGGCTTCCAGCCCCGGCTCTGGCCTGGTGCCCTGAGCACTTCTGTCCCCGCCCCCGCCCCCCCCCCCCCCCGACCTGAGACTGAACGTAGAAGTCCGTCCTCCGGGCCCTTCCAGCTCTGACCAATGTCTGCTGCATACTTGCATGCATCGACTTACTTAGGCCACAAGTATTTATTGAGCGCCTACTGTGTACCAGCCCCTTTGCTGGGCCGCTGCTGATCTCTCTGCTGGAAGCCCCCCCGCAGCCCCGCCCCCGCCCCACCTCCTCCAGGCCACCGACCCCTCCCCTGCCACTTCCCCCACCCCCAGGCACCGCTGTGGGTCGGCTGATCCCGTCCGCTCCCCTCTGAATCGTGGTCTCTCACGTCTTCTTCCCTGGTCTATTCCCAGTGATTCCAAAAGAAGGTTCTGGAACTCCCAGGAGAAAATGAACAAACGAATCCCAAGCCCGTCTCCCAATTCGCCCTGCACAGCGTCCCCCTTGATGCTTTCTGCCTCTTCAGCCCGGCCCCACAGGACAGAGCCCACTGGCCACCAGGACCCTTCCCAGACACCTCCTGGCCCCAGGAGGGCAGCCCGGAGGTGGCTTCCGGTGCCTGTGCCGCACGGCTGTGCTCAGAGGCAGGGCTGACACCGCCTGCAGCTCGCCGGGAGCCCAGGTCCCCTGCGGCTCCGCACCCTGCTCCAGCTGCCCCGGCAGACATTCGGTAAATACTGAAGCATTCATTAACGTCCTCCAAGGAGCGGTGACTCAGGGCCAGACACAGCCTCCCCAGCTCCAGGGCAGAAGGCGAGCGCCCCAACCTTTCTCAGGGTCCCAGACACCAGAGGCCAGCCCCCGACCCACGCAGCCTGGCCCGCTCCGTGCTGCCCCCAGTCGCGCTGCACAACCTAGGAGATACCCGCCCGCACCTCGCTGCCCTGCCCTGAGCCACTGCGGCCTCCCCTGCACCTCACCCGCGCCACAAAGGCCGCGAGCGCCTACTGTGTGCCCTGAGACCACCAGATGGCTCGGCTGGAGCCCCGCCCCCTCAGCCACTCCCCTCCCTAGGCCACCCCAAAAAAGACCAAGTGTTCTTATAAAGACAGACAACCGCTCAGCCCTCCCCACCACCCCACCTCCCGATTCCTGGGAAGAGAGGGGGTGACCGAGTGAGTGGGCCTCAGACAAGGAGGGGGCCACGTGAGGGGTGAGAGACATATTTATCCATGTGAAAGGCAGAAAGAGAGAGAGAGAGAGAGAGAGAGAGGTCTTCCATCAGCTGGTTCATGCCCCAGGTGGGCTTGCTGGGGCCAGTACCTGGTCAGGCTGGAGCCAGGAGCCCCGAGCTCCACTGGGTCTCCATTGTGGGTGCAGGGGCCCAAGCACTTGGGTCCCCTTCTGCTGCTTTCCCACGCCGTTAGCAGGGAGCTGGATCAGAAGTGGAGCAGCCAGGACCCACACCTGCGCTGCCGTGGGATGCCGGTGTCACCACGCCTGCCTGGAAAGGCCCCAGTAACAGGGCTACGACCCACCTGTGGCAGAGGCTGGGTGGGGGCTGAGTGGTGCCAAGAAGAGAGGCCCAGCTCCACTGCCCACCACCCAGCACGAGTCTCCCCCTGGGCCCCCAGAGCAGCTGGGCGGGGACTGAGAGCTAGCACCTGGGTTCCTGCAGCCCCATCCCAGAATAGACAGCAGGAACAGACAGGGAGGAGTCCAGGCGAGCTCACCGTCACAGGCGCCGGGTCCTGAGACGCACACTCCGCTCCACGGAGCCCCAGCAAGCCCGGGTCCTGGATCAAACCCTGACTCCACCGCTTCCCGGCTGCGCGAGCTCTAGCATCGCACATGAGCCCGGACTCAGTTTCCCCGGTAGCTCCTGGGCAAGGACAGGAGGAAGGCCTTCGAGCAGGCGGAACAGCACATGCTGGAGCCCTCCCAGCCATGACGTGGACAAGAGCCCCGGTCCTCTCCGCGGGCCGGTGCTGGACCTCAAACCTGGCTTCATGTGTCTTTGAGACGCGCTAGGGAAGGAGTGCACAGTGCATTGTCAGCTACAGGTGCCATCGCAGCCAGGACGAGTGCGTGTCCTTGAAATTTCCATCCCGGCTCCTGCGGGGGGCGCAGGGAGCGGCGCTGCTGGGCACTGGAACCCAGACTGGTTCATTGCTGCCAGGCAAGTACAGAGCCCTGGGCCTGCAGCCACGTGACCCTGGGCAGGCCCCTGGCCACACCCATATGGGATACAGCACTTCAGGACGGGGCTTTAACCCGCTGGCCACAGCGCCGCCCCGCCCCGCCCCTCCCCAAGAATTCTGACTAGGAAAGGATGGGGCTGTGCTGTGGCTCAGCGGGTAAATCACGTGGGCGCCGGTGAGAGTCCCGGCAGCTCCACTTCCGATCCAGCTCCCTATTAATGCGCCCGGGAAAGCAGTGGAGGATGGCCCAAGTCCCTGGGCCCCTGCACCCGTGTGGGAGGCCCGGAAGAAGCTCCTGGCTCCTGGGTCAGCCTGGCCCAGCCCTGGTCATTGCAGTCATTTAGGGAGCAAATGAGCAGATGGAGGGTCTCTCTCCCTCTCTCTCTCTCTCTCTCCTCTCCCTCACTCTGTATCTCTGCCTTTCAAATAAACAATGTAAGAAAATAGAAAGAAAGGGAGACCAGGGGTCTCTGGCCCACCAAGGGGAGACGCAGGAGCTGAGATCGGCCCCAGGGAGAGAGGACTCAGAAGAACCCAAGCAGGAAGTCTGCCCCCGGGCCCCTCCAGCCCCCCCCCCCCGCCCGGTGAACTTCTGACTCCCAGGCCCCCTCCTCAGGTGACCACAGGGGCTCCTGGAGCAGTGCCACCCTAGCTCCTCAGACCCCTCTCCAAGCAGCCGTCACCTGCGTGGCCTCCGGGTCCCGACAGAGCGCTGGGAATGGGAAGCGGGAAGCAGCAGTCCTGTCCACTGTCCTCTGACCGTCGCTGTCCCCGGCGGGGAGAAGAGAAACCTTGTCCACACAGCTGGCCAGTCCCCCGACCCTGGCATTCACCTGCAGTCTGGAGGCCCCCTGCCCGGCCCAGACCCTGGCTCTGTGGGCAGCAGCTCCATGGGGCCCAGGTCACTCCTCTCGGCGACCATGGCCCCTGCCCTGCCCAGCGGTGCAGCGAGGAGTCCGGGCACTTCTGGCAGGGGCTTGCCCCATGCTAGGCACCAGGTAACAAGCCCGATCGCCACTGCCCCAGCCAGGCAGGGAAGGGGAGGTTACAGAGGCCCAGATTAGGAGACCAGGGGCCGCGCCTGGTGGCCAGGTGTCTACCCCGCCTCCGCGGAGCCGTCTCCGCAGAGGACGGTAGTGACCACGCGCGGGCTTCTCCCGTGGGAGGACGGCCCTTCCGTGAGCATTCAGAGAGACCTGGGTTACAGCGTCGGGGAGCCAGGCCCGCATCCTCTGCGCGGGAGGGAACCCCAAACCTCTCTCCTCCGGGGGTCCCTCCGCGTCAGGCCGGCGCCCCCACTGACCCCCCGCAAAGGCCTCGGCTCCCGTGAATCATCCGGGGCCCAGCAAAGGAGGAGGAGGAGGAGGCGCCGCGTGGCCGGGAGTCGGGAGCCGCGCGCACCTGCTGCAGGTGAGGCCCAGCCGTGCGGAAGGGGGAGGAGCTGTCGCCGCGGTGCCCAGGTGAGTCGATCCCTCAGCTCCTAGGAGCCAGGCCCGGGGCAGCCGCGGGCTCCGCAGTGGCCGCCGCGAGGCGACCCGCGCTGCAGACCGCGACCCCGGCGGCTCCGAGTCCCGCGCGGCGCCGCGGCCCCAGGAGAACATTCGAGGCAGCGGCGGCGTTGGAGGCCCGTTCGGTATTTGAATAGCACAAAGGAACCGCCTTGGTCTGATTGGCCGGCCGGGTGGCCCCGGGGCGGGCAGCCCCTGTCACTCGGGAGGCTCTGGGCGCTCCTATTGGCTCAGCTGGTGCGGGGCGGGGCCCGGGCACCCGGCTAAATAGCTGGGGCCGGGGCCGGCCGAGGCTCATTGCTTTGGCGCCGCGCGGGGAGCGCGAGCCCGTGGGTGGCGCGCAACGCATGGTGGCGGCTCCTCTCGGAGCGCAGCCGACCCGCTGACCCGGGCTTCGTTCCCCGTGCCCGGCGGCGCCCCGGCGGCCGGCTGGAGGCCGAAACAGCGGCATCCTTAGCAGCGGCGGCGGCGGCGGCTGCTTGGCCGCCGCCGTCTCCGCGGGAGCATGGAGTGCGCCCTGGACGCCCAGAGCCTGATCAGCATCTCCCTGCGCAAGATCCACAGCTCCCGGACCCAGCGCGGCGGCATCAAGCTGCACAAGAACCTCCTGGTGTCCTACGTCCTCCGCAACGCGCGCCAGCTCTACCTGAACGAGCGCTACGCCGAGCTCTACCGGCGCCAGCAGCAGCAGCAGCAGCAGCAGCAGCAGCCGCCCCAGCAGCAGCACCTCGCGTACGCGGCGCCCGGCATGCCCGCCAGCGCGGCCGACTTCGGCCCGCTCCAACTTGGCGGCGGCGGCGGGGACGCGGAGGCGCGCGAGCCGGCCGCTCGGCACCAGCTGCACCAGCTCCACCAGCTCCACCAGCTGCACCTCCAGCAGCAGCTGCACCAGCTCCAGCACCCGGCGCCCAGGGGCTGCGCGGCGGCCGGGGCGCCCGCGGGCGGCGCGGGGGCGCTCACGGAGCCGCCCGGGTGCGCCGCGCTCCATCCGCCGCACGGCGCGCCCCACCGCGGGCAGCCCTTGGAGCCGCTGCAGCCGGCTCCTGCGCCGCTGTCGCTGCCGCCGCCGCCGCCCGCGCCCTCCGCGCTCTGCCCGCGGGACCCTCGCGCCTCAGCCGCCTGCTCCGCGCCCTCCGCGCCCCCCGGGGCCGCCCCTCCGGCCGCCGCCGCCGCCTCCCCGCCCGCCTCCCCGGCCCCCGCCTCCTCCCCTGGCTTCTACCGGGGCGCGTACCCGGCCCCCTCGGACTTCAGCGTGCACTGCCGCAGCCAGACCACCGTACTGGACCTGGACACTCACGTGGTGACCACGGTGGAGAACGGCTACTTGCACCAGGACTGCTGCGCCTCCGCCCACTGCCCCTGCTGTGGCCAGGGCGCTCCGGGACCCGGCCTGGCGTCCGCCTCCGGCTGCAAGCGCAAGTATTTCCCCGGCCAGGAGGAGGAGGACGACGGCGACGAGGAGGACGCGGGCGAGCTGGGGGCCGAGCCCCCCGGGGGCGCCCCGTTCGCCCCCTGCAAGCGCGCCCGCTTCGAGGACTTCTGCCCGGACTCGTCTCCGGACGCGTCCAACATCTCAAACTTGATCTCCATCTTTGGCTCCGGCTTCTCGGGGCTGGTGAGCCGACAGCCGGACTCCTCGGAGCAACAGCCGCCGCCGCTCAACGGGCAGCTGTGCGCCAAGCAGGCGCTCGCCAGCCTCGGCGCCTGGACTCGGGCTATTGTCGCCTTCTAGGGAGCTGCGAGGGCAGGGGGCCCCGGGGCCCCGCGGGGCCGGGGACAAAGACAAGCGGCGAGCCCCTGGCCGGGGCTGAGCTGGGGGCACGCAGTGAGGGGGGTGGGGGGGCGGCGGCCGATGTTTTATAAATTGTAAAATAAAAGAGAGAGAGAGAGAGAAACCGAAAACCTTGGACTTTTATTTTTTTGCAGCGAAAAAGCGCCCGTTTAAGTCTGCTTTGTGTCTCCCCCACTCCTCTCCAGCTTCGAGCTTGGGGTCGCCGCGGCGTCCAGCCGGGCGCCTGGCGCGTGGGGCGGGAGCTGGGGGGCCGCTGCCCGGGGGGCGGCGAGGGGCGCGGCCGGGCGGCAGGCCCCCCGGGGCGGCGCGGCGTTCCGTGCCCCGAGCCCCGCGGCGGGGCGAGGGCCGGCACTTGTGAAATCCCGAGCAAAAACAAAGGCAAACTCTGCGCGCAGGCGACGTTCGGGGCGCGTTCCGTCTCTGGGGGCGGCCTCCAAAGTTCTCCAAATGAAAACACTTCAACTTTTTTTTTTCTTTGCCTTTTCTCCCCGGGGCGGGCGCTCGAGCCCCTCCCCGCCCCGCCCCTCTCCGGCTCCGCGGCCCCCGCGCGTCTCCCGGGCCCGCGGGCGGCGCCGGACACCCCGACCCGCTCGGACGCGGCGTGGGGAGGGGGCGGGGGTGGGCGCCCGCGGACTACACTTCCCGGCATGCCCAGCACTGCGGTGCGCCCCGAACAAGAAAGGAAGTGGACGCCTGCACCTGGTTCCCCGGCCCCCAGCATTGTCCGCGCCTGCCCGTGTCTCCGGCCCGGCGGGGCTTGTCTAACCGAAAAGCCTTTTGTTGTACGCAGGTGGGGCCCCCCGCGCACCCCGAGACCGGCGGCCGGCCCCTCTCCAGCCTCCAGCGCCCGTGGTTTTTTTTTTTTTTTTTTTGTGCGTACCCAATTGTGCATCACCGGGTAGAGCCGTTCGGATCATGTGTGGAAGTTTATAATCTGAATAAAAAGTCGAGTAGCCGAGCCCGGGGGCGGTGGGGACAGACGCCCCCGCCCCGCCCCCGCCGTGGGAACCCCAGCGCTCCCGAGCCTGGGCGGGCTGGAGCTGCCCACATCCGCAGGCCCGGGGGTGGGAGCGGGGAAAGGGGGAGGGGGCGGCTGTCGGCGGCCGGGGGCGCGCGCCTCCCGGGCCGCCCGGCCTGCGAGGTCCTCGCCCCCCTGGGAGCCGGCCGCCGCAGGGTCTCCGGCGAATTTCCTGCCGAGCCGAGGGCGAGGGGCCGGCTCGGCCTCTCCAGGCTCAGCCCTCCGCAGCCTGGGGGCTTCGGGGCCACCCACGCTCCCCGCCCCGCGCCTGCGCCCGCGCGTCCGCGTGTCTCGGGCTGCAACTTGGGGCAAGTTTTTTCCTTCTCTTTTTTCTCTCTTTTTTTTTAAGTTGAGTTTGTTATCACTGCTCGGTGCCACTTGGTGGTGCGCTGGCGGCGTCTCCGCCGCGGCCCCTCCCCTCGCGCGCGCGCGCCCGCCCCCTCCCCAGCGGACGCGGGCGGGCAGGCTCGGAGCGCGCTCGCCCTGACCACCTACGGGCTGACCTGAGCCAGGGAGCCCGTGCCGAGGCCCGGAGGCCGCTCGCGCCCTCCCGGCTGGAGCCACGCGCGCTTCTGCGGCCGCCGTGCGGGCCCGGGGGCGCGCGCGGCGGCTTCAGCTTCGCTCAGAGCGGGAAGAATGGGGGGCGGGGGGCGTTCTAAAGAAAACGGTAGACTGCCCGGCTGCTGGCAGCGGGTTCCGTGGTGTCTCCCGGTGTCTCTCCTCTGGCTGCCTCCCCGGGGCGCTCGCCCCCCCCCCCGCCACTCGCAGCGAGGCCCGCGCCCCCACCCCACACCCCCCAGCCTTCACGCCTCCCGCAGCCAGAGGAGGGGCTGCCGCCCAGGGGCCCCCCAACCCAGCCTCCCGGGACTGTCCGTATCGGGGTCCCCTGTGTCGCGCGAGGCGAAGTTTTCGGGGGCGCGCTCCAGCGGGCGGGGGTCTCGAGGGGCCGCGGCGCGAGTGGGGCGTGGGAGAGGCCGTGGCGGCGCGAGCCACGGGGAGAAAGGCTCCTTCGCCCCCGGGCCTGTCTTCTCGGCCTCCCACGGGAAGCGTGGAACTGCTGAGGAGGGGGCACGGCGCGTCTCCCCCTCCCCGTGCCCCCCACCTCCCCGCAAGTCCTAGGAAATCGCAGTTGGAGGCGCCGGCCGAGTCCATCCACCAAGCCAGCTGCCACAGCTCCCCCTAGCGCCGCTTGCGGGGCGCTGCAGCGGCCGCGCCTGGGAGTGGGCGAGGCGGGACCGGGGCGGTGGGGCTGCGGGGGTCACTCCGCGCGCGCACTGGGGCGCCGCGCCGCGTACCGCCCCAGCCCTGGCGGCAGCGGGGACCCCAGCCCGAGAGCGGCCCGCTGCGGCCCGCGTCGAGGCGGCGCACGTGGCCGGCAGCCTTTGTTGAGAACGCGGAGCTGGGCGCCGGGAGGGGCTGGGGGACTCGGTACCCCCGGCCGGGATTCCCCGCGGCAGAGGCGAGGGGGCCCTGGGGTGCGAGATGGCAGCCCCGCACTCAGCAGGACCCCAGCCCGGGTGTCCCCCGCCCCCCCCCCTCCCCCGCCGGCTTATCCACGCGTCAGCTGCGCCAGGCTTCTCAGGCACGTTGGGGTCGAAGGAAAAACCCAAGGACAGAGACGGAGAGCCCGGGAGCCCACGGAACAGAGGGCTCCCTCCCCCCACTTCCCGTCTGGACCTTGGGCAGTCACACAGAGGGTTAATGCCCCCAGCGTAACATGCCTGAGCCAACACGCAACCGCCTGGCCGTCTCGGGGGCGCATTAAGCCCCTCCGCACAAAACAGCCCGTGCACCGCACAGCCCCGGTACCGCCCTGAGGGCCCTGTCTGCAGCTCTGGGCATCCACACCCGCCCACAGCCCCCCAGGAGCCCCTGGCCCCGCGCACCACAGGCAGCCGCAAACATCCATGGCACCGTGCGGAACACACCAGACAGGCTGGAATGGGGCGGGGGTGGGGGTGCAGGGCTGTGGGCGTCCCCTGAAAGAGGGGTGGGAGGCAAGGCAGGGGTCCAGCCCAGCTCCAGACAAGAGCCTCCAGTAAAAGGACTTTGCCAGACCCCACAAGAGCCCCTGGGCAGAATTTGGGGGTGCTTCCAGGAGGTCCCTGGCCCTCCCAAGGTTGGCAGCTCACCTGCACACACAGGCGCATGTGCACACGCACCCACGAGCCTGCCGTCCTTGACTCCAAATACCCGGCCAAACGAGGCTCCCAGCAGAGCCACTGAGTAGGGCGCTGAGCTCTGGCTGGTGTGTGTGTGCGCACGTGTGTGCGTGTGTACACGTGGGCGTGTGCACGTGTGCACACGTGTGCACAGTGCGTGCGCTGTGTGCACATGTGTGTGCGCATGTGTGTGTGTGCGTGTTTCCCTCCCGCGCAGAGCGTGCACATCAAGAACCGGGTCTTTCTATCTGGACCGGCTGGACGAAGCGTCTACAAAGTGCCCGCTTGGTACCCAACTGACCCAGAACAGCAGTGACCCTCCGCGCGGGCTGGCTCAGCTCAGCTCCGCACCCAGGTAGATGCTGGCAACATCCTGCCTTCAGAACGGCGAATCCTTGCCCAAGGTCGCACACAACCACGACGTGGCCAGTCTTGACCTGCCGGAGCCGGCAGCAGAGTGAGAAGAATGTTGGACATTACCAGGCAAGCGCCCGTGGTCTGGCTGTTGAAGCTGTCTGTTGCTAAGTCCCAGTGGCACTGGGAGCCGATCCCCAGAGCTCCCGCAGGTGGGGGGCACACGCCCACACCCTGTGTACTCCAAGCTCCCGATTCCTGGGACAAGGGACCAACCCGTTGCTGCGTTTGTCACTTGTAGGGGCCAGCGGTGCCTCTGGCACCGGCGTGCGCCAAAGGTGGGATTGCTTGGCTCGTGGCGCGGTGAGCAGGCGTGCAGCTGGCTTCAGGCTCTGCTGGATCCAGGCACGAATCCGGCAGCCTCCTGTGACTTCCCTGCACCTGAGCTTACGTGCCTCCTGCAGACCAGCTTCCGCGGAGAGTGAAGGAGGCGGCTCCTGGCCTCCCGTCCAGGAGTGGTCTGGCCGCCCACACAGGCCGCCTCCCTAGTTGTCAGCTCTGAAAAACTCCAGGGGAAGATTCTGTCGCTCCCCGAGCCTGGGTCCTGTCCCAAACCTGTGGCCAGGGCTGAGGGCTGGTGGCGCCCCCACCTCTCCCCTGGCTCCGGAGGCAGAGAAGGGGTACTCTGCTGACACCGAAGGGCCGGTGCCCTCCTGGGGCATCTGGGGTCTGGGGACATCTGAGTACAGGCGACGTGCTCTCTGCATGTGTGCAGGCAGAGGGAGCTGAATGGGGCGGGTGTTGGGCCCGGGGCTAAGATGCCGCTTGGGACACCCGCATCTTCTACCAGAGGGCCTGGGTTCGAGTCCCGGCTCCGCTCCTCATCCCAGCTTCCCGCTAAGGCGCACCCTGGGAGGCGGCAGGGATGGGGCTGGCACTCAGGGCCCTGCCACCCACATGGGAGACCTGGATGGAGTTCCCAGCTCCCAGCCTGAGCCTGGCCCAGCCCTGCCCGGGCCACTGCAGGCATTTGGGTGTGATAAAACGAGTTCCAAAAACATTTTTTTTAAATTTATTTAACAGATAGAGTTAGTGAGAGAGAGAGAAAGACAGACAGAGAGAAAGGTCTTCCTTCCGTTGGTTCACCCCCCAAATGGCTGCTACAGCTGGCGCTGCGCCGATCCAAAGCCAGGAGCCAGGTGCTTCTCCTGGTCTCCCAACCAGGTGCAGGGTCCAAGCACTTGGGCCATCCTCCACTGCCTTCCTGGGCCACAGCAGAGAGCTGGACTGAAGAGGAGGAAGTGGGACTAGAACCCGGGGTACTGGCGCCGCAGGCGGAGGATTAGCCTAGTGAGCCACGGCGCTGGGCCCCAAAAACATTTTTTAGAACCAGTGTGTAAAGCCGCTGCCTGTGACACCGGCATCCCACATGGGCGCTGGTTCGAGTCCCGGCAACTTCACTTCCTATCCAGCTCCCTGCTGATGCGCCTGGGAAAGCAGTAGAAGATGGCCCAAGTGCTTGGGCCCCTGCAACCACATGGGAGACCCGGATGGAGTTCCTGACTTCAGCCTGGCCCAGTTGCAACCACTGTGGCCATTTGCGGAGTGAACCAGTGGATGGAAGACCTTTCTCTCTCTCTCTCTCTCTCTCTCTCTCTCTCTCTCTCTCTCT
>CM027406.1:88230143-88253852 GCA_015711505.1 Sylvilagus bachmani | reverse complement strand
GGAGGGAGAGAGAGAGACAGAGAGAGAGGGAGGGAGGGAGAGAGAGAGGGAGGGAGGGAGAGAGAGACAGAGAGAGAGGGAGGGAGGGAGGGGGAGAGAGAGAGAGAGAGGGAGGGAGGGAGAGAGACAGAGAGAGAGGGAGGGAGGGAGAGAGAGAGAGACAGAGAGAGAGGGAGGGAGGGAGGGGGAGAGACAGAGAGGGAGGGAGGGAGGGAGGGAGAGAGAGAGAGACAGAGAGAGAGACAGAGACAGAGAGACAGAGAGAGCCTCCTGGGCCATCCGGCCCAAGCCCCTCAGACACGAGGATCTGCGCGCTCGGCCGCCTGCCCGGGGTCTCCGTGCCTGGTGTGCAAGATGAGTGCGGGGCGAGGCATCCGGGGCACCGGCGGGCATACAGGAGGCGCCCAATAGGAGAGCCGCTGCCGCAGGAGCACGCTGGCTTTCCACCCACACTCCCTGGGGGCCCACACGAGGCCTCAGAAGGTCTTTCCGCACGGGGTGCGGGAGGAGGAGAGGAAGTTCAAGTTCGTGTGGCTTGACTGACGCTCCGGGGGTGCCCAGGGCCGGCTGTGCCTCCCGCAGCCAGCCCTCCGTGTGTGACTGCGACTGCTGCCGGCTGAGCAGACGGACAGACAGAGATGGCTGGGTAGACGGACGGATGGACAGACTGGTGGATGGGTAGATGGATGGACGGCTGGATGGATGCATGGATGGACAAAGGGATAGGCGGACGGATGGATGCATGGATGGACAGACAGAGGGACGGACGGCTGGATGGATGGACGGACAGATGGGCGGATGGGTAACTGCATGGTAGAGAGATGAATGGACAGGTAGATGAGTGTGAGTGCGTGGGGGCCGGTGCTGGGGCACAGCAGAGGAAGCCGCCGCCTGTGGCACCAGCACCCCATGAGGGCACCAGTGCGAGAACCAGCTGCTCCACGAACCGGCTACCTGCTAATGAGCCTGAATGGGAAAGCAGCGGAAGATGGCCCAGGTGCTGGGCCCCTGCCACTGACCCATGAGACCTGGAGGGGGTTCCAGGATCCTGGCTTCAGCCTGGACCAGGCCTGGCCACTTCGGCCATTTGGGGAGTAAACCAGCAGGTGGAAGATTCTCTCTCTCTTTCTCTCTCTCTCTCTCTAACTCTGCCTCTCAAATTTTTAAAAAATATTTTTAGGGCTGGTGCCACGGCTCAATAGGCTAATCCTCCGCCTTGCGGCGCTGGCACCCTGGGTTCTAGTCCTGGTCGGGGTGCCTGATTCTGTCCCAGTGCCCCTCTTCCAGGCCAGCTCTCTGCTGTGGCCCAGGAGTGCAGTGGAGGATGGCCCAAGTGCTTGGGCCCTGCACCCCATGGGAGACCAGAAGAAGCACCTGGCTCCTGGCTTCGGATCACGCTGGCCGCGGCGGCCATTGGAGGGTGAACCAACGGCAAAGGAATACCTTCCTCTCTGTCTCTCTCTCTCTCACTGTCCACTCTGTCAAATAAACATATATTTCTAGGAAATAACTGCCGGGGTGGACGGATGGACTGTTCGCCCATCCCGAGGGGTGACTGAAGAGGAAACAGCGGCGAGACTGCTTGCTGGTCCCCTGCCCCAGGCCCCCGGGTCTCTGACTTCTCCCTCCCAGCCATTTCCTGCTGTTTCTGGAACATTCTCAGGAGCTGGCACTTCCCACTCCACCCCTGGCTCCCAGGCACGCCCCCCAGGCATGCCCAGGGCCACTGCGCACCCCCCACCCGCCAGCCAGGGCCCCAGCCTGGGGAGAAAGGGGATGAAGGCGTCTCTCTGTCCGAGAAAGACACGGACGAGGCCGTGGGCAGAGCAAACGCAGGCCTGGGATCAGAACAGGCGCGCGGCGGGAGGGGCGCCTGCGGACGCTCGGGCTTGGTGGGCAGCTTCAGGACCCCCGGATGCCCGCACTGCGGCCTGGGTCCTCTCCTCCAAGGCTCCCGGCCTCGGCTTAGGCACAGTCTAGCGGCTCCGAATCCGGGCAGGCCGTGGGTGCTTCAGCTCGGGCCCAGCTGGCTGCCGGGGCAGGATGTCACCAGGCTTGCTCACCGGTGCTTGGCTCCTTCCTGTCCCTCCGCGGCCACCTCTTGGGTTTGCTCTGTGGCGTGCATGAGCCTGGCCAGGGCACGATGACCCCATCCCAGAGTCTGGGTTTTCTAAGTGCCGTCCGGCACACTGGCGCACGAGCCCGGCTGGGACCTTGCTCCTGCCACCCCACTGGGACACGGGTGCTTGTCCACGCCATGCCCTTGTCCACCCTGGCACCCCAGCCCAGCCTGGTGCCCCTCTCCCACGCGTGGCACAGAGAGGATTGGGGTTGGAGCAGGGCCCGGTGCGCGGCAGCTCGGAGGGCGTGGTGACGCCAACCAGAGACTGTGTCTAGACCCAGGCTGGGGCTCCTCCCCCGATCCAGGCCCAGTGACCTCTGAGGACCAGCCTGCTGCCATGTGGGAATGGGGGGCCAGGGCTCAGGACATCAGTCCTAGGCCAGCGGGAGGGGGAATCCAGCATCTGTTGGCCCCAGAGGGAGGGGCAAACCTGGGGAGGCAAAGTTGCGGGCGGGTGGGGGCTGAAGCCAGGTGTAGTGCGCGCCCTCGGCCAGCTCCAGGGGCCTGGGCCTGGGGTGGCGGCTGCTCCAGGCCAGCTCAGGGCACCCTGGGGAGAAGCCACAAAATGCAGTGTGTGGTTCGGGTGATTCTGCACAAGAATTAAACACTCTGACGTTTTCATTTTAAACAAGCGTTGCTCCTCCCTAACCACCTAGGACTCCTGTCCTGGAGGACACTCAACAGGAAGCTGCAGACCCCGGACAAGGCGAGAGACGCAGCCGCACGCTCAGCTCAGAGCCCACCACTGTGGGTGGGGGGCGGGGGCTCTTGGATTGGCCGGGCCTGGGCACGTGACCACACTTCGGTCTAGAGGTCCCTGTCTGCCCGGCGCTCCTGGCTCCTGCCTTTGGCCCCTGCCATTGTGGCCATGTGGGGGGTGAACCAGCAGATGGAAGACCTCTCTCCCTCTCTCCCTCCATCTCTGCCTTCCAAATAAATAAATAAATTTGGAGAGAGAGAAAGAGAGAGAGAGAATCTCCCATCCACTGGTTCCTTCCTCAAATTCCCACAGCAGCCAGGGCCAGCCAGGCTGAAGCCAGGAGCCGGGAATCCCGTCCAGGCTCTCACGTGCTGGCAGGGCCCAAGGACTTGATCTCTATACCCCTGGGTTCCTGGCGTCCCAGAGCTCACCTGTCTGAACCCAACCCTGCCGCCCCGACACCTGATTCTCTGCCCCCATCCCGACCCAGCGCCCCGACGGCTTTTCTCACGAACCCAAACCCAGCCCGCAGCAGATCCCGCCAGCTCCTTCCGAAATCACCGCCGAGCCACTTTCCTAACCACGTGGCCACCAGCACTAACCCCGGCTCTGCGCCCCTGCCCTGCCACCGCCCCTCCCCTCCTCACCATCCCAGCGGCATGAACCCTGGAACCGGTGGGTGGGTGGGGCTCGGCTGCAGCGTCTCCAGGAGCAGTGTCTGCCATGGCCATGGCCATGGCCGTGGCGTAGCCTCCCTCCTGGGCCGAGCTCAAGCTCTCTGTGAGATACCACTGGACAGGGCTGAGAAGGAACCAGGCCAGTGTGAGTGAGCCCCGCCCACCCCACCCCTCCTCCAGGCCTGCTGGGAACACAGTCTCCCTGCGGTCCCCAAGGCCCCCCCCCCCCGGTCCCAGCACCCTCCCCACGTCGCCATGCACCCCTGCTGGCTTCCCGCTGTTCTCCCATCTCTGCTCCCACCTCAGGGCCTTTGCACTTGTTTGTCGTCCGCCAGCATTGTCCTCCCAGCCCCTGCTCTCCTACTGAGCGGCTCGGGGCTCTGTCGCCCCGACTGCCCGTCCGGCGTTCCCGGCTTCATCCCTGTGGGGCGTCGTGGTATGCTTCCGTGTTCGTCCATCTCCGCACTAGAAGCACACTCCGGCCAGGACACTGCACAAGCCTGGGAGGAGCCACCGAACCACAAAACCTCCGGGTGCCAGTGTGACCTTGAGGGACCCCCAGGACCCCTGCGTGGGCACTGGGGGGCGCCCAGGGCCCTGTCCTGCACCTGTGGTCTGGCTTCTTCTAGGATAACTCCACGGCTGACTCATTTCATTCATTCATTCACCGTTAAAGAAACAGTCGCTGGGGACCGCCCTGCTCGGGGCCGGCCAGGGGTCCAGGCACCCAGAACTTGAAGGTGGTCACAGCTGCCCCGCCCCACACCCGCACTGAGCTCGCACCCCATGAGAGAGGAGGTGATAAGAGGTAGACGGGCACCTTCGGGAGAGAGGGTCCCTCTGAGGGGGCAGCATCCAAACCGAGCCCCGAACAGCAGCAGCAGCTCGGCCTGGGCCGGGCAGTGCCGCCACGCAAGCAGCAGGTGCAAAGTCCCCGGGGCGGCCACAGGCTTGGCATTCTTGTTTAAACATTTATTTATTTATTTGAAAGTTAGAGTTACAGAGCGAGATGAAGAGACGGAGGGAGTTCCCATCCTCTGGTTCGCTCCCCAAATGGCCGTCAGCTGCCCAGGCTGGGCCAGGTCGAAGCCAGGGGCCAGGAGTGAGGGGTCCAAGCATGTGGGCTGCCTTCTTCTGTGTCTCCCAGGCCGTCAGCAGGGGGCTGGATGGGAAGTGGAGCAACCGGGACTCGAACCGGTGCCCATGTGGGATGCCGGCGTCACGGGCGGAGGTGCCAGAGTGCCAGCCCCAAGCATGGGGAGGGAAGGAGGGATCAGAGGGGCCGGACCGCGGGGCGCCCCGTGTGGGTCTGGTGGGCTTCACCTTCCGCAGCACAGGGTAAGCCGGGTAGAGGATGGGCTAAGGGCACGCACGGGCGGTGCACAGCGAACAGGCACAGCGAACAGACCTGGGCTACGGAGTGGGAGGACGGCCAATGGGGTTGGATTTGGGGGTGGAGGGAAGAGGGAGAGAGGATTTGGGGCGTGGTGAGTCCCCACCCACACCCCTGCCTGGGTCCTCGAGGGGCCTGACTCCGCCCCGCCCCCACCAGGATGAGCTGCAGACCCTGGTGGCCACGTTCACTGTCCCTAAAGCAGGCACCTGAGGCCACCCCTCGGCTCACAGTCGGGGTCCCCAGGGGGCGTGGAAGGCGCCTGCGTCTCCTGGCAGACACCGAGTTGTGCGCCCGAGACCCAGGGCTGTTCTGCTCCTCGTCCACCTCTCTGCCTCCTAGGGAGGAGGAGCTCTGGCCAGGGCAAGGCTGGGGCCGGGGCCACCAGAGTGGGGACAGCACAGGCGGCGGGGCCCCTGCAGGCTTCAGGCTCCAGGGGGTGGGGGGCTGGGGGATGACCAGCTTCTGTGGGCAGGAGTCCAGCCTCTCCTCCCGCTGGCCACTGACCTAGCCCACCTGGGCCTCAGTCTCCCCTTCTGTGAAATGGGCACATCACCAGCCACGGCAAGGAAGAGTTGAAACAGGCTACGCATCTGCTCTGCCCGATATGCAGAGGTGGGGAGGGCAGGTGCTGAGCCAGCTGGGACAGGGTGGCGCAGACCCAGGGCCTCGTCCCCACAGTTCTGCCCGACCTGGAGAAGTGAACAGTGGCTCGGGGACCGCGGGACCCAGGCCCGGGTGGCACAGGTCCGATTCCTGGGGCACAGGGCCCTGGGTGGGGGGGCAGCTGGCCTGAGGGGGGCTCTGTGTGTTCTGTTTTTGCCTGGGCCTGGTCCAGCCCCATTCCCATGGTGGCCATCTGGGAAGTGAACCAGCAGACGGAAGATTCTCTCCCTCTCTCTCTGTACTTGTGCCTTCCAAGTAAGATAAATCCTTAAAAAGAAAAGAAAGAAAAAGCGTCCCCCTCTGCCCCCCACCCCTTCCCTGGCGCCATCCACCTGCTCTCTCCAGGGTCTCCGACTCAGACAGAGAACTCCCCTGCGCCCCCACCTTTTAAAAAATTTATTTAGTTATTTAAAAGAGCAACAGAGAGGCCGGCGCCGTGGCTCAACAGGCTAATCCTCCGCCTTGCGGCGCCGGCACACCGGGTTCTAGTCCCGGTCGGGGCGCCGGATTCTGTCCCGGTTGCCCCTCTTCCAGGCCAGCCCTCTGCTGTGGCCCGGGAGTGCAGTGGAGGATGGCCCGGGTGCTTGGGCCCTGCACCCCATGGGGAGACCAGGTAAAGCACCTGGCTCCTGGCTCCTGCCATCGGATGAGCATGGTGCGCCTGCCGCAGCGCGCCGTCCGCGGCGGCCATTGGAGGGTGAACCAACGGCAAAGGAAGACCTTTCTCTCTGTCTCTCTCTCTCACTGTCCACTCTGCCTGTCAAAAATAAATTAAAAAGAAAAAAAAGAGCAACAGAGAGCGAGCAAGAGAGGGAGAGAGGGAGAGGGAGAGAGAGGGAGAGAGAGAGAGAGGAAGAGAGAGAGAGAGAGAGAGTCTTCCATCCACTGGTTCACTCCCCAAATGGCACTCCCCCGCCAGTACCTGGGTTCAGTTCCCGCCCCAGCCCCTGCAGACCCGGGAGGCCGCAGGACAGCTCAGGTAGCCAGGTGCCCACCCCCACAAAGGGATAAAAAAGGGATAAAAAGGTATAAATACCTTTAAATCAAAATACGAAAAAGAACAAACTGTACATTTTTCTTTCTTGGTCAGTGATGCTTAACCTCTTCATAACCATATTCAGAAGCAGGAAAAACAGGGATTTTCCAAAAGTTCCCACCACTGCTTCCCGGTCCTCCGTCCCAGGAGGAGACACGGACAGGCGTGGGGCGTTTGAGCTGGCGCTCTCGGGGTGCAGCCCTGGCTGTCTCGGCTCTGGAGGCTGAGCCCTGCCACCACCTGGGACCTGGGTCGAGTCTGGCTCTCAGCTTCAGCTTGGCCCAGCCCTGGCCGTTGCAGGCATTTGGGGGGTGAACTACTGCTCTCTCTCCCCTCTTTGCCTCTCACATAAAACATAAAATTTGGGGCTGCGTTGTGGCATCCTATGTGGGTGCCAGTCCGAGTCCTGGCTGCTCCATTGGGGATCCAGCCCCCTGCTAACTCGCCTGGGAGAGTGGTGGAGGACGGCACAGGTCCCTGGGCCCCTGCACCCACACAGGAGACCCCAAAGAGGTTCCTGGCTCCTGCCTGGCCCAGCTCTGGCCCCTGCAGCCATCTGGGGAATGAGCCGGTGGATAGATCTCTCCCTCTAACTCTGCCTTGCAAATAAAGGAAACGTATCACCCTACAGAAGGGACTGCAGATCGCTGGGCGTGTGCGCCTGTACTGTTTCACCCGCAGTCTGTAGCTGCTCCCCTCAGTTAAGGGCTCGTAAATGTCTTCCCAGAAAACCACCAGCAGCCTGGGAATCTGTCTGCCAGGGACGGCTCCAGGACATCCCCTCCCCTGTGGGTAGCCCAGTCCCTGGATGCTCCGGCTCCTTTGCTGACTGTAACCTCGAACAATGCAAATGCCCAGCTTCCGCGCCGACACCACGGCGAGGGCAAACAGCCGCGCGAGGCACCTGCCCCTTCTACGCGCTCCGCCCAGACTCCAGTGAGGCCCAGCTGCTGGACACCGGCTTGGGCTGAAGCAGGCTGGGCCTCGCTTGCGGAGGGCAGGGCCCCTGTGTGCCTGCGGCGCCCCAGAGGAACCCCGGCCGGGCCTCTCCTCCCTGGGCCTCGCCCCCTTTCCTGTCTGTGGGGCTGGCTCACCCGCACGTGTCCCCTGCCCCCACGCCGCAGGTCTCGCTGGCCCTCCGAGGGCTAGCAGTGGTGTGCAGCGCCCACAAAGAACCCCAGGTACACAGCTGTGTGCAGAGCAGGCCGCCCCTGCCAGCTGAGCCCGGGCTGTGCCGAGCCCACCTGCACGGTCAGGACCTGGGCCGGGTCTGGGGCCAGGTGAGGCCTCTCCCAGCAAAGTGAGGCCTCAGCTGAGCCCTGAGGAGTGACCGGTGGGGGGTCCCGGGGAGGGGGAGGGGTACTGGGCTCAGGGCCAAACTGCTCAGGTCCTGGGGAGTTTGTGCAGCAGAGGACACGCCTGTGACCGGACCCCAGGGGGCCAGCGGGGCTGGGGCACCAGCAGGCCCGGCTTAGGGCGTCCCTGGAGCCCGAGACCCCCAGCAGCCTCCCCCGACCTGGCTCCTTCCCCACAGCTGCTCTCTCCCTGGGTCCGGAGAATGCCTCCCTCTTCCTCGGCACTGACTCCTGCCTCAGTTTCCCTTCCCCAGCCCTGCGGATTTGCTCCAGTACCCAGCCAGCTGTCACAGGGCGGGGGGTGGGGGTGGTGGGGGTGTCAAATCCCAGCCCACATGCAGCACAGAGTCCGCTCCCTCCAGGCACGGGGTCGGCTCCCTGGTGTCAGTCTCTGCAGAGAGCAGGCGGCAGGTGCACTCCCAGAGCGCCTGTGCGGGCACTGGGCACGCCTCACCCGAACGTCCACACCTCCGCCCTCTGGGCCCCAGCAGAGGGTCATGGGCAACGCTGCCACTCGGGCCTGTGCCCAGGCCTCCCCCACCCCCACCTCTCTGAACCACTAAGCCACTAAGCCGGGCAGAACCTGAAGGCGGGAGTCTCACCTTTTCTTCATTTCAACGCTTGTTGAATTAGACAAAAGGCCAGCCTTCCTCCCTGCTCTCCAGCCCCCCACCCCCGCTCAGGGTGCTTCCTCCCACCCACGGACCCTCTCAGGGTGGGGGCACAGTGTGCGCTGGGTGCGGATCCCACCCTGGCCCTCCTGCTCGTCTCCCCTCCCAGGCATCCTGCCTGGGCACCTGCGGGGGGCCCGGCCCCTTTCTCTCTTGCACCCCCCACCCCCTCTCCCCTTCCAGCACCCGGCGTGTGGGGGTGTGCATGGCGCCCCCTCCAGGAAGCACTCGTTGGTTACAGCAGACCAGGCTGGCCCCACCTTCCACCTGGGCAGTGTGGTGTCACCAGGTGAAAGCAGGAGCTGTCCCACCGCCACCGCCCCCCCCCAGAAGCCCCCAGAAGCAGCCCCCTGCCAGGCACAGGGACCCGACTGCCAGACTCCGACCTCGGGGTCGCCCTGCCCCTCCTGCAGGCAGTGCCTCCAAACGCAGCCCCAGCACCCACGGGGCACCCGTCAGCCCCATCCTTGTGGCTGGCCATAGCTCTCGTCCTGCCGTCTGCCTTCCCTGGCCTCCAAGTCAGCGCCAGGCCCTAACAGCTGCTGCCGCCCCCCAGGCCTTGGGACCAGGATGCCCAGGGAGCTGCGGCTCAGAGGGGGTTACACGCAGCCGGTCAAGTCCCACACTGGAGTGCTGGTTCGCGCCCCAGCTCCGTTACCTCCAATTCAGCTCCCTCCTAACACCTCTGGGAGGCAGCGGATGACGGCTCAGGGGCTGAGGCCTGGCAACCCGGGGAGACCCAGCGGAGTTCCCAGCTCCCAGTCCCTGCCTGGCGGCCCCGCGGAGCAGGCATCTGAGGAGGGGGCCAGCGGAGGGCCACACTGTCTCCACACGCCACATCTAAGTAGATGAAAAAAAACATTTTCAAAGACAGAGACACCGGCAGCTATCAGGGTCTCCCGGCCAGTAGCAGGGCCTTGGGTTTGAACTCAGGGCTGCTGGCTCCAGGACCTCCCAGGAGGTGGGCGGTGACCTGCAGCAGAGCCTCCCCGGTCCTGCGGGAGGCCTTGCTCTGTTCTCCGGACAGCAGCGTCTGGTGTGTGGGGAAGCCAGGGCAGAGCAGCCAACAGGGACATGAGCAGAGGGAGGAGGGCATCCCACTGCCAAGGTCCGGCCGGGGCTGAGCGGCTCAGGGACAGGCGCTCGCCGTGTGCCAGGATCGGGCTGAGGACTGCCGTGTCAGCCACTCCGGCAGGCATCTCGTGGCTGTCTCCATTGCACAGATGACGTGACGGGGGCTTGGAGACTCGGTGACTTAGGACTTGGCAGAGGAGGGGACAGCCAGGGCTCAGGCCAGGGCTCTGGTTACGCGTCCCGCTGCCCAGCAGAGGCTCCGGCCCGACACCTTGGCCCGAGGGAGGGACCAGCCACCAGAGCTGGAAGACGCATGGCATCGAGGAGTCGGCGCACACAGGCAACAGGTGCAGAACAGAGACTTTAATCCAAACAGCAGTGACAGCGCGGGGGCAGGGCCAGGGCACGGGCAGGGGCCAGGAGGGCACTGGCCTGGCCCCGGGCTGCTGGGGCTCCCTTGGAAAGTGACGTCTGTGACGTTCATGGCTCTGTCCAGGCCATCGGCCAGGTCCTGGGTCAAGCCCGTGTTTGCTGTGTAGACCCCAAAACAGGAGAGGGGAGGCAAGGAGGGCAGGCCTGGGAGCCCAGAACAGCCCAGGGGGCTCAGGGACGAGCAGCTGCTCCTGGTGCCTGCGCAGCCTCAGAGCCAGGGTCTGGGCTCGGGGAGCCATCACCTCACCCCGTACAGGGAAGGGGAGAAGTTGGGGGAGGGCTGCTGCCTTCTGTGCCCCCCACAGCCCACTTGCCCACTGCCCGGGGCACAGAGGTAGCAGAAACAGCCGGGCCCAGGACCGCTGAGAGGAATCCAGGCTCTCTGCAGACACAACGGGCCCAAGCCCCTCCCTGAGTCTCTACCACCACCACCCCGGAACATTCTGGAAACAGGCCTCACCCCCACAGCTGGGCCCTCCAGGGAGGCCAAAAGGCAGTTTCCACAGGCAGGAGGCAGGCTACCTCTAGGAAGGGGGACAGAGGTGGGGCTTCGGCCAAAGGGGAAAAGCCAGGGTGAGAAGCCCAGGCGGCCCCCAGCCCTAAAGCAGACGCCCGCTGGACAGGGCTGGGAAGTGTCCATCCCAGGATCCCAGGAGCAGCCGCCCTCAGCCTCACCAAGGTGGGGGGGGGGCAGGAGCGCGAGCAGTGGGCACAGCCAGAGGCTCCATCCCACAGTGCCACAGGACAGCCGGGGTCTCCGAACGCCGCCGCACAGGACGGGGGGGTGGGGGGGGCTAGCAAAGCCGGGGACGGAGGGGGCCCACAGCCTGGGGCCCAGGCCCCCCTTCCTGCCTGTCCGCTGCAGGTCAGCTCAGCACACTGGCTACACTTTGGTCATCTCTCCCAACCTGGGAGGTTCGGCCTGTGCTCTGAGCCCCTCAAGCCCACCCAGTAAGCAGCCTCTCACCACACAGAAAGAACAGAGGGAGGGGGCGGGCGGGCAGACAGGAGCCCCTGCGGCTCCCCCTAGCCGGAGGTGACGGGGTGGATGGGCAGCAGGCTCCCGAACTTGAAGTGCTGGATCACCGGGAACTTCTCCAGGCACTGCAGGGGAAGGGTGGCACTGAGCGCGGCGCCGACCAGGACGCCAGCCGAGGCCGCTGCGTGGTGTGGCTCAGCCCGCGGCAGTACCGGGGGCTCCATCCGGCCCCAGCCTGAGGGGTGACGCCTGTTTCTTCTGTCCCTGTCACCCCCTGCCAGGGGTAGCAGCGAGCAGAAGCCAAGGAAGGGGCCGCCCTGATCCCCAGCCCCCAGCCCCGGGGGCAGCCCCTGGAGACCCGAGACACAGGCTGGGGGCATTCGGACCCCAGACCCCCGTCTGAGGACACGCCCCAGCCCTCTCCCTCCACCTCTCTGGGCTGCAGACTGAGACTGCCAGAGGCAGCTGACATGCCTGCTCCCCCAGGGAGGGGCGGGGCAGTAGGGGGCAGGAGCACAGAGCAGCGGGGAGACACAGGCAGCCCCAGCCTCTCTGCACCAGGGGTGTCCGGGCCCCTGACCACAGGAGGGGGTCCCCGGGCTGCGTGGGGGAGCCGCCTCTTTCTGACTTCTTGACCTCCAGGAGACACAGGTGTCCTGACGCCCGTCCCCACAGCGGCTGTGTCAGCTCAGAGCGGTGCAGGACGTGGGGAGCAGGAGCTGGGGGGGCCCCTGGGGGAGGCGAGCAGGCCCAGGCCAGAGGCAACGGCAGCTGCCACTGTGCTGATGTCATCAGGAAGTGGTGGGAGTCTGCAAAAGGACTCCCCCCTCTGGGCCCGAAAATTCCAGAAAGGGTCAAGGGTCAACTTGCTTCTAGCTCTCATCACAGCAAAGCTGCAAAACCAAGAGGAGCAGGAGCTGAAGTTCTGTCTCCTCCGCCCACAGGATCCCCGGCCCCGGGACAGGGACCAGATGCAGCTGACGGGGTCCATGCAGCTGGAGGCCGGGACCCCAGGGTCGCAGAGGACCCACCGTCCACGGGGAAGCTGGGACTGGGGCCGGGCCAGGCGACCTGGAGGCAGAGAGCCAGTCCTGTGCCATGGCCACTACTACAGCCTTGGGTGCTGGCTCCGCGAGCCTCCTCCCTCCAGCAGCCTACGCTGGCCACCGAGCCGGCTCCGCTAACGCCCACTGGACCTGCAGACTGAGGGTCCTCCCAGCTCCTCCCTGGGCCTAAGAACTAGTCTGAAAGAACAGGGAGTTCCGGCCCCAGGGAGTGGGACTGCTGGCTACTGACCGGTCAGCCAGCGCCTGAACACGGCCTGGCGGAGCCCGAGCTCCGGGTCCCTGTTTCCTGTTTTGGGGAAAGCTGCCCTGCTGGCAGTGGGCAGTGGGCAGTGGGCGCGGGCTGCGGCCCCCGGCCCCGGCCGGCATGCCCCCCGTGTGCCAGCCGCATCCCGGGGCAGCTACGCTGCGGCAGCACCTTCAGGCCCTGCGCTCCTCCCGGCTCCCGGCTCTGCCCAGCAGCTCCAAGTCCTTTCACCTCTGGAAGGAGCAGGAGGGGAAGGGGCCAGGGCCTCTCACCCCACCCTTGGGCGCCCGGGGTCAAGATCAGTTTAAAGTCACCGAAGGGAAGAGACCCGCAGAGGACGGCACTGGGCACCTTCGGCCAGGAAGGCACGGCCAATCTGGCACAGGGCGGGAGGGAGCCGGGTGGCCCAGCACAGCCTCCCACTGGAGGCTGGAACCTAAACACCTAAACACCGGATGTGAGTGCAGAGGAAGGGCTCTGAGGGGGAGGGGCCACAGGGGAAGGGGACAGAGGGCCAGGCCCAGCAGCTCGAGGGCATTAACCCCTTCACGGCCATGGTGAAGGAGCATCTGCACCACCTGGAGCCCCTCCCCCGGCAGCCTCAGGTCGGTGCCATCCAACACCGGGGCCAGGCGACACCGGGCCGGGCCGATACCGGGCCGGGCTGGGTCCAGGCTGGGGCCTCAGGTGAGGCACTTCCACTCCCACGGCCTGGTTACAGCCAGTGGTCCTCAGACCTTCGTGCCCAAGCCAGGTCCTCCCCACCGGGCAGACACACCCTGGGGAGAAGGGCAGCCGCCTCCCAGCAGGGGGAGCCCAGGAAGACGCCCGAGGCGGTCACTGCCATGGCCACGGGCAGGTGGTGCCTGCCCTCACCCCAGGACCAGGCTGCTCCCAGGCCATCTCAGTGCTGTGCGGCAGGGACAGACCAGGCAGAGAGAGCACGCGGGGGTCTCGGGTCCCGTGTCGAGGGAAGCCTCCCCCTCGGCCGCCCAACCCTGGCCACAGCATCCCTCGCCTCCACCTCAGTGCTTGCCAGGGTCTCCCGGCCAGTCAGTCCCCACACAGCAATCTCGGAGGCCCAGCGTCACACAGCTGGCCTGGGGCCCCGAGAACCGTGGCCTGGGGGAGCGGCAGCGACAGGAGCACTCACCTCAGCCTTGTACATGCGGATGAGCCCCTGGTTCACCTTGGACCAGGAGGGCACGGCACTGATGTTCCACAGCTGGTTGGAGTGCTCGGCGAACGGGCCCGTCTTCATCTGCAGGAGAGAGGCCTGGGCTGGGGCAGGGGCCGCACCCCCTCCCCGCTCTCCCACACAGGCACACGGGCTCCCCTCGGGAAAGTCTACCCCTTCTTGCCCGCCCCTCCCAATCGCCCCTTTCTGCCACAGCTGTAAAAGGAGTCGGACTCCTGCCGCCCACCAGATCCTGCGACCCCTGGAGAACACAACCTCCCTGAGCAGCCTGCGTCCCGCCCCTCGCAGCCCCTCGGACTGCACCTGCCAGGGCAGAGCTGGGAGAGCGCGCCCCCAGCCCTCTGCACGGCCAGCCGGTGCAGGAGGGGGGGCCTTGGCCGCCGGGAGCAGTCACAGGGGCATGGACGGCTCCAGTCCCAGTGCACCCGGAGCCCAGGCAGCTCGCACACCAGCAGGAAGCTCAGCACGCGGCGAAGCGTGGGTGCCCGCCTGCAGCCCTCAGATCCCACAGGGACAGCAGGTCACGGCCACCCTGCGCCCCCCCAGCCCCCTGCTGGCGCCCCCCCAGCCCCCTGCAGGGGCCAGGACTCGGCACCTGAGGCCCCGGCTGCAGCAAACAGATCAGGAAAAAAAAAAAAAGCAGAGAGCCTGAGTCTGGCAAGGAAGCCGACTTGGACCCGAGTGTGTGGAAGGTTCCAGAAGGAACTGCATAGCGGCTGTGGAGGGGGCTGGGCTGCTCTGGGGAGAAAGGACAAGTCCAGAGCCCTCTCCATCCGGGGGGCCTGCTAGGGGCCTGCTCATGGGGCCTGCTAACCTGCTCATGGGGCCTAACCTGCTCAGGCCTGCTAACCAGCTCATGGGGCCTGCTAACCTGCTCAGGCCTGCTAACCTGCTCGCCGGGGCCTGCTAACCGGCTTGCCGGAACCTGCTAACCTGCTCAGGAGGCACCGGCCCCGCCCCCCCAGGGAGCTGCCGCCGCCTGCCCCTCTCTGGCCTCTGGCTTCTCCAGCAAGGATAAAACTTTGCCGATGGAAGTCAAAAAACTGCCATTTTATCGCTGAAATCTCCCGGCTGGCCCCAGGCCCTACAGCGGGCCTGGGGGGCTCTTCCTGGGCTGGTCCCTTCACACAGGACTCCTCCACGAGGGTGCAGGAGCCCCAGCCCGTTGGGGCCTCCCCCCTGCGCAGCCTGCTGCCAGGCCCAGCTCCAGCCAACTCCACCCTCCTGCGCTGGGATCACAGGGCTGCGTGAGCGTCACTCTGGACAAGGCCCGGTGAGCAAACCAGCCAGGCGCAGCCGCAGCCACAGCCGCAGGGCCTGCTTGGCTTCCAGGGGCACGGAGGGGAGCCCCAAAAGAGCATGGGGGGCCGGAGCAGCGCAGCGGCAGGGCCAGGAAAGCGGGGGCTGCACCCCCAGCCGCACCAGGCCCGGCCTCCGAGTCCTTGAGAAGGGGACTGCAACTCTGGGAAAGGCAAACAGAAGAGGGGGAAGAATCAGGGGCGAGAAGACAAAAAAAAATGAGCTCATTGCAGCCACAAAGGGAGGCGCGGAGCGAGCTGCAGGCCCGCAGTGACCCCAGGGGAATCGGTGAGTCAGAGCAGCCATATTGAGCAGGAAATCACTCGCAGCCGCGTTCCTGCTCGGCACTCCCCAGAGGACCGGCCTTTGTAAACCGGCCTCAGTCGGCGGGGGAGGGGCGGGGCGGGGCTCCGCACAGCCTTCCTGTCAGCTCCCTCCCTCGCAGCTGAAACCCGATCCCTCCCTTCCCAAAACTCC
Organism: Sylvilagus bachmani; assembly: GCA_015711505.1. NCBI lineage: Eukaryota > Metazoa > Chordata > Mammalia > Lagomorpha > Leporidae > Sylvilagus > Sylvilagus bachmani. Next base: position 88,238,462 of record CM027406.1, on the reverse strand, counting down.
AAATTTAGAAGCCAGATTGAAACTGAAATTCTTTTCCTGCCTGCCCTGGGCTCTTAAAGGCGCCGGGGCCGCATTTCCCACGGCAGCAGAAGCCCTCCCAGGTGGAGGCCCCCTGCAGGAGCGCGGGGCAGGGGCTGGCCCCTCTCCCAACTTCCCGGCTGCCCCGTCCTGCACAGGGGAGCCGGGTCCGGCCACTCACTCACCCAGGAGGGGCTGCAAAACACTGCCCACTGCTCTGAGGAGCAAGGGGGCCATCGGTGGCCACACAGGTCTGGCGGAGGCTGGCCCCGGCCCCTCCTGGGCTCTGGGGCCGCCCTCCTAGCACCAGCGTCTAACACAGGCCCGAGAGCCCAGAGCCCAGAGCCCAGAGCCCAGGAGATAGCCTAGCCTGGCAGGGAATGTGCCCGCCCCTTCCTCCCGGCTCCAGTCTCCCTGGGTTAAAGCCACTAAAACCTCTCCCCACTCCAGTGTGGCTTTAGTGCCACCTGGTGGTCAGCACAGCCTTCCAGCAGAGGACTGGAGCCCTCACTCCAGGGAAGCTTTGGACCCAAACAAGCCGAAACGCCAAGTTTCCACGTGGAATCAGCTCCCGTCCTCGAGGCCCGGCATGCCCTGCCCCCCGTAACTACTGACAGGGCTCTCTCTGCGTCTCTAACTCTGCCTTTCAAATAAATAAATAAATGAACCTTTAAGGGGAGGGGGGCTGGCACTGGTGTAGTGGGTAAAGCCCCCACCTGCAGTGCCGGCATCCCATATGGACACCGGTTCGAGTCCCGGCTGCTCCACTTCCAATCCAGCTCCCTCTTAATGGCCTGGGAAAGCAGATGGCCCAAGTGCGTGGGCCCCTGCACCCACGTGGAAGACCCAGATGAAGCTCCTGGCTCCTGGCTTCGGACCAGCCCAGCTCTGGCTGTTGCAGCTATCTGGGGAGTGAACCAGCGGGTGGAAGACCTCTCGGTCTGCCTCTGACTTCCTGTAACTCTGCCTTTTCAAATACATAAATCTTAAAACAGACAAAAAACCCAACACTGACAGGGACGCAGGAGCTTGGTCAGCCGCCAGAGGGCACCAAACAGCATAGCCTTCCAGGCCTAAGCTGCACCCTCTCCCGGGCCCTGCTCCTCCAGCTCATGGGGTCTCCTCACTCTACTCCGAGGAGAGCAGCGCGTGGCTGTCTGCCCGAGGCCCCGACCTTGAGTCTGCCGCACTGCTGAAGGCAGCAGAACCGGGAGCGGAGCGCCGGCCGCCCGGCTGGCAGCCCCGGCTGCATCTGCTGACTCGGAAAAACCAAGTCATTCCCCTCTGGCATCTGGAGCTCGCAGCTGCCTGGGCCGCTGCTGACCAGGAGCTTGGAGCAAGGCCGCTCCGGCAGGCCTCTCCCTCTGCGGGGCTCGGCGGTCACGGGTGTGTGGTGTCCGGGAGGTGACCAGCAAGGCTGCAACCCGCATGCGGGCGCCCGCGAAGAGCAGGAGACGCCCCTCGGCAGACAGCAGAGCCAAGGCCACTGAGAGCCGTGCGGTGTGTGTGTGTGTGTGGTGTGCAGTGTGCGGCGTGTGGTGTGTGTGTGTGTGTGTGTGTGTGTGTGTACAGCCCACTCCCACCACGAGAGGCATCGGGAGCAGACGGTGCCCAGCTCTTCCAGTCCTGACGCCAAGTCTGACTCAGAAGCTGGAGGGGCCGATCACGCGCCGTGGGGAAGCTGCCCTCTGTGGCCAGGCAGGCCGGGCCCAGCAGCGGCTGCCCTGGGCCTGCATGCCGTCACCCTCCGCACTGGCAGCTCCCGCAGGATCATTCCCACCGCCGGCCGCGGGGCCCTGCCTGAAGCACACCCCCCGTGACGCCCACCCCTCAGCAAGGCCAGCTGGGGACTGTGTCTGAGCCTCGCCCAGGGGCCCCGTGGGGTTCAGGAGAGACACTAGGTTTGGGGGGCAGATCCTGGCCAGGCAGAGCTGGTGGGAGGTTTCCGGAGAGGCCGAGCGGGGCTCCGTGAGTGTCCAGCCCTGGGGCCAGCCCCGCGGCCCTCACCTCGGTGATGAACAGGATGCACTCCAGAAACATGTAGTCCTTGTGGTTCTCGTTCACGGCCTTCTCGTCCACAAAGTGCCTGGGCTCCAGGAACGGGTGGTCTGGGAAGAGCAAGCAGCCCTGGGCCTCAGGGTCGGAGCCTCCCAGCCCGGCCCTGGGTGCGGGGCCCGGCAGGGGGACCCACCCAAGGGCCAGGCCGGGCCAGGGTCCTGTCCACACACCCACATATCCATGGGCACCACTGTGGCGGGACGCGGGGCCCAGCAGGGGACCCACCCAAGGGCCAGGGTCCTGTCCTGTGCACACACCACGGGTGTTGCCGTGGCGGGTCGCGGGGCCCGGCACACCTAGCCACGGCCATGGTGCGCCACGCCCGAGCCGGCACGGTTATCTTAGCAAGCCCCCTTGCACCCTCTACACCGCGGGCTCTGTGTCCCGGGCTGACTGCGTCCCTCACTGGCATCTGGCGGCCTTGTCGAGCGACCAGACCACACCACAGAGGTTTGTGGAGGTATGGGGAATTCAAAAAGCTCACAGAAAATGTGTATTAATGACAAACATATGGTGGGTGGATTTCAAACGTTTTTGCACCAAGATAAACTAATCTTTGATGCCACTTGCCGTGAAGTTCCTGGAGTACCCTGTGTGTTCTTCAGGATGCTGGCAGAAATGAAACCCCCAGCACACAGCGCTCAGACTCCGCGCGAGCTAAGGGACGCCTGAGCGCTCACAAGCTCGGTCCAGCTCTGCCTCCCTCCGGCCGTGCCGGCGGGGACCCTCCCAGGGCTTCGCCAAGGAGACCTGAGGACAGTGCCGGGTGCACCGCCACCCACCCCACCCTCTGGTAGAGCCCCCAAGCGGGAAGGTGCCAGCAGGCAGGTGCACCTGAGCCCACACGGGCGGGCCCGGTGCCCGGCCCTAGGCTTCCAGAGGGGCCCCTTGCTCGCCAACAGTGGACGACGCTGCCCGCCAGGCTGTCACACACCAGGTGCACGGCCCTGCTCCAGCCCACGTCACTTCCCGGCAGCCCGGCCAGCGCAGCGCCTGCTCTGCAAGCAGGAGGACTGGGAGAGCGGTGCCCCGCCCCGCCCCTACCTATCAGCTGCGAGCTGCCCCAGATGAAGGGCAGGAACTGGAAGTCGTCCAGGCCCCACACCCCCTGGCTGCCGGCGGGCTCCATCCGGTAGGTTTTCTGCAGCTTCCGCATAACCTCAAGATACCTGCACAGAGGGGAGAAGGGAAGAGAGCCGACAGTAAGACAGCCCGGGCGCCCCGAGGCCACGCCCACCCAGGAGCACAAAGCCGCAGAAAGCCCAGAAGACCTGGGCTCCCCATGGGAGCACTGCCTCTCCTCTGCCCTCCACTTCTAACTGTTAAGGTCCCCAGAGATGGCGGCCCCATCCCTGGGCTCCGCCACAGGCCTGCTGCACCCGTTACCGCTGGGCCACTGAGGCCACGCCAGCCCGGTGCCTCCCACACAGGCCTGCTGCATCCACACCGGGCCACTGAGGCCATGCCAGCCTGGTGTCTCCCACGCAGACCTGCTGTACCCGTTACCGCTGGGCCACGGAGGCCACGCCAGCCCGGTGCCTCCACACAGACCCCAGTGAGCACCAACAGTCTCTGGGTCGCGCACCTGTCCCTGGGGGTGAGCCCAAACCCGCAGGAGTCTCGGCCGCGCCTCACCGGTTAAAGACCTTGAAGACGATGGCTATCTGGTCATCGACGCGCAGCACCCCGATCTTGCACAGACAGCACAGGAAAGCGGCAAAGGCTGCTTCGTGCCCTGGGGAGAGACACCGGCCACAGCCACGACCACGCTGAGTCTTCATAAACAGAGCAGGGAATGACCCTGCTCTCCCCGAGCCCACGTCACAGGTCAGCGGCCCTAGGAGGGGGCTTGACGCCAAGGCACTGGGGCTGCTTCCCGTCCAGAAAGAGCCAGGCCCTGCAGCCAGCCCAGGACCACCTGCTGCCTCCTCCGGGGCCCGGGCACTGACTTCCCCAACAGGCCTTTAGACGTAGCTGGCAGACTCATCAAACCACTTAGCGTATTCCTTCTTAAGGATTCAATTTATTCAAAAGGCAGAGATACCGAGGGAGGGGGAATCTTCGACATGGTCACAACACCAGGTCACAGCCAGGAGCTGCCTCCAGTTCTCCCACATGGGTCAGGGGCCCAGGCACTTGGGCCATCCTCTGCTGCTCTCCCAGGTGCATTACCAGGGAGCTGGATAGGAAGTGGAGCACTTGGGACTGGAACTGGCACCCGTGCGGGATGCTGGCGCTGCAGGCAGCGGCTTACCCACTGCGCCACGGTGTGGGCCCTCTCAGTGTTTTCCAGCCTCGGGCTGACTGTGTGGTGCCACCCACGACGCCGGCACCCCGTATCGGAGCACCCACTCGAGCCACCCTTGCAATCCAGCTCCCTGCGGGGAGCGGAAGAGGAACCCGTTGATGAAAGATCTCTTTGTGTCTCTGTCACTCTTTCAAACAAATAAAAGAAATAAAGTTTGACGTAACTTTCATTTGAAAGGCAGAATAAGAGAGAGAAAAATCTTGCATCTGCTGGTTCACTGCCCAAATGCCCACAGCAGCCAGAGCTGGGCCAGGCCGAAGCCAGGGGTCAAGAGCTCCATTCTGATCTCCCGCACGGATGGCAGGGCCGGTACTCAGCCACCACTGCGGCCTCCCGGGAGCACTGGCAGGAGGCCGCCCGCCCGGGAAGCAAAGCAGCCATGACGTGAACCACGCACGCCGACACTGACACGGCGCAGGCGTCCCGGGCAGCATCAGCTGTGCCAGTGCCTGCCCCACCCTACCCACTGAGCACCCGCCACGTGGGCAGTCCGCCCTCCGACCTCTCAGGGAAGACAGGCATTGCACCCGACTTCCGCACCGTGTCTGCTCACAGACTGTCAGAACCCACAGGTGCCTGGGCAGAGCCCCCCCAACCTGTCCCTTCCCTAAGGAGTCGGATGAGACCACTAATAACACCGGGTGCGAGGCCGAGAAGAGAGCTGTGGAAGAATCAGGCTGGGGCTGCGGGGCGTCGCCCGTGTGGACACACGCCAGTGCTGCGTCAGGGCCACTGTCACGCCAGCCACGCCCAGCTCCAGACGTCGCCATCACCCAGACAGCGCACATGCGGCTGCTCAGCAGTGATGACGACGCGCGTTGGGAACAAGGAAGAAAAGCCCCGCCCACCTTTCCAGGGCGCACCAGGCAGGAGCGGCGGCCCCGCCCAGAGGGCCAGCGGCAGAGCCGGGCGGCACAGGGAGCCGCAGCTGCGGCGACGGCCCCTGCAGCGAGCGGCCATCGCCACTGCCCGGCCTCCCTGGGCCCCTCTGGCTCCCTGCTTGCTGGACCTGGTCCCATCGGCAGGGGCAGCAGGGGACAGAGATTCCCAGGCCCCTGCTGCGAGAGGGCCTGTGCTCCACCTCCCCAGACGGAAAGGAAGGTGAGCCCTGGAAACAGGGCTGCCCTGGCCCGGGGCACGCTCCCTGTCGTGGGCCACGCATCCCTCTCAGCCAGGCTGGCCTGGACAACAGAGCCAGAACTCAAGAGCACAGCCCACGAGACCAAGAGACAAGGCGGGGCCGGGGCCGTGGCGCAGCTGGTTAAGCCACTGCCTCGATGTAGGCATCCCAGTTCAAGTCCCGGCTGCCCCACGTCCGATCCAGCTCCCTGCTGAGGTGCGGGGAGGGCAGCAGAGGATGGCCCCCGTGCTTGGGCCCCTGCCCCACGTGGGAGACCCGCAGGCCAGCTCCAGCACCGGCTGTGGGGTCATCTGGGGAGTGACCGTGTGCTGGGGGATCTCTCTCTCCCCATCTCCGTACCTTTGCCTTCCAAAATAATGTAAAGATCTTTAAAAAAGAGGGAGGGGTCAGGGGAGTGCACCACGATGAGGTCAGCACGAAGCTCTCCTCAGGACTTCTGCGCAGCGCAGCCAGGGAGTTATCGCCCGGGTGACGCCGGGCGGGCGGGCGCTATCAGCGCTGTGCACGCAGGCAGCATGGCTGCGGCACCGGCGCCCCCTGGTGGGCCAGGCCGAGGGCTGCGGCTCCAGGACGCCCACACCGCCACGCCCCACCCACGGGGGCCCTGAGCAACACCCACCTGTGCCGTAGTCGATGCGCGTGGAGTTGCCCACAGACTCCTTCAGGTACACGGCCACCTCCGGCACGGCAGCTGCCAGGTGGGCGGGCACCACGGCGGCCACCAAGCCCTCTGCTTCCTGATAACAAAGGACACCAAGTGGCCGCGGCAGATTAGGCAGCGTCCGGCCTGGCTCCCCGCTCTGCCCGCTCTGCCGGGCCACAGGGGCAGGCAGCGAGAGCTGGCTCCACGCAGCAGTTTGTCCCGCGCGCCCCTCCCTCCAGGGCACAAGTGGCGGGGGAGCAGGGAGGGGGTCGGGAGAGCTACCCCTCAGCTCTCCCTCTGGGAACTCACTGGGACTCGGGACCACCGTCCCGCAGCAGCTGGGTCGGCGCCCTGAGTCTACCCAGACACATGCCAGGGTGTTCCGAGAAGCCAAGGGGTGGGACCCGCGGAAAAGCCCATCACGGGCAATGAAGACCTGTGCCGTCTACACTGGAGTCTACACTGCAGAGAGCCAGACCTGTGGCTTCACAGGGCCACCGACTGGGTCTGAGACACACGTGTCAGGTTCAAAAACAAAATCAACTTAGGGATGGAAACCAGACAAGTCTGGGGACCCCAGCTGGGAGGGCACACGCGGGCCCTGCAGGGGCACTGCAATGTTCTATGGCCTGACACGGGGGGCAGCGAGGCTGAAAGCCTGGAGAGCCAGGCTGCGGCTCTGCTTCACCAACTACCTCTGCTACAAGCCAAACAGATCTTCAAGCAGACTAGGCTGTCGCGAGCCCGCAGGCAGCCCCAGGCGGGGTGTGTGCGTGTGCGTGTGCAAGTGCGTGTGTGTGTACGCGCGCCCCCTCCCCTCTGCTCACTGCACACGGTGCGCCCAGCACTAGGACTGAGCTGGCCCGAGAGTATCCTAAAGCAGTGGGGGACTGGCCCCCCAGGCCTGACCTGGGCCCACACTGCTTTCCCAAGGAGGGGCTGCCACCCTGCATTTCCGTGTCCGTCTGAGCAGGTAACACCTGCTCCCGCTGCGGGAGCCCCCAGGTCCTCCCACTGAGGTCCCTGTGCAAATGGTGGCTCACCACGGCCACTGTCCCCTGGCCCCTCTGTCCTGACGGCGGGTCAGCGAGTCCTTCCACGAGTTCCCCACACAGCCCCCTTGTCCTCTCCTATGGCTGCGTGGCTGTCCAGTGTGGATGGACGGCTTTATTTAACGGCCCCCACCAGCTCCTGGACAGACAGCCCCGTGCCGAGAGCGGCACCAGCGCAGCGCAGTCCCTGCCGACGGCCAGGGCAGTTACGAGCACTTGGATCTGGTGGCTGACTCGCAAATTAAGCACCTGGGACCCGGACATGCAGGGCTCCGGACACCTGCTCTCGGCAGCGCCACGCCGCGGCAGCCTCACCTCGTCGAGCTTGGCGTACCAGGTCCTGTAGGCCTTGTTCCCGAATCGAGAGGGCTGGTCCACGGGCGGGGTCTCATCGATCCAGCGGTCCAACGTGTCCAGGAGGACCAGCAGCTTCTCTACGGCCTGCGGAAGTGAAGTGCGAGGGGCCAGGCCCCGTCACTAGTGGACCCAGGGCAGGGGGCCAGGCCCCGTCACTAGTGGACCCAGGGCAGGGGGCCAGGCCCTGTCACTAGTGGACCCCAGGGCAGGGGGCCAGGCCCCGTCACTAGTGGGCCCCAGGGCGGGGCGCGCCAGGCCCCGTCACTAGTGGACCCAGGGCAGGGGGGCCAGGCCCCGTCACTAGTGGACCCCAGGGCAGGGGGCCAGGCCCCGTCACTAGTGGACCCAGGGCAGGGGGCCAGGCCCTGTCACTAGTGGACCCCAGGGCAGGGGGCCAGGCCCCGTCACTAGTGGGCCAGGGAGGAGCGCGCCAGGCCCTGTCACTAGTGGACCCCAGGGCGGGGGGCCAGGCCCCGTCACTAGTGGACCCCAGGGCGGGGGGCCAGGCCCCGTCACTAGTGGGCCAGGGAGGGGGGCCAGGCCCCGTCAATAGTGGGCCCCAGGGCGGGGGGCCAGGCCCCGTCACTAGTGGACCCCAGGGCGGGGCGCGCCAGGCCCCGTCACTAGTGGGCCCCAGGGCAGGGGGGCCAGGCCCCGTCACTAGTGGGCCAGGGAGGGGGGCCAGGCCCCGTCACTAGTGGGCCCCAGGGCGGGGGGCCAGGCCCCGTCACTAGTGGACCCC
>CM027406.1:88199901-88221813 GCA_015711505.1 Sylvilagus bachmani | reverse complement strand
TCACCGGACACTGGGGGGACACTGGGGGGACACTGGGGGGACACTGGGGGGGCGCCTCTCATCACCGGGACACTGGGGGGGACACTGGGGGGACACGGGGGGGCGCCTCTCATCACCGGACACGGGGGGGGCACTGGGGGGACACTGGGGGGACGCCTCTCATCACCGGACACTGGGGGGACACTCGGGGGACACGGGGGGACGCCTCTCCTGGCTCTCCGCCCGCAGGTGCGCACAAGGCCGCCCTCGGGCCCCGCCGCCCGTCCACGCGGGCGCCCCCCGCACCACGGCCCTACCTGGCGGCGGCTGCCGCTCGCCCTCGGCCATCTTCCTCGGCGCCGGCCCGGGTGCCCGCAGCCCCTCTGGCGCTCTTCAGGTCCCCGGCTCTGCCACGGGCTCCGAGTTTTCAGGAGAGCAACGAGCGCCGGTCCGCTATCACCGAAAACCGAGAATTACAGTCACCCCCGCCGCGACTCCCGCCATGCTGGTGCCGGGCGCTCAGCGAGCATGCCCAGCAACGGCCGGCCCGCCACGGCCGCCGCGACGACGGGCGGCCGCCATGTCCGTGCGGGGCGCCCGGGGAGCATGCGCACTGAGGGGCCGCCATGCTGCTGCGGGGCGCTCGGGAGCATGCGCACTGCGCCCCAACTGCCGGTCCGCGGCTCGACCGCTCTCGGCCCGCGCGGCAGCCGTACTTTCGCGGGGTGTCAAGTTTTTGTGGAGGGGTTGGGGGGGGCAGCAGCCATGTTTTTGGGAGCCGGTCCCGGCTGTCATCTTAATCTAAAGAATATCAGAGGACATTCCCGTCACCCTGTGTCTTCCTGCCGCTTAACTATGAGGGCATTTGGAGGCGGGGGGAAGAGCTGAACCCTGACCTCGCCTTACCCCTCTGCCTCAGCCCCAGCGCTCCAGGGTGTCGCACAACCGCTAACTACGCTCCGCTCGCCTCCCCGCCCGCCGTGGCCCCGCCCCTCCTGCCGTGGCCCCGCCCCGGACTCGCTATTGGCCCCTCCCCGCGGTGGCCCTGCCCCGAGCCCGCTGTTGGCCCCGCCCTGGGCTCGCTATAGGCCCCGCGCCCGCTGTTGGCCCCGCCCCTCCTACCGTGGCCCCGCCCCGGGCTCGCGGCTAGCCGCCCGGGGCTCCACGACCAAGGCCCCGCCCCGGTGTCCTCCTCCCCGGGCCGTCCGCCCGCCGCCCGACCGGCCCGGTGGGTGGGCGCGGGGCCGCCTCTACCGGCTGGTGGCGGTGACTCGGCGACCTTGGCCCTGAAGCTCTAGCGGGGACCCACCGGCCGCAGCAGCCGAGCGGACTTTGCCCGGGTTGGTGGGCGGAGCGGCCTGCGCGTCCGCGGGCAGACAGCAAAGATGTTAGCCTTTGCCGCCAGGACCATGGTGAGTGCGGCCGGAGTCCGGGCGGGAGGGCCCTGGCCGGGCGGGCTGCGCCACTGCGCCGGTCGGGGCGCGGGCCTGGGAGCGGCGCAGCCGGGGGCTCTGGCTGGGGCGGGGCCGGCAGGCGGATCCCCCCGCCCCGGTGTGGCAGAGGGGATGGAGGCGCAAGGTCAGGGCCGGATCGAACTCGCGTCCCGCGGCGCGCAGTTCCAGCGACCCGGAAAAGGCAGCGGGGACACGGGCCTCCGCACGCACCCCTAGACCGAGCGGGAGGTGGAGACGCGCGGCTTGAACCGGCACTGCCTCTGCCCGTTTTTCTGAGTCCCATGCCCGTGGCGGCACTTAAACGCTCTCCTCGGGTTTACCAGACGGCCACCGGGCAATGGTGTACGGCCAGGGCAGCTCGCGTGGAGGCAGCCAACTGGGCAGCTTAGAAAGTCGGCGGGAGCGGCAGGAGGCAGCAGGTGGCAGTCCCCGCGCCCCGCCCCGGGCGGCTGTCTTGTTGGGGTTCCTTTCCTCTCTCTGATGCAGGCACAGCTCTGCAGGTACCCCACTGTCTCAGACCCAGCCAGGGAGCTGCAGGGGCACCCCCAGCTCATGGGGGTCCTGGCACCTTTGCCACTGCTGGCGAAGCTGTGTCCCACCCCCGCAGACAGCTTCCAGGTCCTCCCTTTGCTACTGGGGAAACTGAGGCACGGAGAGAGCTGGCCAGAGCCCCCTGGGTCTGCTCATTCAAATGTAGCCCAGGCCCCCAGGCTCCGCACCCTGGTTTCTTGTTCAAACCAGAAGGCCTGCACGCGTGGCTCCTGGCTTTGGTAGGGGTGGCCCACAAGGGCCCCTGCGCATCCTGCAGGGAAACGTGGGCGGTGGGGAGGCGGGCAGGGCTCTGGTGGCCGCTGTCCACTAACGGCCTCTCCCTGGTGTCTGCTCCCTTGCACCAGCCCCGATTCCAGGGTTACCGTTTATAATCTCAGCAGCCAGGCACTGTCTGCCTTCCAGCCAAGTGTTCCCACATCAAACAGATCTTCGCAGATTTGGACAGGTGGATTTGTTAATACCTCTTGGCCTGCCTCCCTGGCGCTGAGCCCACCCAGAGGCGTTTTACCAGGTTTCCTCCTCCTCCGGGGCCCGCCGCCGGCCCCTCCCCAGCCCCGTCCCTCCACTCCTGGGAGCTGGGGAGGGTGGAGGGGCTTCTACAGCGGCGAAGCCCCCTGCCACTCCCAACCGCCTGATGCTGGCACAGCCGCCACCGCCTGCCTGCCCCCTGCATCTTGGCTCATGTCTTCTGTTTCCACGGGGGCAAGTGGCCTAGGTTCTAGAAGTACCCCTGCTCAGTGGCACAGTTAGAGACGCACCGAGGCAGGCGGACAGGGCCCAGAGAGAGGAGGTGCGGGACGGAGCTTCTGCCGCCTGCCTGCCCCCTGCGCCGGCAGCCCAGAACTCTGCCTCCAGTCTCCCACTTTCTGCCTCTGTGCCCCTCACCCTCCATGCCAGGCCACTCAGCTCTCCTGCTGCCACCGCCTCCATCGTCCCCCACCCACGGCCAAGGAGAAAGCCCAAGGCCTTGACCTCGCCCGCAGGTGTGGTCACTGGCTCTCTGATTTTCTCTTCTTCCCTCTATTTCTCAACCTGTAAAGGTTAGGAGTGAAGGAGGTGAGAGCAGTCACCTCTCTACTGGCTGGCTCATCTTCCCAGGGTGAAAGGTGGGGCGGGGCACCCAGACAGGTGGGAGGGCCCTCACCTCAGCCACACCAGCAGGTGCACTCAGCCTGACGTGGCTCCCTGAGCCCTGCCCAGATCGATGGCCCCACCCCACCCTACCTCATCTCCAGGCCCCTGAAGGGCGGGGCCCCCTATAGCTCCAGGGTGGGCACCACCCAAGAGGCCGTCTCTACACCCCCACTCCCCGCCCGGGATGGGTACATAAGCGCCAACCGCGGCTCCGGGGCGAGCCGGCTCCCGGGGCTGCTGGGAGAATGAGCAGGGTGTTGTGTTGTTTGCAGGTAAAGCCTCTGGGCCTCCTCAAGCCCTCATCCCTGATGAAGGTGTCGGGGCGCTTCAAGGCGCACCAGGATGCGCTGCCGCGGCTGCCCGTGCCCCCGCTCCAGCAGTCCCTGGGCCACTACCTGCAGGCGCTGCAGCCCATCGTGAGCGAGGAGGAGTGGGCGCACACCAAGCAGCTGGTGGAGGAGTTTCAGACCTCCGGGGGCGTCGGCGAGCGCCTGCAGAAGGGGCTGGAGCGCAGAGCCAGGAAGATGGAGAACTGGGTGAGTGAGGGGCGGGGGGGGGGGGGGGTGCAGGTGGCTGGGACAGGCTGTCGCCGGCACTCTCCCGTACGAGCTGCTCCGGCACGCTCTCTCACTTGCTGCTCCAGTTTCGTAAGCACTTGGCCTCCCTGGCAGACAGCAGCGTGCGGGGCAGGCAGGAAGGACGCGGTAGCTGCTGGCCCCTCGGCGCAGGCGTCCAGGAAGGGGAGAGAAGGGTGACAGACGGGGCAGAGGGCACTGGGAGAGATCACGGCGGGCAGTGGAGTTCGGAGGGCGGGTGGGGAAAGGGGCAACAGTTGATGTCGTGCCCTGAGACCCAAGGGCAGGAGGCCGGTGACGAGGGGTGCTGGCCCTGAGACCCAAGGGCAGCGCTGGCGGTGGCCTGGCCTGCTGTGGGACAGAGGCTGGAGTGGTGGGCCAACGCCGGAACGGACAAGTGATAGAGTAATAGACCGTGCATTGAGCTGGCTGGACGGCTGGGGGGTGGGGGCGAGGTGTCAGGGCCTGGGTGCTCTGCTGCTGGCTGACCCGTTCACTTTGCAAAACGTGCCCACACCGAGGCCCGGTGAGCTTTTCTGTACGCCGGGGGTGGGGAACCTCTCTTTTGCCAAGGGCCGTTTGAGTATTTATAGCATCATTCACTGGCACGGGCCAAGAGTATCAACTTAAAAATGAGCCTGCTACAAAGTCACTGACTTTCTTTGAGTCCCACCTGCGGCTGCCTTGGCGGGGCCAGACCCGGTGACACCCCCTCCGCCGCCTTTGCACCGAGATGGGACAGCGGCTTCGGCTGCTGGGGGAGCCAGAGGCGGTGGGCAGGCCGGGCAGGAGGCAGGGCTGGTGCTAGGTGGAGGACTGTTCTGGGGCAGTATCAGCAGCCGCGGTGGGAGGGCCCAGGGGGGCTGCGAGGGAGGAGCTAGCTTGCAGGAGAGACGCAGAGCTGGGCTGTGGCTCTCGGAAGAGCTGTGAGGTGGGAGGTACCATGGGGTGCGCGGGTGCAGCTCTGACCCCAGGGCTCAGGACTGCGGGGGCTGCTGTGGGAGACGGGAGGTGCTGGCGTTTACTGAGGCTCAGCAGGTCAGGGCCAGGCACTCCAGACGCAGGAGGCCAGCCCAGCCCCGCGAGGCCCCCGCAGCCCGAGGGCGGAGGTTTGCCATCTCTGTTTAGTGTGGGACTCCTTCCCACAGCAGCTTCTGGCTGAAGGAATGAGGGCGCCCCCTCCCCCTCACACAGGGCTCCAAGTAGCTCACCGGGGCCTGCCGGCACCTGCCTGTCTGCCGAGCTCCAGCCGGACCCTCTGAGATCCGCTGGTGGAGCACAGTCCCCTGGCTGTGTCCCTAAGGGGAGGGAGCACCTGTCTGCCCCCGCCCCGGACCTCTCAATGGGAACACTGAGCCCCTGAGAGGTAGGCCGGAAGCTCAGTGCCCCACAGCAGCTCTGCAGGAGGCCCTGGCCCAGGGGTCCAGTGCCCAGGCCATGAGCCAGCACACAGAAGTCACCTGCCGTGCAACCTGGCACGGGTTGCCTCCCGCTTGCCCCTTGCCAAGGGCCCAGGGCTAGTGGCCTGGTGCCACCAGCCAGCAGTGCCTCAAGGAGAGCCTGTCGCCTAGTGAGGAAGCGCATGTTGCTGCCGTTTGCCTTGGGTGAGGGAGCACGGCGGGGACTCCTAGCCGAGGGACAGATGGCAGGGCTCGTGCACCGGGGAGGGGGTCAGCACAGGGCCCGGGGTCACGGTCTCCTGGGAGCGCACACTGCCCCAGGTGGGGGCTCGTGAACACCAAGTCCATGGCTGGCCCCCGAAGGGCAAGGGGAGACGAGGTGTCCGTGCACACCTGGCCACAGCGCCGTGACTGGTCCTCGTGGCGAGCCCGCTCTCCGGATGGCCCGACCTTGGGATGCACAGAGCGTTCGCCGGCCTGCTCTGACGCCGGCTGCCCTCTGCCTCCCGCTGGGGGCGGCCAAGCGCACGCTCGCTGGACTCCTTTGGGGCTCTCTTCCCTTGTTCCTCTGCCTTGAACTGATCAAGCATCTCGGAGCCCTTGGATAGGAAAGGGGGCACCTCTCTGCCCTTCCCCAGCCCCGCGTTTCCTGCCCGGCATTTTTTCTAGAATCTTCATCGTGGCGGTGTGTTCTATCGCCGGAGCTCTGGGGAGGAGGGTAGGAAGGCTGTGGTGGGCTGAGGGGCAGGGGCCGGGGCAGCCCAGGGGGAGGAAGAGGCCCCGGGCCGTGCCCAGCCCCGTGACAGGCCCTGGTCCTCCCGCAGCTGTCCGAGTGGTGGCTCAAGACCGCCTACCTCCAGTACCGCCAGCCCGTGGTGGTCTACTCCAGCCCGGGCGTGATGCTGCCAAAGCAGGACTTTGTGGATCTACAGGGCCAGCTCCGGTGAGCGGCTGAGGCCGGGGATCCTAGGAAGCCCCGGGCCCCCCAGGGGGGCTGGGGGGGTCCCAGCCCCTATTTGTGTCTCACCCCCCGACATGAGGATGAGACATGGGGAAGGGCTGGGACCCGGGGGCCACGCAGCTGTCCACCCCCAAAGCTGGCCCCGAGGCCCCTCCTTTCCGCAGACCCCCGCCTTCCTGGCCCCCAGGAGGGGAGACTTCCTCCTTCCTGTCTGCTCTCCTCAGCTGCCCATAAGGATGACCTTTATACACAGTCCCCTTTTCCACATTCGGCAGTGTCACCTGCCCTGGCTCCTGCTCCAGTCCTAGCGGAGATAAAAATACCAGCGGTAGGGACCTCTGGCCCAAGGACCAGCCACTCACAGCTGGCACTGGCTCGTCTTAAAGGGGCCGAGGCCCCCTGGAGAGGGCCAGGGCTCCAGCCGGTGGCCCCCACGCTGGGGGCAGAGGCAACCCCGGCGTCAGGGGTGGTTGGTGTGGGTCAGCCCGAGCAGCCCAGAGAGGAAGGCCAGGCTAGGACGCAGAGGCCCAGTAAGGGAAGGAACCTCGTGGAGCAGACTCCTGGAGCCACTGCCCACGGTCCTGGGCCCTCACACAACTGACCGTGCAGAGTGGCACCCGCTCCGGACTCCAGGCTGGGGTTCGGGAGCTCGGTACTCGGCAGCTGGGAGCAGCCAGCACCAACCTGAGCGCTGCCAGGCCCTCCCTTGACCACTGGCCTCTCCCTAGCCCTGCCCCGCCCAGCAGGTGCCCCTGGCCTTGGCCTCCCCACGGCCTCTGACCCCTAACCCGTCTCCAGGTTCGCTGCCAAGCTCATCGAGGGCGTGCTGGACTTCAAGACCATGATTGACAAGTGAGCAGCCCCGGCCGCACTCGGTCACAGTCACTTTCACTTCCTGCCAGCCCCCAGGCTTTGGCCTCTGACAGCCTCCTGGTGGCACTGTCCCTGTCCGAGCTCAGGACTCCCAGGGGTTGCAGAGGCCACCTGGAGCCCTGTGCGGGGCAGGGAGGGAGTTTGCGGGTGACTCCCTGAGTGCAGCCCAGCAGTGCTCAGGTGGGGAGGGTGCGGGGCCCCTGGGGGCCGCTCTCAGACCGTCCCTGTGCGCTGTAGCGAGACCCTGCCCGTGGAGTACCTCGGAGGCAAGCCGCTGTGCATGAGCCAGTACTACCAGATCCTGTCCTCCTGCCGCGTGCCAGGCCCCAAGCAGGACACGGTCGTCAACTTCCTAAAGACCAAGAAGCCACCCATGCACATCACTGTGGTGCACAACTACCAGGTGGGGGCCCTACCCTGCAGCAGGAGGTGGGGGGGTGGGGGGTAGGTGGGGCTGGCTGTGGGCCCTCCTCTCCGCTGCGCACAGCTGGGAGGTCAGGGGGATCCCCTGCGTACTCCACCTGCCAGGCTGCTGTGACCCCCTGCAGGCTGCTGTGACCCCCGGAGGCCTGGAGGAGGCTGCGGAGGGGTGGGGCGGGGCTGCTCCAGGCCAGACATCCGCACCCAGCCCCCCCGCTCTCCCCTCCTCCGGCCTGACAGTTTTTTGAGCTGGACGTGTACCACAGCGACGGGACGCCCCTCACCTCAGACCAGATCTTCACGCAGCTGGAAAAGATCTGGAACTCGTCCCTGCAAACCAACAAGGAGCCCGTGGGCATCCTCACCTCCAACCACCGCAACTCCTGGGCCAAGGCTTACAGTACCCTCATCAAAGGTGCCCGCGGCAGGGAGGACCCGCCTCGCCCGACCCCCGGCCAGGCCAGCACCAGCCTGGGCAGCTGTGATTCCCACGGGGCCTTCGGCCCCTTTTATACATGAGGCTCACAGCCTGGTCTGGTGGGGGTGGCTTCTGTCTGAGCAGCAACTTGGAGGCTGGAGCCCAAATCCTCTGTCTTAGAAGCCTGCACACACCCTCCGCCCCCAGCACCCCCAAACTGCCGAGTCTCTGCTGATCAGGGGCATGGCCCCCAGTCCGAGCACCCGTGTCAGGTCCCTGAGGCACCCTGGCTCCCTGTGCGACCCTGGGCTTCCCCTTCCCAGCCCACCCGTCGGATGCCCCCAGGCGGGGTGCTCCCCAGGTTCAGAGGGGCACACGCAGGCCAGAGCAGCCCCAGGCAGGGGGCCCTCTCCCCCAGCCCCCAGACTCAGCCCTGTCTCCGCCCCCACCCCGTGCTGCCTCGCAGACAAGGTGAACCGGGAGTCAGTGCGCTCCATCCAGAAGAGCATCTTCACCGTGTGCCTGGACGCCGCCGTGCCCAGGGTCTCGGAGGACGTGTACCGCAACCACGTGGCCGGCCAGATGCTGCACGGGGGCGGGAGCAAACTCAACAGCGGCAACCGGTGGTTTGACAAGACGCTGCAGGTGAGGCTCCCCCCCCCCCCGCACACCCCCTCTTGCCGCCCCGACTTCCTGCCCTTCCCCTGCGCCTGGCGTCCCCGGCCTCCCAGCTCGTAAAGCAGGCGGGCAGCCAACAGGCTGGACGCGGCCGTAATCACCGGGCAGCCAGCCCGTCATTACCGGGCCTGCCCCCTTGCCCGGGAGCCGCTGGCACCCCCAGCACACCCGTCAGAGATCGCCTGGGACCTGAGGCCAGGAGCACGGTGCAGTGTGCCTGTGAGGGGCGGGGGTGGCTCCCCCTGCTCCGGGGACTTTGAGGGCTCAGTGGGGTCTGCTGAGGGGGCTCGTGCTCAGAACAGCCTGGGGCGGGGGTGGGAGGTGTCGGCACTGTTAACCACAGCCAGAACTCAGCAGACCCTTGAGATGACCTCGGGGAGACCCTTCCCATGGGGCCAACCAGAGAGTGGCTGGGTTGGGGGCTGGGCTGACGGGGTCCCCCTCCCCGCTGCAGTTCATTGTAGCAGAGGATGGCTCCTGTGGGCTGGTGTATGAGCACGCGGCCGCGGAGGGGCCCCCCATCGTCACCCTGGTGGACTACGTCATCGAGTTCACGTGAGTAGGGCTGCTCCCCCTCCCCATGCCTCGCTCCTGGGACAGATGGCATGCAGGCCACAGGCCCGGTTCATGCGGCCATGTCGCTGTCTTTTGGGCCTGGGGATCTCTGTTCTGAGGAAGCCGGCCGAAGGTGAGGGTTCTGGTGTCCATCAGACCTGGGTTTGAATTCCAGCTCAGCCCCGCCCAGCTGTGTGTCCCAGAGTCCCCCACCCTCCGTTTGGGCACCTGCGCACAGGAGTGAAGGCTATGTCCAGAACAAAACCATGGGTCTCCCTGGGTGCCCCCCCCCACCCATCAGGGAGCCACCCTCCCAGGATGGATCCAGCCCGTGGCACCGGCGTGAGCCCGGGGCTCCCATGTCCCCCGCAGGAAGAAACCTGAGCTCGTGCGCTCGCCCATGGTGCCCCTGCCCATGCCCAAGAAACTGCGGTTCAACATCACCCCCGAGATCAAGAGTGACATCGAGAAGGCCAAGCAGAACCTCGGCATGTAAGAGCGACCCCCCCCCCCCCCCGGCCCTGTGCGCACCCTCCGGGGGCAGCCCCCGAGCCTGGAGGCCCATGAGCAGCCCTGTCCTTGGAGCTGGCTCTGACCTTCCTCGGGCTGGCGGGGCTGCCCCATGCCTGCTCCTCGCCCACTCCCCGCCCCCGCCCCCCAGCATGATCCAGGACCTGGACATCACCATCATGGTGTTTCACCACTTCGGGAAGGACTTCCCCAAGTCGCAGAAGCTGAGCCCCGACGCCTTCGTCCAGATGGCCCTGCAGCTGGCCTACTACAGGTGACCCCCCCCCCCCGCCCCCGTGCCAGAGGAGTGAGGCCTGGGGCGGGGCCGGCCACCCGCCAGGGCTGTGCTCAGCCGCGTCTTCCCGACCCCAGGATGTACGGGCAGGCGTGCGCCACGTACGAGAGCGCCTCCCTGCGCATGTTCCACCTGGGCCGCACCGACACCATCCGCTCGGCCTCCGTGGACTCGCTGGCCTTCGTCAAGGCCATGGACGACTCCAGCGTGACGGTGAGAGGCCGGGACAAGGGTGGGCCCTGGGGACCCAGCAGGAGGGGGGCTTCCTTTTGGCCACAGAGAAGAGGACAAGAGCGCCTGTGGCATCTCCTGGGGGAGTTTGCAGTGCAGTGCAGTGCCGTGCCGGCGGGGAGCGGCCGCAGGGCCAGTGCGCCAGCTCCCCGTCCCCGTCCCGTCCTCAGGAGCACCAGAAGGTGGAGCTGCTGCGGAAGGCCGTGCAGGCGCACCGAGCCTACACTGACCGCGTGAGTGGCCCCACTTAATTTTTTGTTTTTACCCATTTTAAAGTTGGAGAAACCAAGGCCGGGCCCATTGCCTGCCCTGGTCCTGGGTCCCGGGGTAGCCTGGGCCCCCTGCCCCATCACAGATGCTGAGGGTCTGCACCAGCCAGTGGACAGCCGGGTCCTCGGGGGACCCGTCCGTGCCAGCCATCGCTCGGTGCCCGTCCGCGCCAGGCTCTGTGCGTGTCACGTGCAGGCCTCGTCTATTTGGGGCTCACTGCTCTGCCAAGCACGAAACTCAGTTGCCGTCCCCAACTTTCAGAGACTGCAACCCCAAACCTGAGCCCCGCCTCCCGTCAGGGGCTGGGCCGCTGCTGCCAGGGCCCCTGCTCTGGAATTCTGCACTGTCCCCTGGGAGGCCAGTGCCCTCCTGCCTGGACAGGGAAGGGAGTGGGGAGTGGGGCTCAGGGTCCCCCGGGATCCGAGGAGGCACAGCACCTGCTGTGATGCCATCCCCTCCCCCCAGGCCATCCGAGGGGAGGCCTTCGACCGGCACCTGCTGGGCCTGAAGCTGCAGGCCATCGAGGACCTGGTGAGCATGCCTGACATCTTCATGGACACTTCCTACGCCATCGCCATGCACTTCAACCTCTCCACCAGCCAGGTGGGCACTGCTCCGAGACACCCGGGGGGAGGGGCCCCCTGTCCCAGCAGCTCAGCTCCCTGGGAGGAGCTGGGGGCAGGGACAGCCCAGGCAGGCTGGGGAGCATCACCCCTCCCCCTTCCTACACCCTCCCCGCCGGGCCGCACCCCGCCCCGGGAGAATCACCTTTGTTCCTCACTGGTCCGGTAGAAAACCAGCAAATGCCTGATCTGTGCCAAGCTGTGCCAGGTGCTGACCAGGTACAGAAAGGACAGGCCACGGTCCCCGCCCCTCCAGGGCTCACGGGAGACACAGGCAGCAAGACAGTGATGGCCCCGGGGGAGGTGACCTGGGGATGCGGGAGGGAGACTGCTGGGGGAAGAGAGCACTGGGCAGAGCCGGCTGGGAGGGTGGTGCCATCGCCAGCAGGAGGGGGGCCGGGGCCGGGGCGTGAGCTTCCGTCCTGCCCTCCTCAGGTGCCCGCCAAGACAGACTGCGTCATGTTCTTCGGGCCCGTGGTCCCGGACGGCTACGGTGTGTGCTACAACCCCATGGAGGCCCACATCAACTTCTCCGTGTCTGCCTACAACAGCTGCGCAGAGACAAACGCGGCCCGCATGGCGCACTACCTGGAGAGGGCTCTCCTGGACATGCGCACGCTGCTGCAGCACCACCCCCGTGCCAAGCTCTGAGTGACGCCCACCAAGGCACCGCCCCTCCGTGCCTGACCCCCGGCCCCCCAGCTCTGGGCGAGCCAGGGACAAACTCCAGACATTCATGGGGTCTGCAGGCCCAGCCAAGTGCCTTCCACGGGACAGCCCAGGAGTGGCCGTGGCCTGACTCCCAGGGCCGAGTTCAGAGGCTGAGCAGGACCTAAGGCCCCGGCCCCCGGTGGCGCACCCACCTAGGCCTGCTCTGGGATGTGAACCGGCCTGGCGGAACCGGCCACCTCCACAGCCAGGCCTGACGCGGCTCCCGGGGACCTGAGTCGGGCTGTCGGGTCGGGAGAGGTTTCCTGGTGCCGGGGAACCGAGGCGCCGCCCGCCCCCGTGGGTCCCAGGGCTCAGAGACCCAGCGTGCTTGCGCCACTCCGCTGGGCCCCAACCCACGTTCACGGGGTCACGTGAACCACGTGTGCCACGTGGACCTGCGAGGTGATGAATAAAGGAAGCTGTGCTGGGAATGTGTGTCTGCGAGGGCCCAGCACCTCGCTCCAGCGCTCCCAGAGGGGCCCCCAGGGTCCTCAGGCTGGGGTAAGAGCCGGTCAGCTCTGCCCCCGGGGCGCCAGGCCCCAGGCTCCCTTCACCAGCCATTTCATGCTTGCCCCTGGCCGGAGCCTTCCCAAGACCCATGGGCCATGGAGCCCAGCAGACCCGGGATGGTGGGCTGGGTAATGTGGCCCCTAGGCCAGCATGAGTGGGGGCTAAGGGGGCATGCTCACCTCACACACACACCCCAGCCACTGCCTAGGCAAATGGCTGCCGGGGTGGGCCGGGGCAGCAGCCCCAGTGAGAAGCCAGCACTCCACCCTCAGAGAACCTCCTGGGGCAGACACCCCGAGCCTGGGGCCGGAGCCTGTGACTGGCTCCACTTTGCAGATGAGGAAGGGGCCCCGAGAGGACACTGATTCCAGGGCAAGGACTCCCAGACACCACGCCTGTCCCCACCGGGCCAGGGGTGCAGAGGGGGCGTGGACAGAAAGCGCTCCAGGCTCAGGCGTGCAGAGGGCAGGCTGGGCCATGGCTTCAGAGGCGTCGAAGGAACTGGGGCCCCCGCAGGCCTGACCGCCCAACAGCCCCTCAGCCCGTAGGTGGGACTCAGCAGTCCCCAGCGTGGCAGCAGGGGGCCTGCCAGGGGCACGAGGCTCCAGGGAACAGGTGGAGTCGGGCCTTGGGGCCCCTGTGACCAACTGGGCAAGTTCCCGTAGCACACCTGGGACCACTACCTCTGGTCGCCTTCCGTGAAGTCACGCGACCCCAGCCCCAGGGGAGCCGGCCAGGGCCCCTCTGCTTGCTGGATCTAGGAGGTGAGCCGGCCGGCCCTCACCAGGGATTGCATCTCCCTCCTACAGCTTGCAATGATGGCTGCCGGAGCAAGCCACTCGCTCGCCCACTCGCTCCAAAAGTGCCGAGAGAGCGAACCAGCTGTCCGCAGTCCAGGCTGGGTCCTTGGGGAGCCTGGCGGGGCCGGAGCCAGCCCGCGCCACGTAGCTCCGCATGGTGGAGTCCCCAACACGCAGAGGTGGCACAGAGCCTCTGTAACCCCCAACCATGGCCGCAGGGGACCAGGCATCCGGGAGCCGCTTCTGGGTTTATGGCCTTGACCGTGTCTTTGCCCCTAAAGGCCACGCATCCCCATGGCTGCCTCCGGCCTCATCCCAGGAGCTCCGTGGACGTGGGCTCAGGCCACCCGAGTTTCAGATTTTATTTTAAAACGATAGTAAACAATTTCATTGATTTTTCTGAAGTCAAACCACCTCACACTTGGCTTGTCTCAGGCAAAAAGTACAAAATAAAAACAAGAAGGGAGGGGGTGGGGCCCGACCTGCCTCCGGGAGCCCCTGGCCCCGGCGTCCGGAATGGCTTTTGGACACTCTCCAACAAAGAGGGAAGAAAGCACCGGAACATTGTGCTTCATCAGCAGATGGGGCCCTTGCCGCGGCGGGGGGACACGGGGCACCCCGTCCCGCAGGGGAGCCGCGGCCCTCCCCCGGGCTGTGGGGGAGAGGCGGGCAGGACAGCCCAGTGGGCACGCACTGCCCGGCTCCCCTCGCCC
Organism: Sylvilagus bachmani; assembly: GCA_015711505.1. NCBI lineage: Eukaryota > Metazoa > Chordata > Mammalia > Lagomorpha > Leporidae > Sylvilagus > Sylvilagus bachmani. The sequence continues at coordinate 88,208,151 of CM027406.1, read as the reverse complement.
GGCCTTCTGTCCGCGTGGGGAGGGCCCACCGCCGGGCGGCAGGACAGCGAGCTGGGAACGGCTGAGGCGTGCCCGCCTGCCGGCGCGGGCGCTTGTGGGGGGGGGTTGTCGTCACGGGCACGGGGCCAGAGAAAGCCCTTGTGACGCAGGGTCCACGCCGGGTCCACCCCAACCGCAGCCCCTGACAGGGAAACACTGGAATGGCACAGTGGCGGGGAGGGGGGCTCGGGTGCTCCACTCCTGGACCCCCGCCCCTGCTGGGCCACCCTACGGCCCAAGACAAGGCGGGCTGCACCCCGGGCCCCACCTCTGAAATCCCATCCGCCTTGGAGAAAACCAAAAAATAAATAGTAGATACTCGTCACGCCCCCGGAGCCCTGCCCGGGGCCAGAGGCGCAAGCCCTCGTCCTCTCCCCTGCGCCCTGGTGCCCACGCCAAGGGCACGTTCCGCCCGGCCGGGGGCCGGCAGCAGTGCAGGGAGGGTCTCCGGCCACGTGGTCCCCAAGCAGCAGGTCCTCCAGGGTCCTGGCAGAGGGGCCGGCTCAGCCCTTTGGTCCACCTTGTTCATCAAAATTAAAATAAGAAAAAAAAAGGCTCCCCTTGGTGACTGGGGTCTGTAGAGGTCTCAGCTTCGTCCCTCTGTCCGTCCTCCTGCTGTCCGTCATCCCATCCGTCCTGCGAGGCGTGTGCAGGCCAGATCTGGAGCTGGGCCCAGCCACGCCCTCTGCTCACTGCAGTTTCGTCCCCAGCTTGCGCTGTCTGTTCCTGTGGAATGAAGTGGGGCTCAGATGGGGGGCTGCCGGGAGTTCGGGGCTCCCCTCCCCACTCACGGCCGCAAGGAAGCGGGCAAATGTTCACCCCAGTAGTCGCGGTCATTGGCCCAAGGGGGCCAGGGCCCGGGGAGGGTCAGCAGGCCCCCAGCCCAGCGTGTGGCTCCAGCGGACTGGGTGGGGGTGGGGGCCAGGACATAGCAGCACAGGATCGCACACACCCACGGCGGGCCCAGGAACCCGAGGGAGCAGGAACACTCCCCTGTCCTCGAGGGGCTGACTGGGGCTTGTCTAGGGTCCCTGTTAAAATCCACAGACCTAACAGTGGGGTGCAGGCCCCGTGCGATCTGGCCCCAGCTCCGGCCCGCCTGACTGCCCTGCCCGCACGCGGTCTCGGTCTCAGGGTGGGCAGTTGTTCTGTGCCGGTGCTGCTGGGTGGGGGCCGCGGCTGCCTCACCCCAGGCCCACAGCAGGGCACAAAGCGGCCGTGTGCGGAGATTCGGGTAAACGAAAGCAGGTCTCAGCCCGGGCAGGACCGGCCACTGCGAGCGGTGGAGATTGCTCCTGCCACTGCTGGGGCTGCCCTGCCCAGACCCTCGGATCCTCTTCCCCCGTGGTCTCAGGCTGCGCCCCGAAGCTCCATGCACTGAACACACTTCCTGGCAGCTGGGACGCCCGGCCCAGGGTTCCTCCCACCATCCCTCAGCAAATTTCCCAGGCTGCCTCTGGAGCCTGCCCTGTCCTTGGCTCCCCAGGACCCCAGAGAGAGCCTCTGCGCCACTCTGCAGCCCCCGACCCAGGATCTGGGGTGAGTGAGCAGAAGCACGCGTGCCAGGAGGCTCCGAGGCAGCGCGGTGCACAGTGGGCCGGGTGCCGCTCCCGGTGCGCCTCAGTGTACCCAGACAGAAGAACCACACCACCCACGGTGCCCTGGTGCCGGGCAGAGGTGGAGGCTGAGGGCCCCACCCCTCACCCACCTCCTAAGGATGTCAGGCGAGTGACGCCCCTTGTCTCTGGGCCTCAGTGGCCTCCTCTGTCCAGTGGGGCCCCAGGAGTGCCGGGAGGCTGTGCCTGCCGAGCCAGAGGCTGGAGACAGCCGTGCCCAGGAACTCACCTCGCTTCTGCCCGGGTCACTGTGTACTCAAACCAGAGCACATTGGGAATGAGGCTCGTGTCTCGGATGAGGAAGAACTCGGAGATGGGCCTGGAGAGACAGACACGCAGCCAGCCAGGGCCGGTCAGGGCACCAGCCCACCCCGCCCCTCACCTAAGGGTGTTTGCCTGACCCAAACCCCCAGAGCACTGGAGGCGCCCAGCGGTCAGTGCACACACGGGCTGCGTGTGGAACCCTGAGGGCCAAAGCCAGGACTGAGGGGACCCCCTTGCCCACACAGTAAGCCCTGGGGGACACGGAGGCATGGCAGCCCCAGGCCCTATTCCCGGGCACTGGGCCCTCCCCGTGAGTCTGGGCCGGGTCAGGAGGCCTGCGTCCTCCCATCAACTTCCCACCCGCACGAGTGGCAGGGGCCATGTGCCCAGGAAGGTGGAAGAGGCGGGAGGCAGTTACCAGGCTGCTATCCTGGGGAACAACGGGGTGAGGACCTCCTGGGTAAAGACGAACCAGGCGACGGCCATGAGGCTTCCAGCGACGCCCCCGTACAGCACCTGGCTCCAGGTGTGGTACAGCAGGTAGACCCTGGGCCAAGGCCAGAAGAGAAGCTTGTGCTCACAATCGCAGCGCCCAGCGCCCGCTGCCCAGGGCCCTGCGCACGCCCTGTAGACAGCCATGAACGGTACAGACTCCCGGGACGCGGCCTGACTTCCAGCGGCGAGCGGGAACCCCGCCAGTGGCCCCCTCGGCTCCAGAGTGAAGGAAGCGCTCGGCTGGGCCCTGCCCCAGGCTCTGAGTCTTGCCTGCAGGAGGCCGGAAGCAGGCAGCTGATGCGGCCAGGCGGCCCTCCCTGGACTCTGGGGCCGCTGCGGTCCTGCGCCTTTCCAAACCAGAGGCCTGGGACTCAGGTCCGCAGTGGGTCCACCAGGGACCACGAGGCTGGCCAGACCACAAGCGTGGGGGTGCAGGGAAGGCGCTCCCCCCTCCCCCGTACCTGCTGTAGGAGACGAGAAAGGCTGCGGTGAGGAGCCCCAGTGAGAGCAGGTGCCTCCACAGCAGGTCCAGGAACCTGGCGTTGTTTGTCTGGTGCATTCTGGGAAAGCAGGCCCAGCTGACGGCCTCAGCCCATAGCCTGCACCTCGCTCCCCGCCCCCGGGGGCACCGGGAGAGCGGGCAGGGCTGGCAGCTGTGGCTGGGCAGGCTCACCTCAGATACAGGAAGAGGAAGGAGTAGACGGAGAAGAACCACATGAACTGGGAATGGCTGGATGGCATCCCGTACTTGGTGCCCACTGCTGCGTGGGGGCCTGGGGGAGAGAGAGCAGGGCATCATGGGAGGAGGCGGGCCTCCCGCACTGGCCCGCTGGGCCCCCGGCCTGGCCCTACCTCCACAGGGCCGGGGCTCCTGGATGACGTGTTTGATCAGCCAGTTGACCCCCTCGTTCAGCGCCAGGCCCCCGAGGAACGAGATCTGCAGGGGGAGATGGGCACTCAGCTGGGCCGCCCAGGCCTGGGGGCCGCGGCCTACGAGTGGACCCCCCAGGCTGACTGGTGAAGGGGCCAGGAGGCTCACACACCTGAAGACAGGGGGAGAGAAAGCCGGGGCACGAGGACCAAGGGGCCGCCCAGCTGACGGGGCGGGCGGGCACAGACTCACGGTGTGTAACTCCCGCTTGAAAATGATGAGCGTCACAAAGCCAATGATGACAAAGATGGGGCTGAGGCTCAGGTAGGCGAGGAGGTGTCCAGAGAGATCACCTGAGGGGGAGAGAGGACCGAGGCGTCGGCAGAGAGAGAGGACCGAGGTGCGGGCAGAGAGAGAGAGGACCGAGATGCGGGCAGAGAGAGAGGACCGAGACGTGGGCAGAGAGAGAGGACCGACGTGTAAGCAGAGCATGGGCGTCAGCAGAGGCGGGGGTACCACCTCCCACAGCGCCGGCACCCCGAACGGGCACTGGGTCCGGTCCTGGCTGCTATTTCCGGTCCAGCTCCCTGCTGATGCGCCTGGGGAAGCAGCGGAGCCCAAGTACCTGGGTCCCTGCCACCCGTGTGGGAGACCTCCACGGAGTCCCAGCTCCGGGCTTCTGCCTTTTGGGGCATGAGCCGGAGGAGAGATCTGTCTGTCTCTCCCTGTCACCCTGCCTTCCAAATAAACAGTATGAATCTTTAAGAGTGTGTTCACTCTCGCCCCTGCCAAGTAGGGGCGGAGCCAGAAAGCAGGTCCCAGCAGTGTCATCCCCGAGCGAGCGCAAACGCTCACACACACCACGAGCTCAGAGCTCGTGCCCATACGGCCCCCCCTCTCCGAGGGAGAGGCCAAGGCGTGCAGCGGTTACGTGACTCCTGCAGACTCACACAGCCACGCCGAGGCGGCATCTGGCCTGTGCCCGTCGCCAGCCAAAGCAGTGGTGACGCCGGCTGTCTGCAGGCAGGCCCTGCGCCAGGGGGCACGTGCTGGGGCTGCCAGCCAAGCCCAGGCCTCTGGCGAGCCTGCCATCCTCAGCGCTCCCCGCAGGCGGGCTGGCCCCAGGTGGCGGCCAGCTGTGACAGCAGCCTCCTGCCGCCCAGCATTCCACAGTCGCGGCAGGTGGGGGGCGGCAGCGTGAGCACCGCCAGCCTCCTCTGGCATGGGGGTGCCGAGGCTGAGGGCAGGGCTGAGGCCGAGTCCAAAGGCCGCCCTCCGCAGGGAGACTGGGCAGGGACTTTGCCTTCTGTCTCAGCTATCTCCCTCGTGCACGGGGTCATGGGCGCCGACCCCCTGCAGCTGTGCACAGCTCATGCCTGGAGCCTGCAAGACACCCAGGTCTGTCCCCGGAACCCAGGACACGGCCACGTTAGAGCTCACCCAGGCTGGGGGAACCCAGGGCGGGAAATGAGCACCCCCCCCCAGCAGTGCAGAGCCCCAGGCAGCAGGGAAGGTGCCCACGAGAGCCAGAAGGGATGGACACACACCTGGCCTTCTCCTCCCCTCCCCAGGGTGGGGCTGGTTTGGAGCTGGCCCGAGGGAGCGGGCAGCACCTGGCGTAGCTGTTCCGAGCCAGCCCCCGCCAGCCCTGGGATCCTGGCTCTCTGACGCCCACAGCACCAGGCCCCGAGGACAGGGAGTGGCTGGTACGGCCGCTCCATCGCCTATTCCACGCCAGGGACCCGCACCACCTTGGGGCAGATGCTGCTGCCGATCGGACCTGGCCCTGTCACTTTCCAGTCCAAGTCCCTCCGTGGCTCCCACGGCTCCTGGATGGTCCCGCCCAGCCTAGCTCATCAGGCCCTACCCAGTACCGGTCCCAGGTCCCTTAGCGCCCCCACCCCCCTCCCCCCCTTGTTCTAATTCCAAGGACCAAACTCTGGTTCCCCGAACGCATGGCGCTCTGCCCCACTTCTGGGGTGCCAGACACCTGGGATGCTGTGCAGGTTAACAGCAAACGGAAATGGAGCCGGGCACGACCCCAGCATCGCTGAGCCCAGATTGACGGGGGTCTGAGACTGGGTCAGGCCAGGGACCGCCTCTCCCTGGACACCGCGGGCTCCGTGGGAGCAGGACGGGGCTCTTCCCACCCCCACCCCGCTCTCTCCCCAGAGACGAACGGATGCTGGACACAAGAGGCCGGGCCATGAGGGGTGACCACCTGCATGGCGCAGGCCCGCAGGCTCAGCCACCGCCGTCTCCCTCAGGGCCTGCGTGCTCCCAGGGGCTACCCCGAGGCCGCACAGGGGAGGCCAAGCCCCTGCCCTCGTCCAGGGAAGGTCTGAACCCAGTGCCAGCCCAGGGCCCAGCGCCCGGACGCGCCCTGCGGACACGGCTCACTGATGGGATGAATGAATGAGTGCGTGGTGGTGGGTGTCACCCAGAGCGCCCCGGGGTCAAAGTGCGCTGGCGCGCAGCCCTGCTGCCCGGACAGGCCGGCCCTCCTCCGTGCCCCCCCTCGTCCTGCCGGGCAGGGTCCCGGGAGGGCGGGGGAGGCTGAGCTGCGTGCGGGTTCCCGCACCATCCCAGGAAGGCGGCCCTGCCTGCGCCACTCGGCCCCGCCTGGGGCGCCCGCACGTAATGGGTCCCGCACACGTCCACGCCGAAGGCCCGGGCCCTGCGACCCTGCACGACGTCGCCTGCTGCACCGGGCCGGGGGGTGGGGGGCGCCCCGGGAGCTGTGTCTGCCCGGGGGCTCGCTCCGGCGGCCGAGAGCCCCCAGGCCGCCCGCCGGCCCGCTCCCCCGGGGCCCCCCGCGGCAGCGCCCTGCCCTGCCCGGGGCGTGGACGCACGAGGACCCGCGAGCCCGGCCCCGGCGCGCCCACTCCCCGCAACCCCGAGCTCCTTCTCGGGCAGGCGAGGCAGCGCGAAACAGGCTCCCCTCCAGGCACCCCGGGGAGGGCGCGCCGAGGCCCCGGCCGCGGACCCCTCACCGCCTCACGCGCGCCCCCCGCCCCGCGACCCGGGGGAGCGCCCCGGCCGCGCAGCCGCACTGGGCGCCAGCGGGCCGCTCACAATTTCGCCCAGCTCATCGCCGCCCCACTGCGCCTGCGCGGCGCGCGCGCCGGCCGAGCCCCTCCATGGCTCACTGTTTGACAGTTCCCACCCCGGTCCCCCCGGCGCCCCCTGCGCGGGCTCGCGCGGGCCGGAGCGCCCGCGGCCGAGGGTCCGGCCCCGGGAAGGCGTCCTCGGGGCCGGGGCCGCCTTTTACCTGCAGGATATTCGACGTGGGTGAGGGTCACTGGCCGCCATGAAGCGGGGAGCGAGCACTGTCCGTCCGCTGCCATCTTACCCGGAGACCGGGTTTCGCCGAGCAGCCAATGGGGAGCCAGGGGGGCGGTGGTCCCGACCTATCACGCCGGGGAGGCGCCGCGCAGCCAATCGGAGGTCGATACAGGCAGTGGCGCAGCCATTCAGCGTGCAGGCCATGGGGCTGGGCCGAGCGGCGAATCAGAGAGCAGAGCCCCTAGGAGCCAGCGAGCCGGCCCAGCCGAGGCCCAATCCGGAGCGAGCGCAGGTAGGCGCCTGGCCAATCAGGAGAGGGGCGGGTTCTAGTCCAGAGCAGACAGCAGAACAGCCAATCAGAAGGTGAGGCTGGCTCACAGTGTGGGCAGGGCGGGCCAATCAGGCACTAGCTCGGGGGGCGTGTTGCGTTTTGGTGGGAGCTTTGGTTCTGCGGAGACCTGCGCCCGGGGGTGACGGCTCTTCGGGTGCCCGGAGCCTGCCGGTGGCCGGCGAGACCTGCGCGCCGGCTGGAGCGCGTGCTCAGGGAGGAGAGGCGGCGGCGGCCCCGTGGCTGCTGAGCTGATCCGAGCCCGGAGACCCACGGGGGGCTCCCACGGAGACTCGAAGCGGACTGCGGCGTGGGGGGCTCCCGCGGGGCGGAGGCGTGGCTGAGGCTCGGGACGCCTGGCTCCTGGCACTCGCTTCGCGAAGGCGTTAGTGATCCTGACGCGTCTGTGCTGCTCCAGGCGGCGTCTGGGGAGGGGATGGGCGGGGGGCTTCTTGCTGGACTCGACCTACAGAAAACCGATCCCTGGGGCCCGCGGATCCGGTGCTCCTGGCTTGGAGCCCGGGTGGGCGGGGGATGGGGTGGCTGCAGCCTCGCCTGGAGAGGCCCCAGGCAACAGGATGGACGCGGGCCTGGCACGCCCCTGAGATGAAGGGGGTCCCTCTGAGCAGTGCGGCCTGCCGGGGAGCGGGCCTGGGTCCGTGGGCTGCTGCGGGGGCCTCCGAACTCCGCAGTGGCCGGGTCAGCTGGCCTCCCCTCCCTGCCACCTGCCCTCAGCCGCCCCGGGCGCTGCCACTATTAGCGGGTGAGAAGCAGGAGGTGCGAGGAGGCCGGGAGCTTCCCAGAATAGGTCCGCGAGGAGAGGAGGCAGCTGTCCAAGCGCGGGGCGGCTGGAACGGCGCCGACCCCAGACGCAGGCCTGCCCGGGTCCTGCGCCTCTGGGACAGCGCTCAGATAGAAGGTTCCAGAAATGGGATGTGTAGAGCTTTAAGTTTCACCAACCGCTCTTGTAGACCCCAGATCAAGAGCCCGGGGAGAAGCCCCCTGGACAGCCCCCACCCCGCTAACCTCTCCCACCACCCGTTAGGGTCTGGGTACGTCCCGCTCCATGGCTGCAGGCGCGGGGGCTCCTGTGTACACGGTCGGGTGGACTGACGGACACGTTCCCCCGAGCCCTGGCCGGCCCCGCGGCTGACGGTGAGACCAGTGGGCGACCTCCTGCTGTCACTAGCAGGCGTCTCTGCTTCCCTAGCGCTGGGCACTGGACGCTCCCTGGAGGGGCACGGGGCGGGGGGGGGGGGGTTTCCGGGAACCCAACCCCTCCTGGTGGGCACAGGTTCCCCAGGAGGAAGACCTCGCAGGCCCGGCTCCCCAAGCGCCCCCCCCCCCCCCCC
>CM027406.1:88168664-88199801 GCA_015711505.1 Sylvilagus bachmani | reverse complement strand
ACACCGGGCCGGGGTGGGCCTGGGTGCCAAGGACCATGGGCCACGTGCAGGCTCCAGTTTGTGGCACTTGCTGACTTCCATGGCATAAATCTGCCTGCTGGGGATGCGACAGGGGGGCCCACATAAGACTCCCTGAAGCCAGGTGGTACCAGCAGTGCCAGCACTCCACCACTGGCGTGGCACGCGGCACACAGCAGGTGCACAGTGTGTTTAGTGAGCACATGATTGTCTCAGCTGTCACATTTGTGCTACGTCATTTTTGTAGCTCATTTTCAAGATTTATTTATTTGAAAGCATTACAGATAGAAGGAGACAGATCTTGGACCCACTGTTTTTACTCCCCAAATGGCCTCAACAGCTGGGGCTGGGCCAGGCTGAAGCCAGGAGCCTGGAGCTTCCTCCAGGTCTCCCACGCAGGTGCAGGGGCCCAAGCACTTGGGCCACTCCCACTGCTTTCCCAGGCCACAGCAGGGAGTTGGATCGGAAGCGGAGCAGCAGGGACACACACTGAGAGGCGCAGGGGATGCTGGCGTTGCAGGAGCGGCTTAGCCGGCTACGCCATGCTTGGCACTGCACGCATCTACACTGTAACCGAGGCCACCGCTGTGAGCCGCACCACAGTGCCTGAAACCTCACCCTTCCTTTTTTAAAGATTTATTTGAAAGGTAGAGTTACAGAGAGGGAGAGAGGTCTTCCATCCCCTGGTTGACCCCCCACCAGTGGCCACACCGATCAGGGCTGGGCCAGGCGGAAGCCAGGAGCCTGGAACTGCATCTGGGTCTCCCCTGTGGCTGTCCTCTGCTGCTTTCTCAGGCCACCAGCAGGGAGCTGGGTGGGAAGAAGAGCAGCTGGGCCCACATGGGATGCCGGCACTGCAGGCGGAGGCTCCGCCCAATGCCCCCTGACACCAGCCACAGACATATTCTAGAACCACATGTGGTCACTGGCACACCTCTGCAGCAAAGCCAGTGCATCCCCTGGGATGCAAGTCACACCTGAACGAGACTGTTTCAGACAATTCCTGACTGCCGTGGGTGGTGACCAGATCGGCTCCGTGACTGTGGCCCATCCCCAGCCGGCGGGGAAGAGCTAAGGGGAAAAGAGAATTATTGCTCTTGTAGGCGCGATGATGCGGTGTGGCGGCAGAACCCGCTCCTGTCGGCTGGCTCTCAAGCTGGGGTGGGGTGTGACTCGCTTCCTGTCTTCCACACGTTTGAAAATAAGCTTAAAGGACTTTAAAGGCCTTTCGAACAAAACACTGACGACCAGGCAGGCTTAAACCTTTAGTTATAAAGACAGATCTTCCATGCACTGGGTCACTCCTCATTGCCCACAACAGCCGGGGCTGGACCAAGCCGAAGCCAGGAGCCTGGAACTCCAGCTGGGTCTCCCAGGTGGCCATGTGCGGTCAGAGCCCACAGCAGGCGCCCCCGACGCTCACCCTCCCGGAACCTCCGTGCACAGCACCCCCAGGAGCAGGTCCCGGCAATGAGCGGGGAGCCAGCTCAGTGGTTTATTGGACTCGTGGCCGATGCGTACGCTCTGTCACACCGAAGTCAGAAGCTGCAACACTGGGCGCGAGGCAGTGCATGACGGACGTGTAAACACAGACATGGAAATGCCACTTCCGTGCGACTCAAGCAAATCAGAGCAGGTGTGGGCCAGGCCCAGGGCTCCATTCACAGCGAGGGGTGTGCACAAGAATGGAATGTCAGGGTGGGGGAGGGCACCAGGGCCACGCCCAGCGTCCCCTCCCCCGGGAGGCCAGGAGCAGGAGGAGCTGCTTCGGCAGGCCGGACGGACGCCTGGAAGGGGCAGAAGCTCAAACTAAAAGTCTTAAGGCAATAAATAAAAGTCCCCAGCTCAGGCGCCACCACCAGCCAGTGTGCGGGGCCCCGGGGTTCGTGTGTGCGTGATTGAAGGCTCGCTCTGGTCCAGCCCAGCCCCTGACCACCCCTGCTGGGGAGCACCCCAGGGCAGACCCACAGCGAGTTCCAGGCCACAGGGGCGGTGGGTGGCGGGCGGGAGCCCCCCACCGCATGCTCTCGTCTTTGGCGGTGGCAGGGTCAGTGTCAGCCTTTGGCAGGACGCGGAACACCACAGGGCAGCATCCCAGCTTGGTGCCTGCGTTTGCCGAGAGCCCGCCCTGCCACGGCTCCTCTGCCGCTCCCCAGTGTGGGAGCCTGGGCCCTGAGACCAGGCGGCCACGGGCCGTCACCATAGAGCCTGCCTACCGCCTCCCACCGTCCTCCTGGTCCCTGCCAGGCCCTGCTGACCGCCCCCCGGGACTCCGAGGCAGGGTCAGGGCCTCCAGATGCTGACCCCAAGGAGGGGCTGGACAGCCCCCTCACTGCCGCCCCCACCCGGCCTGTGCCCGCTACTGCAGCTGGCCCAGGGGCCCGTTCTCCTGGGGTAGCGCCCCGTTCAGGCCGCTGCTGGCCCCCGGCGCCCCCAGGTAGCCCAGCAGGATCTCGCTGCGGCGCCGGGACAGCTGCAGGATGTCGTCGGCCAGCGCCGGCACCGACGTGTAGCGCACGTTGTCCAGGTCGAACATGTCCCTCAGGTACTGCACGATCTGGTGCTGGGGGCCCAAGCAGGTGTCAGTGGGGGCCGAGGCCCCGCCCCCGCCCAGACACCTCCCCTCCAGTGCTCTCCCCGCCCTCACGCTGTCCCTGGCTCCTCCCGGGCCCCTGTGCTGGGGCAGAGAAAGAGCAGGAGCCGCCCCGATTACCTTGAAGAAAGCACAGACTTCGGCGAGCTGGGGCTTGGGTCCAAGAAAGCCGAAGGCCAGGACAGGGCTAACGTGCTCCGATACGGAGTAGAAATGGGAGATGAAGCCGTCGGGCACCTGTGGAGGGCGGCGAGGCCAGGGCCGGGCTTTGGAGCTGGCCGGTGAGCCCGCCTGCACGAGGCACCTGGATGCCCCGGGAATCCCTTCTGCGGGCGGGGCTGTGGTGGGCCTGGCACAGGAAGTGCCGGAGCCAGCGGCTGCCGGGGGGTGCGGATGGAGCCGTGGCTGCAGGGACCGGCCCTCCCTCCTAGGACGCCCATGCCCCTCAGCGGGGTCAGGACACATCCTGACAGCAGGGGAATGCGGTCCCACACGTTCCTCTGGGGAGTTCCTGGCCAAGGCAGGGGGCAACAGTGTCAGGACTGACGAGGGCCAAGGTGCAGTGGGGCCTGGGGGTTCTGTGAGGCCCCTGGGTGAGCCCCGCACCCGCAGAGCAGGGGCCAGCATCCACCACACAGGGGCTAGCCGAGCTGGGCGCCAGGACGGGACCCTGGACACACGTGGCGTCCCTGGGGCCTGTCAAGTCACTTACCATCAGTAGTCTCCTCTTGGCCTTCAAGACCGACCAGCAGGCAGTGGCCAGGGCCTAATCAAAGACAGGAGGGCCAGCCCGCTGTCAGGACAGGCCCGGCCGCCGGCCCCGCCCCCAGCAGGAACACGGGCCTGGTTTCAAAATCGGACGCGTGGAAAACCTGAACCTGAGCTACGGCCCCGGGACTGCGGGTCCCAGGACTGAGCCACTGTCTGCCCTAGGGGTCCCCCTGCCACGATCGCCTCTGACGGCTGCGGGAGCCACGGCGACGCCCAGGTTCCCGGGCCGGCTGCCGGGGTCGCTGCTGGCCCCGCCGGCGTCGGCGCCACGCTCTTGTCCTAGTCTCCTCTCTTGTTTTGTTTCGTCTTGCTCTGGTTGCATTTCCCGGGAGGCGGGGGGGGGGGAGCAACAGGCGGCCCCCGACCGCAGGGGCAGGGGCTGGCGCGGGAGCAGTGGCCCACCGTCTCCTTGAAGCTGTCTGACAGCCAGCGGTTCCTCAGGACGGCCAGCACCGAGGCGGGCGGGCTCTCCAGGTCCTCGAAGGCGTCCATGAGGATGAAGTCCAGCACGATGTCGAAGAAGCTCATGCACACCACCTGGGAGGGGCGGGGTCTGAGCCGGGGAGAGCCGAGGCGGAGCGCAGCGCGGCCGTCCCCTCCCCCGCCAGGGCCAGGGACCCCGGAGCGCCCACTCACCCCACGGCCCTCCAGCTCCAGCCGGGTGGTGGCCCAGGTCTCGGGCCGCAGGGCGTAGGTCAGCAGCTCCTCATAGCTCTCCAGGAAGCCTTTGGGACTCTGTGGGGACAGCACGACCCGTCCTGCTCAGGGGCGAGGCCGGAGACCCAGCAGGGCGAGCTCCACGGGGGCGGCTGGGTGGGGAGCACGCCCTGGTGGCAGCCCCGGAGGAATCGAGGCCAGGCAGCCTCCCACCCACCGCAGCGCGCCTCTCTGGGGAACCAGGGTGCGCTGGACACGCTGCACACCAGGGCAGCCGGCAGGGTGTGCCCGGCCCCATGGCGTGCTCTCGCTGTGCGGGGATGCCTGAGAACAGGAGCCCGAGTCAGGCAGTCAAATCCCTGGGACCTTGTGTTCCATGGAGAGATGGGTGAGATGACAGCCCCCCGACTCGGGCCGCTGCACAGCCAGGCTGTCCGCCCAGCCCAGGGGGACCCACACGTCACCCTCGGGGCAGGGGCGCCGCCACGACCTGCAGCCACGGGCGTCGTCTCCACATGCAGAGGTGCTACGTGCCAGGCTCTGGTCTCAGCATGGACCAACTCATATGATTCTGTCCCGTCAGGGATCTCGTGATTAGGCCCACTTTACAGACTGAAACACTGAGGCTTGGGGAGCAGCCAGGAGGGCCCTGAGGGGCAGACGGGCCTCATCCTGCTCCCAGGACGGGCTCTGGTGGTCAGGAGCTGCCACAGCTTCGTCCACTGCATCACCATCATCGTCCTCCTGGGCCAGGGCCATGGCGCAGTGAGCGGGTAAAGCCGCCACCACAGCACAAGAGCCTCACGTGGCTGCCGCCCTGTGTCCCAGCCGCTCTACTTCTGATCCAGCACCCTGCTCATGCACCTAGGAGGGCGGTGGAGGATGGAATAGATCCTCGGCCCCTGCCACCCAGGTGGGAGACCCGGATGTAGCTCCTGGCTCTTTCGCCTGGTCCAGTCCTGGTGGTTGCAACCATTTGGGGAGTGAACCAGCGGATAGGAAATCTCTGTTTCTCCCTGTCTCCTGTCACCCAGGTCCCACAGTGGGGTGGGGGCTGGAGGGAGGAACCCCAGAGAGTGGCCTGGCTCCCAGCACCCACCGCGGCCTCCCGTCCCGTGCCTGCTCACACGTCCTCCTGTGGATAAGGCTGCAGCGGGTCAGGTCCCCCTGGCTGCAGGTGCCGGCTCCACTTGCCCTGGGCAGCCCCTCTCCACTCTAGACTCGGCTTCCGTGTCCACCAAGAGCAGGCAGCGGTGAGGCTCAAAGGGGCAGCCGCCGGGGGACCCGTTAGCCAGCGACCCATGGAGACTGCCCTGTGCAGGGCCCTGCACTGGCCGCAGCCCCGGGGGAGAGGGCAGTGGGGCTCGGAAGACAAGTGCTGGGGGCAGGGAGGGCGAGGCCTGGCGGCCGGCCAGCTCCACCTGCTGCCGGCACCTGGCATTTCACCCGGAAGCCCTGGGCCTGCTTTCTCACTCTCTGCCATGCGTGTTTCATAATAAGCTTGATAAAAAAAAAAAAATTGAGGCACAGAGTTCGAGACCCAGAAGGCCCAGAGCCTGGCGTGCCTGGGAGGCCGGGGCACACGTGCCATGCGGCAGCCACAGGACAAGGCCCCAGCCTCAGGCCCGCGGCGGCGGGGGCCAAGGTTGGCTGCGTGTTCTAGAATCACTGCCCGGGCACGTGAGAAGGGATTTGGAGAGACTGTTCAAAAGCGTTGCTCAAACCCACAGAAGACAAACCACAAGTGGCCAATCGAGACGGAAAATGACGCAACATCGCCCGCAATCAGCCGCAAACCAACGACAGGACGGCGGAGATTAAAACGATGACGGACGTCGGGTCCTGGCCAAGAAGTGAGGCAACAACGCTCTCGCCCTGCTGCAGGGCCCTCGGGAAGGGCGAGCTGGCAGAGGTCGGAGGTCAGCCGGCCTCCCACGTGTCCTGCCCAGAGCCCGAGCTGCCGCATCCGGGCTCTGTCCCCAGGGACACCTCCCAACACCTCCCGAGCCCACGCATGGGCGGCTTGGGCGACCTCGGTGACGGCACGTGCCACGGCCAGTCCGCAGGACGGGCCACCACGGGCTCGGTGTTGACGGGCTCCGCGTGCTGACGCCCAGGTGGACGAGGCCGGGCGGCAGGGCAGTGGCTGGGCAGGCAGCAACCCCCATGGGTGACGGGAGGGGGACACGGGTCAGGCGAGGACAGGCAGTGGCGACCTCTGCAGGGGCTGCAGGGGGACCTCCTGTGCTGTGCGTGGATCCTGTGACCCTGCCAGGCCGGTTTTGGGGACGAGGGCGCAGCACCGACCCGTGTCCTGAGTCAGCCCAGGAAAGAAACCTCATCCTCTCGTCGCTCCCCGGGACCCGAGGATGGAGCCCAAGCTCCCGGCTTTGCTTTAGACAGCATCCTGGCGCAGCGGGCTAAGCCACTGCCCGAAATGCCAGCATCCCACATGAGTGCCGGTTGGAATCCCGGCTGCTCCACTTCTTTTTTTTGTTTGTTTGTTTTTTGACAGGCAGAGTGGACAGTGAGAGAGAGAGACAGAGAGAAAGGTCTTCCTTTGCCGTTGGTTCACCCTCCAATGGCTGCCGCGGACGGCGCACCGCGCTCATCCGATGGCAGGAGCCAGGAGCCAGGTGCTTCTCCTGGTCTCCCATGGGGTGCAGGGCCCAAGCACCTGGGCCATCCTCCACTGCACTACCGGGCCACAGCAGAGGGCTGGCCTGGAAGAGGGGCAACCGGGACAGAATCCGGCGCCCCGACCGGGACTAGAACCCGGTGTGCCAGCGCCGCAAGGCGGAGGATTAGCCTGTTGAGCCACGGCGCCGGCCCTGGCTGCTCCACTTCTGATCCAGCTCTCTGCTGTGGCCTGGGAGAGCAGTGGAGGATGGCCCAAGTGCTCGGGCCCTGCACCAGCATGGGAGACCAGGAAGAAGCACCTGGCTCCTGGCTTCGGATCGGCCCAGCTCTGGCCCAGCTCACTGGGGAGTGAGCCAGCAGATGGAAGCGCTCTCTCCCTCTCTAATAGATCAGTAAATATTCAAAAAGAAAGCACAGCTCCACCCACAGAGTCGGATACCGAAGCCCCGGCTACCTTCTCGGCCTTGGTCATCAGGCCCGCCACCATCTGCCGGCCGACCTCCCCGAAGAAGGCCTGGTTCCTCTTCTCTTCCAGGAGGCCCTGAGGGGAGGGGGGTGTGAGCTGTGGGGCGGAGGGCGGCCCAGGGCTGGGCAGGGGCGCCCCAGCACACGCACCTCGAAGGCCTGCCGTACACAGTGCAACTTGGCCAGGAAGTCTTGGTCCCCGTAGCAGCCCAGCAGCTCCGTCCTGAGGGAGGACAGACAAGGTCACAGCGCCCGGTCCCTGAGCTCTGGCTGGGGCCTATCTCCATGCAGGCCTGGGGAGGTACACTGGAGCCCGAGGCTCCCTGAGGCCAGCATGGTCTCTCCCAGCCCCCGGGCAGTCCTACACCCTTGCCAGCAGGGGACCAACGGGCGCCGGCTACTCCCTCCGGGCCACGGTGGTGTCACCTGGAGTTTGCAGCCACTTGGGCTCAGTGATGGCATGAACGCACGCGCCAGGCCTACACAGTGTACAGAAAAGCCGGTACCACGTGGGGCCGCTCGGGACGCCTGCACCCCGCTTCGGAGCACCCGGGTTCGAGTCCCAGCTCCACTCCCAGTCCCTGCAGCGGTGCCGGCTCAGGCAGCTGGGTCTCTGCCCCCCACGCGGGAGACCTGAGCTGGGCTCCTGGCTCGGCGCAGGCACTGGAGGGGACAGCAGATCTCTGTGTCTGCCTTTTTCTTTAAATAATATAACGTGAGTCTCACAAGTCAAAGATGTATTTGTATC
Source organism: Sylvilagus bachmani (assembly GCA_015711505.1). Lineage (NCBI taxonomy): Eukaryota > Metazoa > Chordata > Mammalia > Lagomorpha > Leporidae > Sylvilagus > Sylvilagus bachmani. The sequence continues at coordinate 88,191,909 of CM027406.1, read as the reverse complement.
ATGAGAAAACCACGTGGAGGGTGGATATTTAGCCCAGTGATTAGGATGCCTACTTCCCGGGCCGGTGCTGTGCCATAGCAGGTAAAGCCACCGCCAGCAGCACTGGCATCCCACGTGGGTGCTGGTTCGAGACCCAGCTGCTCCACTTCCCATCCAGCTCTCTGCTGTGGCCTGGGAGAGCAGTAGAAGATGGCCCGAGTCCTTGGGCCCCTGCACCTGCATGGGAGACCCAGAGGAGGCTCCTGGCTTCAGGTAGGCTCAGCTCCAGGCGTTGTGGCCACTGGGGGAGTGAACCAGTGGATGGAAGACCTCTCTTTATTTTTTTTTAATGATTTATTTTATCATTTAAAAGGCAGAGTTAAAGAGAGCGAGAGACAGAGAATGCAAAATTGCCTGGATCAACACAATCTCTTCATGCATTTCTCACGAACGTCTCCCCCACAACCACAGACGGGCTGAGACGAGAGGCTACTCCCACAGGACCACAGGCCACACAGTGTGGACCCGGAGACCCTGGGGTCAGGCACAGCGCCCACTGTGTCGCTGTGGTCAGGCCTCGATGAGAACACGGCCTGGCTGGTCACTGCCAGTCCTTACCACGCACCCCCGGAACCCCCCACCTCCGCCCGCCGCCCCCCAGCGCACCTGAGGGTCCGGCAGGGCACCTTCCCCTCCTTCACCAGCTGCAGGGCCTCCTCGTAGGCGGCCGCGGGCCTGGAGAGCGGGACGGGGCAGTCTCCCACGTGCAGGGACTCGAAGAGCTAAGGGGCGGCAGGGGGCAGCGCAGGCTTGCGTAAGCCGCAGCGCCAGGTCCCAGGTGCCTGCCCCGTGCTGCCGGCGAGGGGACGTCAGCGCACAGGAGGCCTGGGCCCGCGCCCGGCTCTGGCCTTCCACGTCCCCGCCTCCAGGAGCCCTCCCGAGAGGCCACGCGGGGGAGGCCACGCTGTGTGCAGCAGTAGGCAGGCAGCGAGACGCGGCCATGGGGCAGGCGGGGCCCACGGCTCAGTGTCTCGGGCTCTGTGCCGGGTCCCCAGAGCAGCCAGCCCTCACTTCACGCTCCCAACGCCCCAGCGCTTGGCCATGGCCGCTCAGGCCGCCCCCAGCGCCCCCACGCGAGTCACCTCCGTAGCAGAGAAGAAGGACTCCTCCGAGGTCAGGCTGTCCTCGTCGTCCGCCCGGAGCCGCAGCGAGCCCTCGGCCAGGGGCAGCATGAGCGTCCTCTCTGGGGGGGTTAGAGAGGGGCCGGGGCTGAGACCCCCACACACACCCACAGCTTCCTCTGAGGAAACACCCGGCTCCCAGTCCTCCTCCTGCTGCTCCTCCTGTGGCCCCAGGGCACCGCTGCCCTGGGCCAGGAGCTTTCCCTCTCTGACAAGCACACACTTGGCCACTGACGCCGCAGCCAAGAGGTCTCGGCAGAGGAGACACACAGACCGTGGACGGGCAGTGGCCGTCCCAAAGGCCCCGGCAGGCGAGGTGTGCAGCCACGGCCTCCCCTCTCTGGACCCCTGGGTCTGCGCTGGCAGGGCCAGGGCTAGTCGGGAATGCAATGGGTCCCCAGGGCCCAGGTACAGCACTCTGGCTATGGGCTGAACAGCACGGCTCCCTCTCCATGGACCTCGGCCATGGCCGCACCTGCGCGGCATCGACCCGTCCACCCGGCTGCGCCCACAGCAGAGGGTCTGGCAGGGCCTTTGGGAGATGCTGACACACAGATCCCAAGCCTGCATCCGGAGGCCGCGTGGGTAACGCAGTGCCTCGGGATCCCCCGCTGCGCGGCAGGAGCGCGGAGGGGCCCCTCCGGCGCCCCGGCCAGCGGGGCGGGCGGCTCACCAAGGTCCAGCAGCACGCCGTCCGAGGGGAAGGTGGAGCCGAACTCCTCCTGCAGGTGGTAGGCCCGGTGCAGCAGCGACTCCAGCTTCTCCGCGAACTCCCGGCGCTGCGACTCCGGCTGCACCAACGACAGCGGCAGTGACCCCGACCATGACCCCGACCCACACGCAAGGGGCCCGGGCAGGAGTCCCCCTGGAGAGGCGCCCCGAGCTGGCGCACACCTGGGATTCCACACGCTTCACATCCCCCAGCCACAAGTCAGACACCTCAGCATCTTCTATGTTATCTGCTCAAACAATCTCCCTTCGGAGTCACCAAGTTAGGCGCCTCTGCCGTTAAAATCGATCCTGCCAGTCTCCTTTCGCTCCCTAATGCGGGTTCTGGAGAGCTCTCAAGGTGAGGCTGGTGTGGCGGTGCAGCGGGCTAAGCCACCACCTGTGACACTGGCGTCCCACATGGGCGCCGGCTCAGGTCCTGGCTGCTCCACTTCCGATCCAGCTCCCTGCTAGTGCACCCGGGAGTGCAGTGGAGGATGGCCTGAGTGCTTGGGCCCTGCACCCGCGTGGGAGGAGACCCGGATGGAATTCCAGGCTCCTTGGCCCAGCCCTGGCTGTTGCGGGCATCTGGGGAGTGAACCAGCAGATGGAATATCTCTCTTTCTTCATCACTCTGCCTTTCAAATAAATAAATCTTAAAAATAAAAAGCTTTCGGCCGGCGCCGCGGCTCACTAGGCTAATCCTCCGCCTGTGGCGCCAGCACACCGGGTTCTAGTCCCGGTCGGGGCGCCGGATTCTGTCCCGGTTGCCCCTCTTCCAGGCCAGCTCTCTGCTGTGGCCCGGGAGTGCAGTGGAGGATGGCCCAAGTGCTTGGGCCCTGCACCCCATGGGAGACCAGGAGAAGCACCTGGCTTCGGATCAGCACAGCTCTGGCTGTTGCAGCCATCTAGGGAATGAACCAACGGAAGGAAGACCTTTCTCTCTGTCTCTTATTTAGAAAATAAGAAGCTTTCGAAGCACGGTGGGAGGCTTCCCCCTTGTTCCCCTGCCCTAGACTGAAGCTCACCAGGTCAGACCCGGGCACCACCGGGCAAACCTGCGTCTCCTCTGTCCCAGGCCCTGAGGCTGCCTCCTCGGGGGAGGGCGGAGGGTGGGAGAGATGCTTCTTAGGGTTTATCTGCAAGTCACAGTGAATCTTAAAAACTAATACAAAGGCCGGCGCCGTGGCTCAACAGGCTAATCCTCCGCCTTGCGGCGCCGGCACACCGGGTTCTAGTCCCGGTCGGGGCACCGGAATCTGTCCCGGTTGCCCCTCTTCCAGGCCAGCCCTCTGCTGTGGCCCAGGAGTGCAGTGGAGGATGGCCCAGGTGCTTGGGCCCTGCACCCCATGGGGAGACCAGGAAAAGCACCTGGCTCCTGGCTCCTGCCATCGGATGAGCGCGGTGCGCCGGCCGCAGCGGGCCGTCCGCGGCAGCCATTGGAGGGTGAACCAACGGCAAAGGAAGACCTTTCTCTCTGTCTCTCTCTCTCACTGTCCACTCTGTCAAAAAAAAAAAAAAAAAAACTAATAAAAAATGTTTAAAAAATGAACACAAACAAATATCAGAAAACAAAAGCCCCTGCTCTAGACTCCCTCAGGGCCAGGCACACTCCACTCACTGTAATTATGGCCACAAAGGGAGGGAGGGGGAGGGCTGGAATCCCTGCTAAGGCCAACTGTGCCCCAGGGGCCGGCCCAGAGGCTGGGGGGGCACCCGCAGGGGAGTGGGGGGCTTGGCTGGGGCAGGGACAGGGGCTGGTGTAGGGGTCTGCAGGTTCACCTGGGGCACTACCTCCAAGGAGTGCAAAGGATCTGGCGGCCTCAGACGCCTTGGCACGGAGGCCAGGGTGGGGGAAGAAACGGGCCCCAGGGAGGCGTCCGCTAGCTATCGCGGCCACTGTTTCCACGGAGGCCGCCAGACCCTGCACCTGCAGGTAACTGGACTCCGGGGAGGAGACGGAAGCCAACTCGGGCCTGAGGCCCCTGGGGAAAAAGACCCAGAAGAGCTGGGGCAGAGGGGGTGCCCGCGGAAATAGCGGTCACTGCGGGTCCCCTGGGGCCGGGCACCAGGAGCAGTGGTCACTGGGTTCCCCAGGGCCGGGCACCAGAAGCAGCGGTCACTGTGGGGCCCCCGGGGCCAGGCACCAGAAGCAGTGGTCACTGTGGGTTCCCCCGGGGCCGGGCACCAGGAGCAGTGGTCACTGTGGGTTCCCCAGGGCCGGGCACCAGAAGCAGTGGTCACTGTGGGTTCCCCAGGGCCGGGCACCAGAAGCAGTGGTCATTGTGGGTTCCCCCGGGGCCGGGCACCAGGAGCAGTGGTCACTGTGGGTCCACTGGGGCCAGGCACCAAAACAGTGGTCACTGTGGGTTCCCTAGGGCCGGGCACCAGAAGCAGTGGTCACTGTGGGTTCCCCCGGGGCCGGGCACCAGGAGCAGTGGTCACTGTGGGTCCCCAGGGCTGGGCACTGGAAACAGCAGTCACTGTGGGTCCCCCGGGGTCGGACACTGGGAGCAGTGGTCATTGGGTCCCCTAGGGCCGGGCACCCCCCTGCTCAGCCTCAATGTATCCCTCCAGGGCAGGGATCCCATTTCACAGAAAACCCAAGGAGGCTGGGAGCTCCGGGTCCAGCAGAGCCAAGACTCAGGGCCAGGCCCCGGGGGACCACGGGCCCCCATGCTGGGCTCCCTGGGGCCAGCAGAGCCTCGCGGTTCTGGCAGAGGGTGCAGCTCTTCCTCTGCCCGACACCAGACGCACCGCACAGACAACACAGAACACCTGGATACCCTGACCCTGCACGTCAAACTTCTATGTGCGGCCACCGCTGTGGCATGGGCTCAAGTCCCCGCCTAGGACGCAGACGTCCCATGGGGCGTCCCGGCTGCCCCACTCCCAATGCAGCTCCCTGCTAGTGGGCTGGGAAAAGCAGCAGAGGAGGGCCCAAGTGCTTGGGCCCCTGCCACTCACACGCGAGACCTGGACGGAGCTCCCGGCTCCTGCGGCTCAGCTCTGGCCACTGCAGCCACTTGGGGAGTGAACCAGCGGATGGAAGACCTCTCTCCCTTTCTCTCTCTCTCTCCCTTTCTCTCTCTCTCTCCCTTTCTCTCTTTTGGGCTTCAACCGACAGCACAGAAAAGGTGAGGGACAACTCTGTCTGTCTGTGTCAGGTCAGGGGCTCGCGTCCAGGACAGGCGACAAGACAAGGAGGGGCGGCGCTGTGGCGCTGTGGGCTAAGCCTCCGCCTGTGGCACCAGCCTCCCACACGGGCGCCGGTTCCGATGGGACAAGGACAGAAGCCTCTGCCATTCTTGCTCATTGCCCAAAAGACAGCTTAATCCTGGAATGTGTTCCTCGCCCTTGAACCTCAGTTGGGTCTCACACCCGTGGCCTTCATCCCCACCCTCATTCCTTCCAGGTTCCCAGGGCCCCGCCCAGTCCAGGAATCCCCTCCACCTGCTGCCCCTGGCCCACCCCCAGCCCTAGCCCTCCTTAAAAAGGCCCGGCCCCTGGGGTCAGGGCCTTCTGCGCCTCTTTTCCTAACATTTTGGTGCCTGTGTGAGGAGGCTCCAGGCTACAATTCTTTTCTAACGGGTTCGAGTCCCAGCTGCTCCACTTCTGATCCAGTTCTCTGCTCATGGCCTGGGAAATGGTCTGTACCATGTGGGAGACCTGGAGGAAACTCCTGGCTTCGCTCCATCTGGGTTCAGTCCCCAGATGGAAGACCTCTCTCTGCAACTCTCTGCCATACCCGGGACGCGCCATAGCAAGGAAGCCAGTTCCCGCAGGCTGCCGACTGCGGACGCCGCCTGCGGAACTGCCCGGACCAGGCGGGGAGAGGCTGCGGGGTGGCCGCACCCGAGCCTCCTACTGGGGAGGTGAAAAGGCTCCACACACGTCCCCTGAAAGCCACCGCCTCCTACAGTTTGAAGGGGTCAGTGCTAAAGGAATTCCTTGAACTCCATTACAAGGAAGCTGTTAAAAAACCGCCTGGAAAGAGACAGTGGCGAGGGACTGCTCCGTGGTGACAGGGGTCAGGGGTCAGGGGTCAGGGACGCTGCCGGCCAAGAGCACTTCAGCACCTCCTGCAGCTGGCGCTGGGGTCTCGCGGGCGGCTGGGGACGGAAGCCCCAGGCTGCACAGCCACGAGGTCTCTAAGAACAGCTCCCTGCTGGCACCATGAGGGAATGATGAGAGTGCTGCTTGGGGAGTACAGCCGCCCCTCGGGGGCCCCGCAGGCTGAGGCCCCCACTTTGCAGCCCCGGCCTTTCCCTGCCCCTCCTGCCGCAGCCCACGGCTCCCACGGTGGGGACGGCACAGTCACCTCCGATCCCTCCCCACCTGGGCCAGCATCGTGGTGCGGTGGGTTAAGCTACCACTTATGCCCCTGGGAGCGCCAGTTTAGCCCCGGCTGCTCCACTTCCGGCCCAGCTCCCTGCTGACGGGCCTGGGCACGCAGCAGAAGATGGCCCAAGTGCCAGAGGTCCAGACCCAGCTGTTGTAGACATCTGGGGAATGAAACAGCAGATGGAAGACCCCTGTCACTCTGCCTTTTAAATAAAATAAATCTTTATTTAACAAAAGAATCAACCAGGGGCTGGCACTGTGGCGCAGGGGGTTAAGCCACCATCTGCAGTGCCAGCATCCCACATGGGCGCCAGGTCGAGTCCTGGCTGCTCCACTTCTGATCCATCTCCCTGCTATGGCCTGGAGGGCAGCGGAGGATGGCCTGAGTCCTTGGGCCCTGCCCCCACGTGGGAGACCTGGGGGAGGCTCCTGGCTTCGGCCTGGCCCAGTCCTGGCAGATGTGGCCATCGGGGGAGTGACCCAGCGGATGGAAGCTCTCCCTCTGTCTCTCCCTCTCTCTGCAGCTCTGCCTTTCAAATAAGTAAGTCTAAAAAGACTAACACAAAAAGTGCTGTGACTCCGCCACCCACACAAGGCTCCTGCAAGTACGTGCTCGACATCAGGAAACCCAGCAGAAACCCAAGGCCCGGGAGAGTAAACAAGCGCCCTCCCGCCTCTCCCTGCAGCCCCGGCCCACGGCGGCCGCCCCGCTCCTGAGTCCGCGGCACCGGCACCTTCCGCACCGTGCACGCCGTTCGCCCTCTAGCTCGCTCTTTTCATTTTTTGCAGTCTTATTTATTTGAAAGGCAGAGCTACAGAGACGCAGAGGCAGAGGCAGAGAGAGAGAGGTCTTCCATCTGCTGGTTCCCTCCCCAGGAGCCTCCTCCAGGTCTCTGCAGGGGCCCAAGCACCTGGGCCATTTCCACTGCTTTCCCAGGCCACAGCAGAGATCTGGATCGAAGTGGAGCAGCCGGGACTTGAACCGGCGCCCATATGGGATGCCGGCACCACAGGCAGGGGCTTTACCTGCTGCGCCACAGCGCTGGCTCCTGTGACTCACTGACACCTGGCGGAGACACAAAACCCTCCCTCCCTCTCACGCTGACAGAGTCCCCCACAGCCCCACTGCTGGGCACAGCGACCGTTCCAGTGTTGCCAACTATTACGAAACAACGCTTCCTTAAACAGCCGTCCCAGGACACACATTTGGTGTGCTCCCGACAACCTCTGTCCAGCTTTTCTGCCGCTCTGAAATAAGTCACATCTGCTGCAGAAGACTTGGCCGGCCACAAAAAACGTGCATCAGAAAGGAAAAAACCCACGACGCGTGCACGGACTCGGCTGGCCGGGGCCCTGCTAACTCCCGCTCCCTCTCGAACGCACCCTCCCTCCGGAGCCAGGCGGGCTCCGTGCACCAAGCAGCTCCCAGCGCCAGGCGTGGCACGTCCGTCACGCACATTCCACTTAAGCAGAATAAAACCCTCGTGTCCCAGAGGGCAGGGCCTAAAGCTGCAAGGTGGGCTGAGCCGCCCCCGTCCGCGGCGCCAGCCTTCCCGGCGGCCAGGCCACCTACCTCTGACAGCGCTGCCGAAGCGGTCTCAGGGTCCCGCAGGCTGTCCCCGGGCGTGGGGGTACTGCCGCCGTCCCCTCTCTGGCCCACGCTCAGCGCCTGCTCCCACTTCTGCAGGGCCTCCTCGAACAGCTCCATGCCTGGGCGAGACGGGGGAGGGAGAGTCACTGGGGGGGCGGAACCACCCAGCACAGAGGCTGGAGGCTGGGCCCTCTGCAGGCTTTCGCTCTCGCCGGTCCTGGCCTCTGCCCTCCATCCAGCACGGAGGGCTACGGCTCCTCCCCGCCGCCCCGCCCCAGGCCAGGCCCCCGGCCCCCGGCCCCCACCTTGCATGTAGAGGCTCTCGGCGTGGCCATCGCTCGTGCTCACGGACTCCTCCACCCCTCTGGCGTCCCATGGCCCCAGACACGTGGGGCTAGATGAGTTCACGGCCGCCATCTGGATGCCACGAAGTGCGAGGACAAGGAGTGAGGCCCTGGCAGACCCCTCCCGACCCCCGTCATACGCCACACCCTCCCAAGCACAGCCTGAGCTAGCCCTGGCCACGCCCACTCCACCAACCCCAGTGCCTGCCGACCTCAGAGACCCCCAGGGCGGGACAGATGTCACCCAGGAAGCTGCAGCTCCCATCGGTTCCTCACCCTGTGCTCCTCGGCGAGCCCACCCCCAGCCAGGCCTGTCAGCCACACGCGTGACCACCTGCCCGGCAGGCCGTGGGCTCCTCCAGGATGACGGCCATCATTTGCATGGCCCTGGGTCCCCAGAGCAGTGCCTGGCTCAGCGCTGAGGCTTGGTGCTTGCTTGCTGAATGACTAATCGAGCCGATGACCCAGACACCACGCCCCAGGAGAACAACCTTCTGTCTTATCTACCTCCACACCCCCAGTCCCTAGTGGGGTGCCAGGCACAGCACAGGAAGCCGCCCAAAGTCTTCCCGAGACACCACCGCCCACTCCCCCACACCCACTGAAGCCTGCACGGGCGGAGGGGCTGGGGAGAGAGAGCCAAGGAAGGCTCGCGCCCCCCCCACCCCCCCAGTGTCCCGCCCTCACCGAGGCCAGGCTGTGGGAGGAGCCGGAGCGCTTGCTGGGCTCGATGGAGGAGATGCCGCTGAGTGTGTCGTTGCTCTTGCTGCCGGGGCTCTGCACCCTCCGGCTGGAGCAGCCTGCAGGGAACGGGGCGGGCCGGTCACCAGGCCACGCGGCCACGCGCCCGGGGGAGTAGAGACCACGGCGCCCCTCTGCCATCTCCCGTCACCAGTGAGGGCAGGGCCTGGATCTGCCGGGCCTCGTCCCACCCTGACTCAACTTCCCTGTGCTGCTAACTCGGAACCCTCCCCGTTCCAAAAGGGACAGCGTTTGAAAACGCAGAACAGTTTTGTTTTTCAACTGAGAAGAGGGGACGGGAAAGACCAAGGAAGACACGGCGGCACAGAGCAGCGCGCGCCAGCAAGAGGCTCCCGGCTCCCCGGGGCCACCACGGGCGAAAACCTGGCTTCCAAGTCGCCTCCTGTGACACCAGCATCCCACGTGGGCGCCGGTTCAAGACCCGGCTGCTCCACTCCAGCTCCAGCCCCCTGCGAATGCTCCTGGGAAAGCAGTGGAAGATGGGCCAAGTGCTGGGGCCCCTGCGCCCACGTGGGAGACCTGGATGGAGCTCCTGGCTCCTGGCTTCAGTCTGGGCCAGCCCTGGCGTTGCACTCATTTGGAGAGTGAACCAGCGGATGGGAGACCTCTCTCTGTCTAGCCTCCTCTCTCTGCCTTTTTTTTTTTTAAGATTTATTTATTATTTATTTGAAAGTCAGAGTGACACAAAAAGAGAAGAGGCACAGAGAGAGAGAGATCTTCCATCCACTGGTTCACTCCCCAAGCGGCTGCAATGGCCAGAGCGGAGCCGACCCCACCTGCCAAGCCCCACAGCCACTCACGGAAGGGGCGCCCCTGCCCCCCCCCACCTACCTCTCTTCCCCGAGGGCATCTTCCTGGCCATGAGGATGGGCAGGGGCACCGTGCCCAGCTGCTCGCCTCTCAGCTCGGGGCCCACTTGCTTCTTCCTCCGCCGCCGCCTCTTCAGCTGGTGGGCGGCCAGGGCCAGGGCCACGGTCCCCAGGGCTGTGGCGAAGAGGACCTTCCGCAGGCCTGGCGTCAGCCGCAGCTGTGAGAAGGCGGACTGCAGGGCAGAGGGAGGCGGCCGATCGCATCCCGAGGTACCGGGCACCCACCCGGCTCAGGGGAGGGGCAGACGCTAAGTGCCAATGCCAGGGGCTTGCAGGGGACCAGCAGGGGCCCGGGGGTCACAGCTGTAGGGTAGCAAGCGCCGACTATGCAGGAGCCAGGCAGGGCACTAGGGCCTGTCCCGAGTACTTAGAATCCTCACTCCTCTCCCAGTAAGGAGCCTGAGGCCCCCACGGCTCTACATAGAAGGCAGAACTCAGACCCAAGTGTGCCAACCCCCACTTCCCCAAGGACCCCCAAAGATGCTGCTGCCGCTGGCTCCCAGCAGCCAGCAGCAGCACCGGGAAGCCCCTCGGATGTGGGCGTGGCAAGCGGCCTGGGCACCACACACATCTGTGGCCAGCAGGCGGGGCCCCGGTGACCCCCTTAATCATCTGAGAAAGTGCGCCCAGGACCCCTGACCCCCTACTCAGACTTCCCTCTGTGTCCGGTTCTCCAGGACACCGAGGGGCCCAGGGCCGGACCCCAGCCCACCCCAGGCCATACCTGCCCAAACGTCGTGTACAGAAACACAGGGATCTCGGCCACCGTCATGGCCAGGGCCTGGATCATGGACATGCCCTCTGTCCGCCGGAACTCCATGGCTGGTCCAGTGCCCCAGGCGACAGCCCTCAGGGCTGAGAGCTGGTCCAAGGAGATGGCCTTCACCTCGCCACTGGCTGGGTCCCGGGCACCGTCCAGGCCCCGGGAGGACAGGGATGCGCATACCAGAAGTCGCCCCCACGTGGCTAAGAGACAGGTGATCAAGTCAGACATGAGAACGTGCACCTGTCGGCACGCTTCCCACACCGGGGCAGGCGGCGCGGCAAAGCCCAAGCCTGGGAACCCAGAGCCCCTGCCCCTGCACGCAGGCGGTCAGACGCTGCCACAGACCCCGTGCCCGCCACGAACGCCCGGAGGCCAGTGTCTCCCACACGCTGGCCCAGGACAGGGAGACAGACAGGCGCTCCCAAACCCGGGGCCTTATGCCACATCTCCTCACCCTTCTTAAACCCCTGGGCCATTTGCTAAACACCACCTCAGGCCCCAGTCTGAGTCACTGCATCTTTTACGTTTTGTCTGGTCCAGGACCGGGACAGCAGCAGGTGCCTCCCCTCCCCTGCCGACAGCAACTGTGCACTCAGGGTGCTGGGTACTCCGTGCTGAGTCCTTTACCCACACTGCTCCCCGCGTGGCAGTGGCTCCCCACCCGCACCCCCGATTCCCTGCGTCCCAGGCAGCCTGAATCAGCAGGCCGCGGAGCCGGCTTTGGACCGGGTCCACGGGACTCTAGACTGCTTGACGAAAGCCCTGGCTCCATCCGTCCCGGAGCAGGAAGTGGCAGCCCCGGCAGAACCACAGAGGACGAGGGCACTGGCCGCTGGACACCTGAGCCCAGGGAGCTGGTGCCCCGCCACACAGAAAGCACGCACCCTAAGATCCCACGGATGCTCCCCAACTGCCCGCACCAAGCCCAAGGAGGCCTGCAAGGTCTCCCGGGACCTCAAGCGGAAGGAACACGCCAGCCGGGACAGACCCCGTCTCCCTGGGACGGCAGCCAGCGTCGCCGGGCCCGGACGATCCGGGCGGTCAGCAACCCCTCTGCGGTCACCGAGTCAGCGGCCAGGCTGGGCCGGGGGCTCCAAGGAGGTGGCGGTGTTGTCCAGGGGCCGCTCCCCCCGCACCACCCCCGCAAGGGCTCCTGAGTCCCCATGGGAGACTCGGCCGGAACGCAACGCGCGTTCCAGGAGCCAGAGGCGGGCACTGAGGCCTGGAGAGCCCAGAGCCCACAGGAGGAGCCGCTGGTGCCCGGGAACGCCCCTGTCCCCCAGCGACCCAGCCACGGCCCCTCGCCTGAGCCCAGGGCACAGATGTTAGCCCACCGCGGCGCCCCCAGGACAGCCACCTGTCCCGTCCCACAGCCTCGGGAGGGCCCTGCTCCCCGCACCCCCGCGGCAGGGGGAACACCTCGGCCCCCGTCCTGGACACCCCTCGAGCGCCGCTGGCCGGAGCACCCCTCTTTCCGCCCCGGCCCCCACCTTGAGCCACCCTCTGCCCGACACCTCACCCGCGCGCGGCCGTGGGCACCGGGCATCCCTCACGGGACCCCAGCAATGTCTCCTCCGGCCGAGACCCCCAGAAAGCCCCCGAGGCTCGTCCAGGGCCCCGCAGGTGCGCGGGCCGGCACGCCTGCTCCCGCCAGCCCCGGGCCTGCCTCGACCCCTTCCGCGCCCCCGCGCCGACCGCCGCCCCGTTCCAGGCCCGGGCTCCTACCCCCGCTCCGACCCGTTCGCCGCCCCGTTCCGCCCCCGTCTCACGCCGCCTCCGCGCCGGGACCCGCGCGTTCCAACCCGGGCACCGTCCTGGTGCGTCTGCGGCCGCGCGGCCCCCCGCCCGCGGCAGCCCCAGCCCCGAGCCCTGCCGCCCGCCCGCCCGCCCGCCGCGCTCAGCCCGCGCCGCAACGCACCCGGGACCCCATAGCCGCGGAAGGGCAGCGTCTCCTTCCCCGGCCGCCGCGCAACCAAACCCGAGGCCGCCGGGGGGCGTGCCCTCGCGCCCGGCCTGCCCTTCTTTGGCCAATGAGCATCGCCGAAGCCTCCCGCGCCGCTGTGGCCTCGGGCCAATGGGGAGGAGCACATGGCCGGGCTGGTCCCGCCTCCGCCACTTTGTGCCCCGCCCCGTAAGTGCGGTTGAGGCGCGGAAGTAGTGTCTTCTCTCCGACGATTGGCCACCGGGATTAGATTGACATGGGCGGCCACCGGGGGCGGAGCCACCCTTAAAGGGCCACCGCCGCGGGGCTGCAGTCCCGGCCCCCTCGCTGCACCTGACGCTGACGGGGAGCCAGAGAGGGGCTCAGGGGGTGGGAGCCGGGGGCTGGTTGGAACCAGTGTGGGGAGGCGAGACCGAGAGCTGCCCGGTGAGCGGGGGCCTTCCCAGGACAGTGGGCGGCGGCAGACAGAAGTGGGCAGCGCTTGCCAGGGCTGGACTGCCCGGGACCCGGGCTGGAGCCACCGCTCGTCACCCTGTGGCCTGGGGCGCGTCACCCCCCAAGGACTGCGATGGTTTCGGAGCTCGGGGCCGTGACTCGTGGGAGGACCGGCTGCAGCAGGTGCATCTCTGGATTGACACCGCCTGGAGCTTTGCAGAACTCCACCCACACGGAGGGAACCAGCACTGGGAGAGGGCCGGGCTCCGGGCGGTGGGCCCCCACGGGACTCGAGACTCAGCCCTGCGCACACAGGCTGGGATGGCTGAGGGGGCCTGGGAAGCCGGCGAGGAGAGGGGCCGGTGCCGTGGGTTCACCCTCCACCTGCAGCGCGGGCATCCCATGTGGGCGCCGGTTCGAGTCCCGGCTGCTCCTCTTCTGGTCCAGCTCTCTGGTATGGCCTGGGAAAGCATAGAAGATGGCCCAGGTGCTTGGGGCCCTGCACCCACGTGGGAGACCTGGCTCCTGGGTCTGATCTAACGCAGCCCTGCTGGGTTGCAGGCAGTTGGGGGAGCGAACCAACAGGAGGAAGAGCCCTCCCTCCCTGTCACTCTCCCTGTCCAATAAACACAGCTTCAAAACAAAGGGATGGAGTCTGGAGATGGACAGGTGGAGACAGGCACAGAGCCAGCCCAAACCCCACGGGAAGTCACGTGCAGGTCGTGCTCCCCAGAGGACCTGTGGTCAAGGTCGCGCTCCCCAGAGGACCTGTGGTCAAGGTCAGCACCTCCCTGCCCACGCACCCTGGCAGAGACCCTCCGGCTTCTCCCTGGGGGCCAGGCAGGGAGGGAGGGAGGGGCCGGGAGCTGGGGACGGCCAGTGCCCTAGCCGAGCTCTGTGGCCAAGTCCCACCACCTTAGCTGAGGGCTGGGCTCGCCCCTCCCCAGGGTGCAGCACAGCCTTATCACCAGTGCACTGCAGCCCCCCCCCCACTCCCACCCTATAAAAGGAGACCTCAGGCTGGGCGGAGGCGGGGTAATTCTCCCCCTGGGCTCCCTGTGCCTGGGGCTGGGGCTGGGGCTGCAGAGCCCCACCACCCTCTGACTCCTCCCTCCCCCCCACCTCTGACCCCACCCTCCCCCCCAGCAATAGCATCTCCTCCTCCCTCCCTCCCTCACTGAGCTCCAGACCCCAGCCCCAGGACCCCTCTGCACGTCCGCCCCCAGCCCCCAACTTTGGGGAGCTGGAGTTTCTCCCAGCCCCAGCAGTGGAGGGCAGGTCCCCAGCTGGGCTCTCCCTCGCCCAGTCAGTTGTCACCCAAGGTCACAGGGAAAGAAGTCCCAGGAAAAGATCTGGAGAAGTGGGGGGGGGCAGCTTCTGGATGAGGCGGGGCAGGTGGACAGGTAGAGGAAGAGGCACCAGGGAGGCGGGGCAGCAAGAGACCCCCACGGCTGCGGTGACCATAGCTAATACTGTAATGTGTATTTCAAAATTGCTAAAAGGCAGATTTTAAAAAACAGATTTATTTTATTTGACGAAGCCAGCGCTGTGGCATAGTGGGTAAAGCCGCCGCCTGCAGTGCCGGCATCCCATATAGGCGATGGTTCGAGTCCCGGCTGCTCCACTTCTGATCCAGCTCCCTGCTGATGCGCCTGGGAAAGCAGTGGAAGATGGCCCCAGTGCTGGGGCCCCTGCACCTGCGTCGGAGACCCAGAAGAAGCTCCTGGCTCCTGGCTTTGGATTGGCTCAGCTCCAGCTGTTGTGGCCATCTGGGGAGTGAACCAGCGGATGGAAGACCTCTCTCTCTCTCTCTCAACTCTGACTTTCAAATAAACAAATCTTTGAAAAGAAAAAAGAAAGGCCGAGTTACAGAGAGGTCTTTCTGTAGGTTTTTTGCAAATGTTTATATTTTATTCATTTAAAAGGCAGAGTGATCAAGAGAAAAATAGATCTTCCATCCACTGGTTCTCTTCCCCAAGTGCCTGCAACAGCCAGGGCTGGGCCAGGCCAAGCCAGGAGCCCAGAACTCCACTGGGGTCTCCCATGCGGGTGGCAGGGACCCCGCACCCGAGCCGTCGTCTGTTGCCTCCCAGGCGCCCTAAGCAGGTCAGAAGAAGAGGTGGAGGCACGCCTGGATCCAGGACACTCAGAAGTGGGAGGGGAGCGTCCCGGGGTCGCCCGGCCCACTGCACTAACACCCCTGCTGACCAAAACAAATGGCAGGTGTATTTTGAAATCCATGCACCCCGCCAACTTGCCAGCATTAGCGAAATGGCAAATAGCGTGTAATTACGGCGTGCGCCTGCAGCGATCGGGCAGCACGGGTGTCTGGGTTTTGGTTGATAATCTCACCAGCAGGCGGGAGAGAGGCCGGGCCGGCGGCGGCCGCCAGGGGGCAGCAGCGAGCTCCCGCGCGGCCTCTGCCCCCGGCTGGCTCCGCCCCTGACTGGCTCCGCCCCCGGCTGGCTCCGCCCCTGACTGGCTCCGCCCCGGCCGCCGCGCCCCGCCCCGCGCTCGGGCCCCGGGGCGGCTGCGGGCGGTGCGCGCGGGGGCCGGCGGCGGCAGCAGGTGGGCGGGGTGCGGGCGGCGGCGCGAGGCCGGGGCTGCCGGCTGCGCTCGGGCCGCGCCATGGACTTCAACATGAAGAAGCTGGCGTCGGACGCGGGCATCTTTTTCACCCGGGCCGTGCAGGTGAGGCCTGGCGCCGAGTCGTGCGCCCGGGGGGCCCGGATGTGGGGCGGCGGGGAGCCGGGGGGTCGCGGGGACGCCCCTCCTCTGCCTGCTGCCCCCGTCCCCGCGGAGCCCCTGCGCCGCCCGGAGGGAGGTGCCCGAGCCTGCGCTGACCGGCCCGGCTGCCTGGCCGCAGGCCTGGCCCCTGCCCTGTCCAGCAGTGATGCCGGCCTGGGGTGGGGCGGGGGCCGTTCGGAGGCCGGGGGCCCTGCGCGCACGTTCTGCACAGCCCCTCCCCGAGCCTCAGTCTGACCTGTGCAATGGGCGGGAGCGGCGACTCCCCAGGCCCCTTTCGCGTGCTGGGATGGTCGGGCGGGAAGCCAGGAGTTGCTCCTTGGCTCCCCGGGCGGCCTGTTCCCTCCCCAGGCCTGGGGCTAGGGCAAGGGCCGGGGCCTGGACAGGTGCCCCTCCTTGGAAGCTGGCCAGGCCGCTGATGCCGAGATAGGACTATGGCCTGTGCACTGGAGGGCGAGGGGGGAAACTGAGGCAGCCTACAGCCCCGGTTAAGAGCTGTGGGCTGCTGGCGCCCCCCTGTGACCTTGGGGAAGGGGCTCAGGCCTGCTGGGCCTCTGTTTCTCAGACTGAGAAGTGGGGCGGGTTGTTTGCCCTTCCAGGGTGGGGGTGAGCTCAGGAAAAGCCGGCTCCAGGCGGTCGGGGAGGTTCCTACTGCACCTGTGACCTTGGGCGAGCCACCTTCTCCCGACCTCAGCCTGCCCCCGAGTCCGGGTGTGGGAGCCGGGCCTGTGGTGTCGCCCCTGCCCTTGACGGGGGCTCTGCCCAGCGTGGTCCTCCGGCCCCAGCCTGGCCGCCCAGAAGCCCGTGTGGACTAGAAAGCGCCTGGTCCTTTGAGGATCGGTGTCGCGAGCCTGGTGGGCCACCCCCCCAGAGCACCCCGACAGCGCCCCTGGCCGCAGGGGTGGGGGACCCGCCCGCGTGGGTATGGCAACCAGACTATCTCTCGCCTCCGAGAAGAACCTGATCCGCCAGTTTCCGGCTACAGCTCGGCCTGGGCTGGCCTGGGCTCGGGGCCTTGCTCCACCTGACCCACGGGGCTGGAGTGGGAGCCGGCGCCGGCCCCAGCCTCCGGGTGGAGGAGGGAGCTGGGAGCTTTCTAAACAGACTCTGCACGCCCACCCCCTGCTGTTGCCATCTTGCAGGGAGCCGCCTGCCTCTCACCGGGAACGGGGCGGAGGGGCCACGGAGGGCACCTGTCAGGGGCCAGGAGGGCACCTGTCTGGGGCCACAGAGGGCACCTGTCTGGGGCCACGGAGGGCACCTGTCTGGGGCCACGGAGGGCACCTGTCTGGGGCCAGGCTGCCCCGGGTGGGAGAGCCGGGCGGCTCCTCCCCCTGCAGGTACCAAGCATGACTTTAGGAGCCTCACCCACCCCGTGGGCAGGGACAGGGTGCTGAGATTCTGGGATGGCTTCCTGGAGGGGGCCCTGCGCTGCCTGGGAAAGTGAGGGGGGCTCCCGGGAGGGCGTTCCAGGTGGCGGATCTGGATCAGACGCCAGTGGTGGTGGGAGGGGCGGGAGTGAGGGCGCTGGTGCTGCACTAGTGGCAGGGTGCTAGTAAGACAAGCCGGCTCGTGGCGGGGGCACCGCCTGGGGACGTGGGACGGAAGCCCGGGAAAGCCCAGGTGCCGAGTGGGAGCCCCGAGAACCCACGGCGAGGGTGGGGGCAGCCTCAGGGCGCCGGGGATGGGGATACCCGCCCACCGGGCTCCCGAGAGGTCTTGCTCCTCTGTTCCCTCTGGGGAACCCGAGGCCCAGAGCGACTCCCACAGCACCGGCAGAGCCTGGTGAGGTGAGCCTACAGGAGGCTGCAGCCGGGGCAGCCGGTCCCGGGGCGCTGGGGGCAGGGAGCCGCGCCCAGCCCTGCTCCATAATTGATGGCTGCTGGGCTCCCAGCAGCCTCTGCGCCACCTTCACAGCCAAGGCCTTCTGGGAGGTCTCCAGACCCCGGGACCAGACTCTGCCCCTCACGCAGCATCTGCGAAACAGGACGCTTGACCGACCCGCTGTGGGGGTGGGAGCGGCCAGCACCAGCACACCAGGTAGCCAGAGCCACGCACTGGGCGTCCGCCCATTGGCTCTCGGCCGCAGTGGCTGCACCCAGCTCAGCCTTGAGGCTCCAGGTTCCCCCGCGGCCTGGGGCAGAGATGCTCTTCCTGGCCCCGGCTTCAGCTCCAAGGAGAGCCCTTTGCCCACGGCTGCACAGAGCAAGACTGGGACGCGGCCCCTGGTTCTGGAGGCCGCGTGTGTCCCACTCGCTCGCCTGCGGCCCCCCGGGAGCCCTGCACCTGTCTGTCCCCTGAGACTCGCTTCTGAGTCCTGTAGTCAGAGTCGGGCTCTGAGGACCCCCTCACCGCTCGAGGTGGGACCAGATAGTGGGGTGTTGTGCATTCTTAGGGGCGACAGCTGTCACGACCCCAGGCCCAGGGTCAGCCAGCCGGGCTCACACTGGGGCACACTGAGCCGAGCAGGCCGTGGCTTCCCAGCCTGGCGTGGCCACTGAGTGTTGGGGGCCCCTGTACGACGTGTGCAGGGCGAGTGCCTTGACCCTGGCCCCTGGCTTGGGGGGGCGGGCTGGCAGGGGGCCCAGGGGCATCCTCCCCTCCCTTCCCCGCCACCCGCCCCTCCTCCTGAGCCCTCCCACCTCGGCCCTGCCCCGACAGTTCACGGAGGAGAAATTCGGCCAGGCCGAGAAGACCGAGCTGGACGCCCACTTTGAAAACCTGCTGGCCCGGGCGGACAGCACCAAGAACTGGACGGAGAAGATCCTGCGGCAGACAGAGGTGCTGCTGCAGCCCAACCCCAGTGAGTGGGCGCCGGCGGGGACCTGCGAGGCCGGGGAGGTTGGGAGCCGGCTCGGCCGGAGGCGTGTGTCTGCAGGCAGGGCCTGGAGCCCAGTGCGCGGCCTCACGCAGCCGCCCCCGTGTCCCAGCCACCGCGCCCAGCGGCTCTGTGGCTGCTGCCGCGGCCCCGGGCTTGGAGCGGAGAACCCTGTGGCTCTGGCTGCTGTCGCCCCGCAGGCGCCCGGGTGGAGGAGTTCCTGTATGAGAAGCTGGACCGGAAGGTCCCCTCGCGGGTCACCAATGGGGAGCTGCTGGCTCAGTACATGGCGGAGGCGGCCAGCGAGCTGGGGCCCAGCACGCCGTACGGTGAGCGCGCCGCCCAGCGGGCCCCGAGGTGGGGGCCCGCTCCTGCCCTCTGCCTCCCTCCCCTCGGCTGGTTTTGCCGTCCTGCGGGCAGCACCCGCGTTTGTTCTAAACGTGACCGTCTCAGTTCGTGCGCAAGGATCCTTCCGGAACCCCCTGGGCTTTGCGTGCAGTGTTTAATGAGGTCATAGCTTTATGCAGCCCGACTGCCTAGCTGGTGTCCCACCTGCTGATCGGAGCCCCTAAAGAGCCACTGCGGGTTTTCTGAAGTTTTCTTGAGTGCCACTTCCATGGCGTCCCCGTCCCGTGCACCTGTTGTAGGTGTGTGACCGTCAGTGAGTTGCAGGGTTGTACAAACCTCCACAATAAGAGTTATTTATTTATTTATTTATTATTTGAAACAGAAATAGAGACATCTTCCATCCCCTGCTTCACTCCCGAGCCAGGAAGTCCCTCTGGGTCCCTCGCGTGGGTGCAGGGGCCCAAGCACCTGGGCCATCCTCTGCTGCCTCCCCAGGCGCATTAGCAGGGGGCTGGATCGGAAGAGGAGCAGCCGGGGCTCAAACCCGTGCTCATATGGGACGCCGGTGCTGCAGGCGCAGCTTAACCCGCTGTGCCACAGCCCGGCCCCCAGGCGGCATCTCAGCCGCTGTACCCAACAGCCATCCCAATTTTCTTTCTAGTATTTCATATAATGGGAACATTATATATATAACATATGTGTTATATGTGCTAAATATATGACTTATATAGGTATGTATGTATGAGCGTGATGCACAGGGTATATCTAAACTGCCCGGGAACAGACGGGTTTCCTGGGACTGGTGTGGTGTAGGGGGTTAAGCTGCTGCCCTCAGCACCCACATCCCGTGTGGGCATTGGACTGAGTCCCGGCCGCTCCACTTCTGATCCAGGTGTTGCTAATGGCCTGAGGAAGCAGCGGGAGATGACCCAGGCGCTGGGGCCCCTGCCGCCCACGTGAGACCCAGTTGGAGCTCCAGGCTCCTGGCTTCAACCTGGCCCAGCCCCAGCTGACGCAGCCATTTGGGGTGTGCACCAGTGGGTGGAAGATCAGTCCCTCACTCTCTCTAATTCTGCCTTTCAAATAAATAATAAATATTTTTTAAAATGTATTTGAAAGGCAGACGCAGACCTCTTCCATCTGCAGCAGCCCGAATGCCCACACAGGCAGCGCTTGGCAGCTCAGTCCGGGCCTCCCACGTGGGGCAGCCGTCGCCTGCCCCTCCCGCGTGCACACTGGCAGAGCTGGGGCCAGAACCCGGTCAGGGGCTGAGGGCGTCCCCGTGTCTCCTCTGTAAGAATTAGTCTTTATCTGAAAGGCGGACAGAGCCGAGTTTCTCATGTGTCGCTTTACTCCCCGGGTGCCCTCAGCAGCCAGGGCTGAGCCAGGCGAATGCCAGGAACCGGCAGCTCCGTGCCGGCTTCCACGCGGGTGGCAGGAACTGACGACTCAGGCCATCATCGCTTCCTCCCCGGTGCCTGTTGGCCGGAAGCCGGAATCAGGAACAGCACCGGACTCGAACCCCTGCATTCCCACGTGGCTCGCAGATGTCTCAAGTGGCGGCTTGCCCCCTCGGCTGAGTGCCTGCACATTCTCACTTCTGGGCGTGTGCCAGGAGTGGGATGGCCAAGCCTCACAGTGAAGTTGCATTTAACCTTTTAAGAAATCACCAAGGGGGGGCTGGCGCTGTGGCATAGCGGTAAAGCCGCCACCTGCAGTGCCAGCATCCCATATGGGCGCTGGTTCTAGTCCCAGCTGCTCCACTTCCCATCCAGCTCTCTGCTGTGGCCTGGGAAAGCAGTGGAGGATGGCCCAGGTCCTTGGGTCCTGCACCTGCGTGGGAGACCCGGAAGAAGCTCCTGGCTCCTGGCTTCAATCAGCCCAGCTGCAGCCATTGTGGCCACTGGGTAGTGAACTCTTCGATAGAAGACCTCTCTCTCTCTCTCTCTCTCTCTCTCTCTCTCTCTCTGCCTCTGCCTGTCCACTTTTCAAATAATAAATAAATCTTGAAACACACACACACACACACACACACACACGACGGTCTTTGCCTGTTGACGGGAGTGTTTGGTCCGTTCACATTAATGCTGTGGTTGGTTACACATGCCATTTTACTGTTTCCGTTCATTTTGTTCCTTTGTTCCACCTCTGTTGCCTTCTTATTTTAGGGGTTTTTTTAGTGTAATTTTTAAAAAGATTTATTTATTTGAAAGTCAGTAGCATTGAGAGAGGAAGAGACACAGAGAGACATATCTATCTATCCGCTGATTCACTCCCCAAGTGGCCACCACGCTCAGGTCTGGGCCAGGCCGGATCCAGCAGTCTGGAAATCTGTGTGGGACGCCCACGTGGACGACAGGGACCCAAGCCCTGAGACCGTCACCTTCTGCTTCCCTTGTTCACTGGCAGCGAGCTGGGGCTCAAACCGGAACCCCGATGCAGGACGTGGGCGCCCCGGTGCCGGCGTTGTGTGCTGGGCTAGGCTGCCACTTGTGGCACCAGCACCCCACGTGAGCGCCAGTCAGAATCCCGTCTGCTCCGCTCCCTGCTGGCGCCCCGGGAAAACAGGGGTGGCAGGCCTCCGCGCTGTAGCCCCACCCGCCGAGCCACAGTGCCTGCCTGCTGAGTGACCTTTTTATTTCTTCGTTTTGTTGAAGTTTCTGCTTTTTAACTTCAGCCCCCACATATAGGGCAGCACGTGGGATCTGTGTCGTTCTGTGCTGGTTTACCAGATGGCCGCCGTGGCCGGAGCTGGGCCAGGCCACAGCCAGGGGCCAGGAGCTTCCTCCGGGTCTCCCACGTGGGAGACCGTCTGCCACTGCGTTTCCCACGTCGTAGTCGGAGCTGGTGGCGCAGTTGGATGGGAACCAGTGCCCGTGTGGGTGCCCCAGCCGCGGCACCAGCCCCTCCCCTGCCTGCCAGCGGTACGGCCCTCAGCCCCGCTGAGATTGCACATTGTTGTTGGGTGCAGTTGTCTTAAGTAACTAAGAGGAAAAAGAGACAGAGCATGTGACAGTACTTCAAGATCTGTGGAAACTGAGTTAAAATAGAAGTCTGAGTGGTGCAAAAATTTGGAATCTGTGCAGTTTTCTTGCATTTTGTATTTTCAGTGAACTCTGCGGGCCTTCTATGGTCACTGTAGTTACCTGTGCACCAGTGAGAGAGAGAGAGAGAGAGAGGGGTCTCCCATCCACTCGTTCACTCCCCGAATGGCCGCCACAGCCAAGGCTGAAGCCAGGAGCCAGGAGCTCCCTCAAGGACCCCACGCGTGTGCCAGGGACCCCGCACCTGGGCCGTCCTCTGTGCCTTACAAGGAGCAGAGGCGGAGTAGGCGGGGCTCGAGCCCGTGCCCACGTGGGATGCTGGCGTCACGGGCAGCAGCTTGACCTGCTGTGTCATGGCCGGCGCTGGCCCGGCTGGCTCATGTTTCGTCTCAGTTATTGTACTTTCTAGTAGCTTCAGCCTGGACCGTCCCCGGCCATCGTGGCCATGTGGGAGTGAACCAAGCGGTGGGAGCGCTCTCCCTTCCCCCTCCCCCTCTCCCTCCCCTCCCCCTCCCTTCTCCTCTCTTCTCTCCTCTCTCCTCTACCTCCTCTCTCTCTCTCTGTCCCCTCTGTAATTCTGCCTGTCTAAAAAGGAACCTTTATTTATTTTTTGAGAGATAGAGTTAGTGATAAAGGCAGAGAGAAAGGTCTTCCTTCCGTTGGTTCACCCCCCAAATGGCCGCTGATCCGAAGCCAGGAGCCAGGTGCTTCTCCTGGTCTCCCATGGGGTGCAGGGCCCAAGCACCTGGGCCATCCTCCACTGCACTCCCGGGCCACAGCAGAGAGCTGGCCTGGAAGAGGGGCAACCGGGACAGAATCCGGGGCCCATATGAGATGCCGGCGCCACAGGGGGGGGATTAGCCTAGTGAGCCATGGCGCCAGCCAGGAACCTTTAGAAACTTTAAAAATGACTCCTCGGATTCTGAAGCTTGCTCCCTCAGGGTTGTCTGCCGGGAGCGGTCGGAGACGGGCGGAGTCTCCTGGCCGTGGGGGCTGTGCCAGCAAGCGTGTGAGTGGGGGACAGGCTCACAGCCGGCGCCGCCGCCACCGCCACGGCCACCGCCGGCACCGGTGCCCCTGCTGCCGAGGCTGGCTGCGTGGCTGGGGCTCCCCCCGACCCACCCTCCCGAGGTGCTCCTAGCTGGTGCCCCCACCTCTCCTGAGGGTGCTCCTAGCTGGTGCCCCCACCTCTCCCGAGGGTGCTCCTAGCTGGGACTCCTCCCCACCTCTCCCGAGGGTGCTCCTAGCTGCCCCCCCCCTCCTGAGGGTGCTCCTAGCTGGGCCTCCCCCACCTCTCCTGAGGGTGCTCCTAGCTGGGGCTCCTCCCCACCTCTCCCGAGGGTGCTCCTAGCTGGTGCCCCCACCTCTC
>CM027406.1:88101394-88168564 GCA_015711505.1 Sylvilagus bachmani | reverse complement strand
CACCTCTCCCGAGGGTGCTCCTTGCTGGGGCTCCTCCCCACCTCTCCCGAGGGTGCTCAGCCTCCAGGCACTGCTTCCTGCAGCCTCTGGCAGTGTGTTGTGTGTTCCAGCCGGCACCATGGCTGCTGAGGGCTTTCCAGTGCGCCGGGCAGGCTGGCCCCCGGGAGGCGCGGCTGCAGCCCCAAGGCCGGGACCCCTCCCCTCGCAGGGTCACGGTTCTTGGATAAATGCTTTCATGCTTTCAGTTTGGACCATTTTCGCAGTTCAGAAGTGGATGTTTGTTGTTGTTTTAAATGTTTGTTTACTTAGAGGTATAGTTACAGACAGAGGGGGAGACAGAGAATCTGCTGGCTCACTCCCCAAATGGCCACAACGGCCGGAGCTGCGCCGATCTGAAGCCAGGAGCCAGGAGCTTCATCCAGGTCTCCCACGTGGGTGCAGGGGTCCAGGTACTTGGGCCGTCCTCCACTGCCTTCCCAGGTGCATCAGCAGGGAGCTGGATCAGAAGAGGAGCAGCCAGGGCTCAAACCAGCGCCCATACGGGATGCCGGCACTGCAGGCGGAGGATTAACCTATGCCACAGCGCCGCCCCAGGAATGGATGTTTCTGGCAATTTTTCCGTTTTTGTTTTGTTTTGTTTTGTTTTTAAGGCAGAGAGAGAGAGGGAGGTTCTTCTATCCGCTGGTTCCCTCACAACAGCTGGGTCAGGCCAGGCCAAAGCCAGGAGCCAGAAACCCTGCGGGTGTCTGATGTGGATGGCAGGGCCCCAGGGGCCCCGGGCCGCCCCGCTACCTCCCGGCCTGGACGATGGCAGACGCGACCCCAGGCCCTGGCCCCGCCCACTTTCGTGCTGTCTTAATGTCCTGCTGGGGGAGGCTTCACCGGGCTCCTCCCACACCCTGGAAGGTTCGCTCCCCTGTGCTTTGTAAGGGCCGCAGGCATTCGGGGACTGGACGTCCCGGCCGGCTGGCGAGCTGGTGGCTCGAGCCTGCCTGGCGGCCCGGGCGGCCCGGCCTCGGCCTCACCTCCAACCCCGTCTCTCAGGGAAGACGCTGGTCAAGGTGTCGGAGGCTGAGAAGCGCCTGGGGGCCGCCGAGAGGGACTTCATCCACGCGGCCTCGCTCAGCTTCCTCACGCCCCTGCGCAACTTCCTGGAAGGCGACTGGAAGACGATTTCGGTGAGGGGCCTGGGGCTGCCCCGCTCCCCGGGAAGCCCCGGGGCGTCCTAGGCTGCCCAGGCCTCACCGGCGCCCGTTCCCCACCGCGCAGAAGGAGAGGCGGCTCCTGCACAACCGCCGGCTGGACCTGGACGCCTGCAAGGCTCGGCTGAAGAAAGCCAAGGCCGCCGAGGCCAAAGCCACGGTGCGTGTCCCGCCCCTTCCGGCGGGAAGGGCCCTGTCGGTGGCACTGGGCCAGCCATTCGGCCTCGCCGCAGGCCCACCCCTGGGGCCCAGGGAGGCATTCACCCGCCCCCAGCACGCCCTCTGAGCCCGCGGCAGCAGCTGGGGTCTCGCATGCCCTCACTCCTCCCTGGATGCTCCCCCAGCTCCGCCCGGGCATGGCTCCCCCTCAACTAACTCCCCCACCTGCTGCTTCAGCGCTGGGCCCCTGATGGTGCGGGGAAGCCTCGGGCGGGGCCGCCTGCGCTCCCTCAGCTCTGCCCTGCCTCGCCGGGCCCAGGGACACAGCACCGGACCCCTGACCAGGGCTGGGCCGGCCGTGGGAGGGCCGGGCCCGAGGTGAGCACGGCCCTGGCCTGCCAGGCTGTACAGGAACCTTGGCACCACCTCCCACCCCGCGGAGGGAAGCCCCCAGCCCAGCCCAGCCCGTCTCACGGCTGCCCCGACAGCCCCGGCACCAGCCCCAGCCTCCCCCTGCCGTCCTCTCCCACAGTGCGGCCACGGAGCCCCAGGCCACAGAGGGTCTGCGCTGCCCCTGGCAGGAGCCGCGGTGTGTCGGGTCCAGGCACAGGGGGCGTGGCCAGGGTGGCCCGCCTGGCGAGGCGGCCCCCGAGGTCACCTGTGGACAGCCCTGCCTCGGCCCGAGTGCGCGCGTCAGGTGCCCCCCGGCCCGGGCGCCGCTCCTGCCTGCACTGTCGACTCACTAACTCTTTGTTTCTGTTCCTTTGCGTTCTGCTTTGGGTAACTTGGCTCAGTGTGAGGGAGATGTGAGTATACCTGCCCCACGTGCTGTGCTGCTTCTGGTCGCCCTGGGGCCGCTGTCCCCGCCGTGGGGCCCTTTGCAAGCAGCTCGCCTCCCCGCCAGAGCCCCCTTGGGGGGAGCCTGGCTTGGGGGTGCAGGCGTCGGAGCCTGGGAGTCAGCTTTTTGCAAATGTTGACAGCCTATCACCCTGTCCATCCATGTATCCGCCCGTCACTCATCGTGTGAGCAGGGGCCTGGGGCGGGCAGGTGTGCTGTTGGTCTGACCGGGGCCTTCTGGCACCAGTGGGGCTTGGGAGAAGGGCGCCGGGCCCAGCCTGTGTTGGGACAAAGCGCATCTGTCCCGAGCGCCTGGATGCCTGCCCGCGGGGTCCTTGCCTGGCCGCCTCATCTCCAGGTGGCCAGAGCGGGCACCGGGGGGCCGTGTGGTGTTGGTTTCTCTCCTCGTCCCTGTCTCCCCCGGGGAGACTTGGGGGCGGCCTCCTGGCCTCGACCCCAGCTCCGGCCCAGGGTGACCCCGGCCCCCGTGACCTCTTCCCCGCCAGACGGTGCCGGACTTTCAGGAGACTAGACCTCGTAATTACATTCTCTCGGCCAGCGCCTCCGCGGTAAGCGCCCCTGCCCCCGCGCCCGCCCCGCACCACTGCCCTGACCGCCTGGGGACCGGGAGCGGCAGGTGAGGCTGGGGCGCTGACGGGAAGCGGCCCTGCCCGTGGCAGCCCCTGGCCCGGTTCTCCTGGCCGCATCGCACAGTGTGGTGAGCCTGGGACGGCACTGCTCCCCTCCCCAGGGGACCTGAGGGTCTGCCTGCCCCACCGCCCCACTGCCTCTGATGGCAGGCCCTGGGTGGGCCGGTCTTCCCCACCTCACAGACCCCTAGGCAGGGGATGGCGATGGCCGCTGGGGTGGCCAGCCACCTGTGTAGCACAGCTGAGGGTGTCGGGAGCGTGGGTGGAGGCTCAAGCAAGGCCTGAGGGGTGCGGGCAGGAGGTGGGCAGGGCTGGCTCGGGGAGGTGCTGGCCATCTCCGGGCTGTGCTCGAGCACTCGCTGGGGAGCTGCATGGGCCCCCTGCCCATCCCCACTGCGCTGCCCCTTCTCCCCAGCACGCCTGGCGAGTCCCGTGTGCAGGCTGCTCCCCGTGTGGGCCCATCTGGCGCTGGGGCACGGGGCCTGGTCCTGCCATCTGTGTCAGGCTGCTGTCCGGGGTCAGGTATCCTAAGTGGCGGCTGGGGAGGGGGTTCTTTCTCCTGTAGACTCTGGAGGACACTGCCCGCCCCCCTCCCCGGGCCGAGCGGAAGAAGCAGCCTGGAGGGTGGAGGCCGCCCTGTGGCTTTCTTTTGCCACTGGCCCCCAGTGTGACCCAGGCCCGAGGCTGCCTTTCCCTGCCGGAGGACAGACAGGTTCAGTGACTGGCCCAGGCCGCCCAGCCCCCAGCCCTCGCCAGGAATCACGGGGGGGACGGAGGGCTGGTGCCGTAGGAGAGGCGCAGCAGGCCCCCCGCTGGCCGGCCCCTCCCCGCATGTGGCATGTGGACACACTGGCTGCCAGACCCCTGCTGCCATGCCAGGCCTTGTTAAGCTCAGCTCCTGGCCAGGCCGGGTGGGGGGCAGCGGTCGGGTCCCAGGGCGCTGGGGCTGGCCATCCTCCACTCCCCTCCCCACTCACCCTGCTGTTGCGGTCTCTGCAGCTTTGGAATGATGAGGTGGACAAGGTGAGCTGGGGCCACGGCGGTGCTGGGGGGAGGGGCCCAGATGTACCTGCTCCTGTGGAATGGGGTGTTTCTGGCTTGGGTCGTGCCCTACGCTGGGGCAGCCTTCCCTGGAGGGGGGAGGGGGAGGGCCTGCCCCCAGGGCGACCCATGGGGGGCTCCAGGTGTGGACCTGGTGGGAGCAGGGCAGCCAGTGCTGGCGCTGACTCTGTCCCGCCCGCCCAGGCTGAGCAGGAGCTCCGAGTGGCCCAGACGGAGTTTGACCGGCAGGCGGAAGTGACCCGGCTGCTGTTGGAGGGGATCAGCAGCACTCACGTGAGCCCA
Organism: Sylvilagus bachmani; assembly: GCA_015711505.1. Classification (NCBI taxonomy): domain Eukaryota; kingdom Metazoa; phylum Chordata; class Mammalia; order Lagomorpha; family Leporidae; genus Sylvilagus; species Sylvilagus bachmani. Next base: position 88,164,371 of record CM027406.1, on the reverse strand, counting down.
CCCTCGCACCCTGGACTGCCCTCCTGGGTGGGCGATGACCAGGGTCTCAGGAGGGGGCAGAGTGGGTGCTGGCGTGGAGCACGCGGGAACACCGGGCTAGGGTCTGGCTGGGGTGGGTGGAGGTTTTGTCCCTGCAGGCTCCCTGGCCTGGGGCGTGAGGTCAGACGGGCACTGCATCTCCCCCACAGGTGAACCACCTTCGCTGCCTCCACGAGTTCGTCAAGTCGCAGACGACCTACTACGCGCAGTGCTACCGTCACATGCTAGACCTGCAGCAGCAGCTGGGCAGGTGTGGATGCAGGCCGAGCCCCCCGGGGCCCCCTAGCTCCCAGACCCTGAGCACCCCACGAATCAGACCAGCCTGGGCCCCCTGTGTGGTGGGCACTCCCCCAGGCGCCCTGGGGAGCAGTCTAGAGAACGCCTGGGCTGGGGGGAGGCCAGGGGTGGGGCGGGGCCATCTCACCCTTCTCCCACTTTGCTTCCTCTGCTGCCAGCTCCCAGGGTGCCATGTGAGTAGCTGGGGAGGCTGGGAGGGGCCTCCTGGGGCCGGAGGCGGGGCCCCTGCTCCTGCGCCGTCTTGATGGGCACGTGGGACTCCCGTGGGGCCTGGCTCCTAAAATGCGCCCTTCCCTCCAGATTCCCAGGCACTTTTGTGGGCACCACGGAGCCTGCCTCCCCACCCCTGAGCAGCACCTCGCCCACCACCGCTGCAGCCACCATGCCCGTGGCGCCCTCAGTGGCTGGCCTGGCCCCTCCGGGGGAGGCAGCACTCTGCCTGGAGGAGGTGGCGCCCCCCGCCAGCGGGACCCGCAAGGCCCGGGTGCTGTACGACTACGAGGCGGCGGACAGCAGTGAGCTGGCCCTGCTGGCTGACGAGGTAGGCCCGGGGCCAGGAGCCACGGAAGGGGCTGGATCGCGAACAGCACTGGGCCTGCAGCCTCTGTCTGCCAGCCCAGGATGCAGCGAGGGGTGGAGGGGAGCGGAAGTGAACACCGGGCACTGGGGCCGGGGCGTGAGCTGCCCTCTGCCCTCCCCCAGCTCATCACCGTCTACAGCCTGCCTGGCATGGACCCCGACTGGCTCATTGGCGAGAGAGGCAACAAGAAGGGCAAGGTCCCCGTCACCTACCTGGAGCTGCTCAGCTAAGCGCCCCCTGGCCTGGGCAGGAGAGCCGCAGCTGCTCGGGCGGGACTGGCCCATCCTGCCACGCCCCTGGTCATCCTGCTGTGAGGGAGCCCAAGAGGCTGAATGGTCCCTGCCTCTGCCAGCCCTGCTTCTGACCTACGGTTCTGGAGCCCGGCCCCTGCCTGCACCCTGCCCCCAACAGTCCGGCCCTCCCAGCCCCTGCGAGGGAGGAGGGGCCCAGCACTTCAGCCAGCCTGGGGCAGCCGCGGGGCACGAGAGCGCGCCTGCCCTTATCTGCCAGAAGCCGAGAAGGGGGACAGCCATGAGGCCAGCCGTGCCCTGGCAGCCCCTGGGGCCTGGGGCCTGCCCCTTCTGGAGGGGACACCCGTCGGGCCCCGGCGCAGTGCCTGCCCGGTGCTACCCTCCCCCCACCTCCCAGCTCACGCCAAGCTGGTGGCTGCAGCCTTCGCTCTCCACACCCCACTCACTTTTTAACAGACATTTCTACTTCTGCCTGTCTGCTCCCCAGCCAGTGGCAAACAATAAACCCTCCTCCGCGTGCAAGCTGCCTGGGCTCCTGTCGGGAGGCACAGCCCGAGGGGAACAGCAGAGGCCGCACGTCTGGCCCACTCCTGGTGGGTGGGGGCGTATGCAGTGAGCCAGGAAGCTGCGTGCGGGCTCCACCATAAACCTTCCACTCCTAGGAAGTTTCTCTAGTGTGGACTGGGGGTGGGGGAGCCTGCCAGGTGGGGAGGAGCGAGGCCACCCCTCACGCCCCCACGCCGCTCCATCCACGTTATGCAGGTGAGGAACGGCCGCTGCTTTGAGGTCCCACACCTGGCAAGTGGGCCCAGGTCGGCCTGACTACTGAAACCTCACATGGCAGCAGGTTTTAAATGGCTCTTGGAGGGGGAGGGGCCCACCCGGGGAGGGGCCCACCCAGCATTCTCTGATGAGATGGGGAAGGCGAGGCAGGCAGGGGCACCACGCTCAACAGGAAGGCGCAGAGCTTCCAGAGCGGCTGCACCCACTGACAGCACGGCCGCTGGCAACGGGGAAGCCGAGACGGAACCCGGGCAGACCCCGGAAACGGGCCGGGGCGGGGTGGGGGGGGCTGACAACGTCCCACCTCTGCAAGCCAGCCTGGGCCAAGGCTTTGGAGGCACGTGTCACACAGCTGTCTATAAACAGTATTTTAATATTTGTATAAATAGACCACAGTATTACCAAAAAACTGCAACAATAGATCCTGGAAAACATCTTCAAACCCGTGCACACGACCCGCCCTGGACGGCAGGGACCCTGGGATGGCCTCGGTGGCCGGCAGCTGAGGAATGCTCAAGGACCACACCTCCGGCGCTCTGAACCGGGCCCGTGCACAGCGGCTGCGCGGCTCCCCGCCCCTGCTGTTGACCTCTTTATCTATTACAAAAATAACGTCAGCAGGCGGTGGCCGGAGTCCTGGCAACTCGGGAGCGGGTGGAGGAGCCGGGGGCAGCGCTCGGCCGCCCTATCTCTGCACGTGCCGGACGAAGGCTTGCACCAGCTGGATGAGCGGCTCCTGGCTCTCGGGGCTGGCCTTGGAGCCGGAGGTGGCCCTGCCCTGCGGTGAGGGCAGGACGCCAGCAGCAGGGGAGCTGGGAGCCCCGCGGCGGAAGTAGCGTGAGAGGCTGGAGAGCAGCGTGCTCTGTGAGAAGAAGGCGAGCGGATGAGACCCGGCCCCTCGGCAGCACCCAGGGGCTCCTCCCCGGCCAGGCCCCCCACACCAGCAGCACCCAGCCCCCACCCATACCAGCTCCGAGCTGAGCTCCTGCTTCATGCGCTGCTTGTCCCGGGGGTGCACGGCCGGGTCCCGCAGGTACCGCATCGCCTGGGAGATGAGCAGGTAGAAGCAGTTCTCCATGGTGAACATCAGGAGGGACCTGGGGAACGGTGCCGTTAGAGGGCGGCGCTGGTGGGAGCAGGCGAGCGCCCAGGGCGCCCCAGCCCGTTCCCAGTGCCTGGAGGCGGCCTTACTTCAGTGTTCTGGTCCCCTCGGCCTGTGTGCTGAGCCCCACGGCCTGGGGGAGGGGCTCCTTCTTCTTGTCCAGCTGGAGGAAGAGAAGCAAGCAGTGAATCACAGCACAGCGACGGTCCACCGGCGCCCCTCACCCAGTCCTCGCGAGCGGGCCCAAGGCCACGGAGGCGGCGACAGCTCCCAGCTTACCTCTCCCAGCATGTTGAGGGCCACGTTGACAGTGGCCAGAAGGGTCCCGAAGGAGGGGGCCACTTCGGAGTCGAAGGTGGGAGTGGTGAAACTCAGGGCGAACAGGAAGTTGTATTCCGCAAGATCCAGCGACTGTGAGAAAGAACAGCGCGCTATAGCACCTGTCAGAGTGCCGGGACCCCGCAGGGCGCAGCAGCACCGTCCACGCGCGGGCCGGCACCTGGTCCAGCAGGATCTGGCAGACGTCGGGGGTGAAGTGGCGCAGGGCCGCCAGGGTCCTGCTGAGGATCTTGAGGAGGCCGTACTGGACCGTGTGCAGTGCCCGCTGCTCCGTGGCCTCTGTGTCGGCGGCGGGCTGCTTGGACGAGGGGCACGAGGGGGCAGCAGTGGAGGCAGTGGGTGGCCGCTGCACTCGGGGAGCAACAGCTGGGGGAATGCCGTCCCCATTTTTGCTCTGGGGAGGAAGAAGTGGTCAGAGCCCAGCGAGCCAGGGGAGGCACCCAGGAGACGCCAGGGGACGGGGAGGGGAGGGGGGGGTGTTACCTGTAGGTAGTGCTGCAGCATCTTACGGCTGTGCAGGAGGGAAGTGCAGGCCTGACACAGGTAGCCGAGGTTTACCTGGGACACACGGGGGCAGGTGTGTGTGTGTGTGTGTGTGTGTGTGTGAGACACAGGTAGCCGAGGTTTACCTGGGACACACGGGGGCAGGGGTGTGTGTGTGTGTGTGTGTGACACAGGTAGCCGAGGTTTACCTGGGACACGCGGGGGCAGGGGTGTGTGTGTGTGTGTGTGTGACACAGGTAGCCGAGGTTTACCTGGGACACGCGGGGGCAGGGGTGTGTGTGTGCCCACATGTGTGTAGGATTCTCTGGCTGCGGCCTCAACCAAGGAGACTGAAGGAACACATCCCTTAACCCCTCCATGCCCCAGGCCCCCGCCGTCCCCCTCCGCGCACTAGCCAGCAGCCCCACTGCAGGCCCGGTCCCCAGGGCTCAGGGCAGGACTGGCTCCCCGGACTGAGGGAGCAGAGAAGCCAGAGACCACTGCCCCCACTCTACCGAGGAACAAAGGCTCAGAGAGCAGCGGTGACCTGGCCAACCTCCCACAGCCAGCAAGTGCCGGAAGGCCCTGTCCTCTTCCTGCTCGGAGTCCCACCCCACACCTGTTCCTCAGAGATCTGAGTCCAGGTCTGGCCGACACAGCCCTGCTCAGAAACGACCCAGCTGCCCTTCACTGTGGAGGGCAGAGTCCAGCCAGAGCAGAACAAGAAAGGCAACAGCAAGAAACCAAATCCTGTGTGCGCCAAGCCAAAGACCCGCGGTTCAGGAATGGCCTGCGGTTCACTAGAGGGGCCCTGGGAGCACCCACTACCTCCCTGCCCAGCCCCTCGAACAAGCCGCATCCGAGAGCCCACCTGGACGTCACGCATAAGCTGCGGCAGGTGGAAGTGCCACTCCTTCATGAAGCTGGACAGCTGCAGGATGAAGCCCACGGTGTGGTCCGCCTCCTCCAGGCAGGCCAGGCTCTGCACCGTCCTTACTGCATTGAGGCACTGGGAGCAGAGGACACCAGGGAAGGAGTGATGGCTCAGGGGCTGGCAGCACGAGCTTTCTGTCTGAGCTGACCTGCACCCAGCCCCTTGCTGGGCAACCCTGACAGTCAGCAGCAGCATCAGGGTACCTCAGCGTGAAGGCACCACACCCACCACGCCCTGGACGACTGCGTTTCGCTCTGAGCCCGGGAGGCTGGCAGCCGCTCACCTGCAGGGTCCGCTCCTGGTGGACACCTACAAAGCCCAGCGCCTCCGTCAGGAAGTTGTAGCGCAGAGTCTTCAGCAGTCGCTCCATCAAGGACATGGACAGGCGATAGACCCCCGGCCAGGAGGGGGCGTCCAGCGACTTCCGAGAGGCGCTGGGTGCCTAGGACAAACAGCAGCAAGCTCAGGCCACGGTGCCAGCTGCTGGGAGAATACCTGGGTCACGCACAGCCACTGTTGGCACGCAGCAGGGCCAGAAGTGGTCCAACACCAGTGGACGCAGGACCCTGGTTCCAGACTCAGGCCTGCACTAGCCAGCTGTGTGAACCTGGGCGTGTCTGCCCTGCTCTGGCCCGCCCAGGTTTCCTCTACAGGGAGACTGGGCTGCAAGATCAAATACTTCACTCGGACGCACGTGAGGGGTTCGAGTGACGCCCACTCTTGGGATTCAGGGCTGCCTGTTGATAAAGCGAAGCAAGGCTCCAGAGTGCTGGGCGCTGAGGCTGCACCGAGCTCCCGCCGCCCCAGCCCTTCTCTGGGCCAAGCCGGGGTGCGGTGGCGGAGGAGTCATGGTTACACACGGTGCCCTTGGGAGGAAGCAGACAGACAACAGCTGCCCTGGCTGGAGCCTGGCCCCGGGGACCTGTTTGCAGTCTGGTGGGTACTCCTATGCCTGTAATAGGAAGAACCTTTCTCAAAGCTGGTGCAGGGTGAACAGCTGGTCCTGTTAGTAACCTGTTAGTTAGGTCTCTCTTGCCAGAGACCTGCCAGGGAATGGGACGCTGTGCACTAAACAAGCCACGCAGGGAACAGCAACTTGTAGGGCAGACGGAGGCACCCGGGTTGGGGACTGCAGACGGGTCAGCCAAGAGCGTCTCGAGTGACCGGCACTCACCTGGCCCGGGCCATTTGTGCTGAGCTGGTACACACTCAGGAGAGGCAAACAAATGCTCTGGGTGATGCCAGCTCCAGCCACTGCTGCGGCTCCCTGGGAGGGAACGTGGGTAAGACGGAGCCGACCCTGACCCTCCCTCCCCACCAAGCAGTCTGCAGCCGCCTGGCCCAGAGACAGGGAGAGCGCCCTCGGGCTGGCCGCCTACCTGCTGAGTGCGAGCCAGGGTGAGGAGCAGGTGCAAGGACGCCTCTGTGAAGTGCAGGTTCTGCTTCATGCGCAGGCTCACCTCCAGAGCGGTGAGGAGGGTGGGCAGGACGGGGAGCCTGCGCGTCACCTGCAGCCAGGAGTCCCCGTCCTCATCCACCTCACACAGTTCCTTGGCCAGGTGCAGACCCAGCACACACACCTGCTGGAGCCAAGGAATGCAAGTGGGTGAAGGAGTGGGGGAGGAGGGTCCTGCTGGCCTGGCTGCCCAAGACCCCTGTGGTCACACAGCCCTCCTGGGTGCACCCCTCAGCAGCTCTCCCCCAGAGTGAGCGTCTGCTAGATGAACCAGAGCTGCCTCTGCCTCCCACTCCCCCGCTCTGCCTTCAAGTGTCGGCAGTGCCACCTGTCTGCATTTGGACACTGCCAACTCTGCCACGGGGAGTCCGAGTGGCCTCAGCTCACGTTGCAGAACTGCAGCCGCACTCCTCGGGCTGCCCTTAGACCAGCGGCGTCTGTGCTCAGTTCCGACCACAGCCCTGGACCCCAGCGCACGCATTTACCCACCCAGTCCCCGGAGTGCAGCCTCCTCTGATCCCGACTCCCAGGGAAGCTGCTCACAGCTCCTCTGGTAGCTGTACCTTCACCTGCCGCCTCTTCTGACCCCTAAGTCACCACTGAAACGGCCCCTGGTCCTCCCCAAGTCACAGATCCTGCGAGATCCTAGCCTGGGTCCCTGCAGCTGTCTCCCTGTGCCTGTCCTGGGGGTATTTCCTCCCCAGTCTCCACCAACGCCTGCTCCCAGGCTGGGAAGTGACTTAGCTCTCCTGCTCAGGGGTCACCCCAGGGCCAGACACAGAGGGCGGCTGGTCTGCGGGGACACGCGCTCACCCCGTCACGCTGGTCCTTGTGCCGGGGCCGAGAGCAGTCGTCGGTCTCCATGCTGTCCTTGTCTTCTGTGGCGCTGCCTGCGGCCAGGCTGTGGCGGGTCTGGTCGAGGAGGGCGATCACCTCGTCTTGGAGGGTCTCACAGACGCTCAGCACCAGCTGCGAGTACTGGGGGATGTCACTGACTGCAGAGCAGATGGGGAGGGCACTGTCAGCGCACAGGTCACCTCCCATCACACAGCAAGGTTTCCTTTCCAGTCAGAGACTGGAACTACAGCAGGTGCGCAGGGCACTGCCCCGTGTTGTAGGAGGAAACGGGGTAGGTAGGTGGGGGCAAATGAGCTTCTTGAGGCAAGAATCCCAAGACTGAAAACTCCCAAGTCACAGGATACACACGTGGCCTTGCTAGAGGAGGCCCCCCAGGCTGGCTGCCGCCGCGGCCCTCGCTGACCCTCACCACGCATCTCCTTCATCTGCAGTGCGGTGATGAACGCGGAGAACACCTTGGCCTTGGTCTTCTCCATCAGCCGCGGATCTGCCTGCAGCACTCCCTCCAGGACCTCCGTCAAGGGCCCGAGGATTCCATTCACAGGACCTAGCTCGCTAAGAGACAGTCAGCGGGGCTGAGGTGGGGAGCACCTGTGGCATCCCGGGACGCCCCCCAGGGTGCCTGGCCCGTGTGTGCGCTCTGCTGCTCCCCTTCTCCTCCAGCTAAGCTCGCACATTTCACAGCCACCTCCTCCCCCGGGAAGGGCGAAGGCTCCAGACAACGCAGTAAGCAAGGACCGGGGGCAGCGCTGCCTCAGCCGCCTCTCCTGGTGCGAGGCTCACCTCTTCCACTGCCGCAGGAGGATGAGCAGCAGGGTGCACAGCATGGAGCCGAGGCGCAGGCAGTTCACCGAAGCTGGAACCAGGAGCTGGGGGGACGGCAGACAAGTTAGGACAGCGGTGGGGAACATCTGGCCCTGCCGAGGCAACTGCAGGTAGGACTCAAAATCCAATCCTTCTATAGCAGGCTAATGTTTACATTGACGATTTTGTATGGCCTGTGAATGATGATGTTACAAATATCCAAGAGGCGGCCAGCACTGTGGTGTAGCACCTGCAGTGCCAGCATCCCACATGGGTGCCAGTTTGAGTCCCGGCTACTCCACTTCCAATCCAGCTACTATGGCCTGGGAAAGCAGTGAGATGGCCCAAGTTCTTGGGCCTCTGCACCCATGTGGGAGACCTGGAAGAAGCTTTTGGCTCCAGGTTTCAAATCAGTCCAGCTCTGGCCGCTGTGGCTATCTGAGGAGTAAACCAGCAGATGGAATAAAAAAAAAAAAAATCCAAGAGGCCCTTGGCAGAATAAAGCCCCCGTCCCTGACCGGAGCTAGAAGGATGGCTTCCTGTGTGCAGACAGTGGGAAGGCTGGGCGCCGGGCACAGGGCACCTTCGGCCTCATGTTCTCTCCTCTGGCAGTGAGCTCACAGGGATGGACACACTTACTAAGGCTTTAGTTCCATCAAGCACGTCAAGAAAGAGCTGGCGACGCACTGCAGAGTCAGTCAGATGCATTATGTCTGCCTGCAAAGCAAAAGAGAAAAGTTTAGTTGGGACAATTTCCCAGACTTTAGAAGCCAAGCAATTCAGGGTCAATGGCTGTCTCCCTAATTAAAATGGGACTGGAGACTCTGTTATTTCTCTGTCAATCAAAGGCCTGGACAGGTCCACCTCTGGGTTCTCCCTCTGTGTAGAACCCTTCAAACGCTTCCCAGTGCCTGGGAAATGCAAGCCCATCTGTGCAACCTGCCCAGGACCCCGAGATCCTGTCCTACTGCCCAGGACCCCAAGATCCTGTCCTACTGCCCAGGACCCCTGAGATCCTGTCCTACTGCCCAGGACCCCGAGATCCTGTCCTACTGCCCAGGACCCCGAGATCCTGTCCTACTGCCCAGGACCCCGAGATCCTGTCCTACTACCCAGGACCCCGAGATCCTGTCCTACTGGCTCCTGCCTTTTCTGACGCCCCTCCTGAACACACCTCGCTCTCTTCCACCCTGGGCCTCTGGGCCTGCAATTCTACCTCCTCCATGACTCTCCCCTGGAATGCTTCTTCCCACACAGGTCTTAAATGGGACTTCCGTCAGAGAGTTTCTCCGACTGCCTGCTCCTGTCACATGTTCCCTGTACAGCGTCTGGATTTGAAACAAGTAGTTTCACAATTTGAAACCGTAGCTTTTAACTGTGAATTTGTTTGCAATGTACCTCCCTCAAAGGCCACTCTCCACAAGATGAAATCTATTATTATTTGAAAGAGAGAAAGAGATTTCCCACCTGCTGGCTCACTTCAAATGCCTGCAATAACCCAGGGCTAGAGCAGCCTGAAGCCAGGCTCCAAGAACTCTACCCAGGTCTTGCCCCAGGTAGCAGGACCCAAACACTGGAGCTATTGTGAGCTGCCTCCCGGGGTGCACATTAGCAAAACTGGATCGGAACCAGAGCCAGGGCTCGTACCAGGCACTCCAATATGAAGCATGAGCACCATAACCACCACACCAAATGCCAACATGAAGATTTTATTTGCTTGGTTCGCTGTTGCATGGTGCCTGGCATGCGGTAAGCATTCCACGAACAGTCATTAAATGAATGATTAATATTCTGGATTTAACCAGCTAGATTTCCTAGGGGAAAGAGAATGGTGGCAGTTCCTGAGTCACAACTCAAGAAGCTGCCTGACGAGGGCCTCTGAAGCAGGTGACAGAAAGTTTACACCCTAAGGAGTCTCTAGGGTCCATATCCACCATTAAGTGGCAAGACTGTGCACCCACCCACGCTTTCGAGGTTCCGTGCGTTGAGCGTGGGAGCAGTCGACAGGTCTCACAGAAGGTATTAAGAGATGCCTGGATCTACAACCAACTTGTCTTTTACAAAAGAGCTAAAATCAATCCCTGGAGCAAGGACAGTCTCTTCAACAAACGGTGCTGGGAAAACTGGATCTCCACATGCAGAAGTATGAAGCAAGACCCCTACCTTACACAAAAATCCACTCAACACAGACGAAAGACCTAAATCTAAGACCCCATACCATCAAATTATTAGAAAACATTGAGGAAACCCTGCAAGACATTGGCAAAGGCTTCTTGGAAAAGACTCCAGAGACACAGGCAACCAAAGTCAAAATTGACAAATGGGATGACATCAAATTGAGAGGCCTCTGTACTGCAGAAGAAACAATCAGAAAAGTGAAGAGGCAACCAACAGAACGGGAGAAAATATTTGCAAAACATGCAACTGATAAAGGATTAATAACCAGAATATATAAAGAGACCAACATCCTCAACAACAACAAAGCAAACAACCCAGTGAAGAAATGAGCAAAGGACTTAAGCAGGCATTTTTCAAAAGAAGAAATCCAAATGGCCAACAGAGATGTGAAAAAATGTTCAGGATCACTAGCCATCAGGGAAATGCAAATCAAAACCACAGTGAGGTTTCAGCTCAACCCCGTTAGAACGGCTCCCATACAGAAATCTGTAACAAACAACAAACGCTGGCGAGGAAGTGAGGAAAAGGCAGGCCAATCCACTGCTGGTGGGAATGTAAAACGGTGCAGCCACTGTGGGAGACAGTATGGAGACTCCTCAGAAACCTGGATACAGACTCCCACAGGACCAGCCATCCCGCTCCTGGGAAGTTACCCAAGAGAAATGAAGTCAGCCTGTGAGAGTTATCTGTACCCCCATGTTTACTGCAGCTCGATGCACAATAGCTAGGATATCAACCTAAATGTCCATCAACTGAAGACTGGATAAAGAAATTATGGGCACCAGGTTCTAGTCCCGGTTGCCCCTCTTCCAGTCCAGCTCTCTGCTGTGGCCCGGGAGTGCAGTGGAGGATGGCCCAAGCGCTTGGGCCCTGCACCCCATGGGAGACCAGGAAGAGGCACCTGGCTCCTGGCTTCGGACTGGCATAGCTCCGGCCATTGTGGCCATTTGGGGGGGTGAACCATCGGATGGAAGACCTTTCTCTCTGTCTCTGTCTGTAACTCTACCTGTCAAATAAATAAATAAAATAAAATAGAATAAATTATGGGATATATACACCATGGAATTCTAAACAGTAACTAAAAAAAAAGAAATCCTATTGTTTACAACAAAATGAATTAAACTGGAAAACATCATATTTAGTGAAATAAGCCAGTCCCTAAAGGACAAATCCCCTATGTTCTCCCTGATATGTGATAACTAATACAACACCTAAAAGGTAACCTATAGAAGTGAAATTAACACTTCGAGATGCAATGACTTTGAACAGCCCTTGTCTCAACTGTTGCAGAACAGTTTTTCATAAAATTTGTTGAACTCTTTACTTAGAGTTAATTATTTACTTAGAGTTAATTCTATGTGTATAAACTTAATTGAAAATAGATCTTAGTAAAAAATAAGACTGCAAACAGGGGACAGAGGAGGAAGAGGGATGGGAGTGTGGGTGGGAAGGTGGGTGTGGTGGGAAGAATCACTATATTCCTAAAGTTGTATTTATGAAAACATGAAGTTTGAATTTTTTTTATTTTTTTATTTTTTGACAGGCAGAGTGGACAGTGAAAGAGAGAGACAGAGAGAAAGGTCTTCCTTTGCCGATGGTTCACCCTCCAATGGCCGCCGCGGTCAGCGCGCTGCGGCCGGCGCACCGCGCTCATCCGATGGCAGGAGCCAGGAGCCAGGTGCTTTTCCTGGTCTCCCATGGGGTGCAGGGCCCAAGCACCTGGGCCATCCTCCACTGCACTCCTGGGCCACAGCAGAGGGCTGGCCTGGAAGAGGGACAACCGGGACAGAATCCGGTGCCCCGACCGGGACTAGAACCCGGTGTGCCGGCGCCGCAAGGCGGAGGATTAGCCTGTTGAGCCACGGCGCCGGCCGAAGTTTGAATTTTTTAAATCAAAGATTTCTGGGGGCTTGGAGGGTTCGGGAGGAAGAGATGCCTGGACATGGAGGAATCTACTCAGCTCAAATTGTTAACAAAGTCAAGACATTAAACTGGATCCCCAAGGAAGAGCAGTTCAACGCCAAGTTCTTACAACCCAGCATGATGGTGTCAAACCACCAACAATGCCAGGAAGAATGCACACTCTTCCCAAATGGTATCGCCTCCTCTCTTTTCTACTCTCAGCAGACACACAGTGGCACTGAGACCATGGCCCTGTTCTTCTCAAAGACCTGGAAGTGCAGTGGCCAAAACCAATGAAAACAATGCCATCTCGTGGCTACGGGGCACACACTTCGAGAAGACAAGAGGCAGCTGCGTAAGTGGCAGGCAAAGTGAGAGCGCACCTCAGACGTTCCAAGGCCCAAAGGCTGCTAAGGAGGCTGTCGTGGATGTCCGCAGGATTTTAAATTACATCTCTTGTTGGAGCCAACACCCTTCAAACACCCCAAATAAGCCCAATCTCTTGACACAGAATCAGTAACATTTTGGCTCTCAGGATAAATCCTGGGTCTTTATCGCAAGGCATGTCTGCCAGGTGTCTCACCACGTCACTGCTAAGACCCCAAGCTGCAGACTCGCCCAAGGGGAGTCTTACGTGACTGGTGGCGATGATGAGCAGCATCCGCCAGGCAGACACCAGCATCTGGTACTCCAGGAAGCAGGCGCAGCTGCTGCCCTCCGTCTCCGCCGTGTGAACCGCCAAGGACTTGACGTACCCTGACCAGTAGGCAAAGCGTTCCTCACCGGCAAACTTCTTGAGTATATCTTTTAATGACTGGTCTAAGGAACCCCTGTGATGTCAAGAAGAAACAAAACCCCCAGGTAAGACATGACAGCAGCTGGGAATCCGATGGGCACAGACCCTTGCTGAGGCAGGGAGAACCACCTCACATGGGCTTAAAGGCAGACGGCTCCAGGATCACCTCCAGGGTGTGGGGGTCACACTTCTCGCTCAACATAATGGGTTAGGCTGAGGCCTTTCCAGGATTCCTCCTCCATGAAATCCCGGTCACATGGAGCTTGCTTCACAATAACTCTTTCTGACAATTATAAATGCCATCAATGGACTGGCCAGGGACACGGCTCACTGGCCCTCCATAAATGGCTCCAAACCAACTCTCTCCTCTGCCCTGGCTCACAGCCATGCACCCAGTGGTAGGCCACTACCATCTCCCCCACCCCAACCTTTACTGAAATCTCACACGGGGAGAGGACTCACTTAACTACATAGTGTATCTCCAAGCAAATGATCTTCATGATTAGGGCGCAGGTCTCCAGGACGCTGGGCTGTGGAGGGGAGAGCAGAACAGACAGCAGTCACGTGCAGAAACCTCTTCCCGGGGGCCCCACCCTGTAGGAGGGCAGGGACCCAAGACGTGGGAAGAGGCAAGTACACGCCCTATCGAATGTGACCAGGCAGGGGCATCAGGGCCACACGACTCCAAGACAGGGGAGAAGCCTGGAGCCATCCACCCAGGACAGGGCAGGCCACCTTCCTCCCAAAGCAAGTCATGAAAGGGAAGGAAGCAGGCCCTGCCCGGAGAGGGGAGTTTCTGGTGAAGAAAACACTCTTTCTCCACACTTTCTCCACTGCAGCCCAGCCCAACCTTTCCGCCCAGAGATTGGCAGCAACCCCCCCGCCCGCCACTGTGGCTCACCTCAGACGTCTCTGAGGGAGGAGACAGGGTTCCAAACAGCGGGCTTGTCAAATTTTCCCAAAACTTGGGCCTAGGAAGAAAACACACTGTGGAAACCACATTCTTGCTCTCCCACGGTCTACACTTTGGAAGATTTTCTCTCTCTGCCTCTCCTCCCTCTGTATAACTCAGACTTCTAAATCAATAAATAAATCTTAAGGGGGGGGGGCTTTGATGCAGTCAGGAGAAGGCAGGAACATACACATGGTTGAACCTTAAAGAGGATGCTTACTGGAATCACGATCTCAACAAGTGTAAAACTCCCACATACTGAACTTCAATGCACATCACCAGAGTACTATCCTAAGAGACCTCCTTGGGAATACGACCACTGCAGGTGAGGACAGTGAGGCCACGCCCAGAGCTGGACTTACTTGGTTCTGAGGACCAGCATGGCGCTGTCCCGACGGTCCTGCCACAGGGCGTGCAGGAAGGCCACGGCAGCACGGTGCAGCAGGGGTGGGCACCAGTACCGGTCCTGCTGCTGGCTGTCAATCAGCTCCAGCACCGAGTGCAGGCAGCTCCAGACCCCAAGGCTGAATTCCTGCAAGGGGAGGGGGGTGTTCACAGCCTGCTTCCCGGGAGCCACCCCCAGCCCTGTTTGAGGTGGGGGGCTCACCTTGGAGCCGTCACCACTGTCCTTCACCTCCAGGTTGAGAAATAGCTCGATGAGGCCCGGCTGAGTCTCCACTGCGACCGCGAGGAACTCCAGGATCATAACTTTGATACGCATGTCCTCCACTCTGCTCTGCAGCCGCGTCAGGAAGGCATCGCGAATGGCGGCTGCGTCGTTGCCCAGGCACGCGTACACTGACATCGGTGCCACCTGGTGGGGACCGACACACAGCCTTAGAGCTCTGTTTCAGAAAAGCCTCCACACTGGAGAGCAAAAGAAAATGACAGAGGTGCAGACACAAGACTCTGAGTGAAAAGGGACAACACCTTGAAGAGCAGCGCAAGTACTCCAAGTTCATCACAGAAATAGCAACCATCGTAAGAAGGCACTCAACTCCTCTCACAGTTAAATAAATACAAACTCAACAAGAAATTGTTTTGCGTATTAGACTGACTGGCAAGATCAGAAACCTGATGCAGCCATCATGGCAAGGATGTAAAACTTGGTATCGACAGTATTTCTGGAGGGCAATTTGCAGATATCTAATAAGAAGTTAAATGTCACCTACACCTATCCCTTAGGAGATGTAAAGCTCTCACGTTCCATGCAACACTGCTTATGGTGAAAGACAGAAAACAGCTCAACTATAGTAGGAATATTGCTTCTACAGCAGCCAGCAAGCACTACAGAGAAACGAAGTAGCTGCCGATACGCCACCTGGGAAGACCGCACTGTTAACACAGCAGCCTGTGAGGCGGGCCAGTCGCAGAATGCTACACACAGTAGAAGCCGGCGTTTGTGAAGAGCAACAGTGCATACCCAAGCACTTTACTTAGTACACACACCGATAAAAAGCGAGGGGGGCAATGTGTACCAACCTGCCCGCAGGGCTTCTTGGAACAAGGCAACACAAGGTACCTTAGTTTGCTATGTTATATTAATCTGTAACATTTAAGTAAATATAACGAACATGTATGCCTTTGTAATCAAAAGAGAAAAACACTTGTATAAACACACATGGTTCGGGGGGCGGGTGCTATGTCACTTTGATAGTCAGACAAGCCCGAGGTAGCCGGAGCTTCTCGTGGGCAAGGGCATGAGGAACCTAAAGCACAAGGAAGCCTTCCTGAGCCCTGCGTGTTCCGTGGGGCCCTACCGTGGCCAGACGTTTCAGCAGCTGAATGGCAAGACGTGGCAGAGCAGGGTCATGTTTGTGGTAGATGTACTTGGCCAGAACAGCAATGAGGTTGTTCCCATGGGCACCTGAAGACGCACAGGACACAGGTTAGATACCAGGGGTGCCGTTCTTCCCAGAAGTCCACACAGGGAGGGGATTTACCCTTAAGGACTAGGACCACAGTGAAATGAGGAGCAAAGGGACGGTCAGGATTTGAGAGTCAATAGTTGCGGCCATTTGGGAAGTGAACCAAATGACCACAACAGCTGGGGCTGAGCCAGGAGCTTCCTCCAGGTTTCTCGATGTGGGTGCAGGGGCCCAAACACTTGGGCCATCCTCTGCTGCTTTCCCAGGTGCACTAGCAGGGAACTGGATAGTAAGTGGAATGGCCGGGACTCAAGCTGGTACCCATCTGATATGCTGGCACTGCAGCCCATGGCTTAACCACTATGCCATAGCATCGGCCCCTCAAAGAGGTATCTTAACCACTGTACGAAATGCCTGACCCCAAAGTACATACTTTTAATAAACAGAAAAAGGCACTGCGTTAAAACAGTCATAAAAATCCCAAAATTATAGTGCTAGAAAGATTCTTAGACATCTAAACACCTACTTAAAAATGAAGAAATTGAATCCCAAAGAGATTAAATAATCGGTTTCAGGTGAGCAAGTAGGTAATACACACCACTTAATAGGTACCAGAAACTTCTCTACATGTTTTGCATAGAGTAATTTATCTAATCTTTACTGTAATCTTAGAATGCCAATATTATTACCAGCCGCAACGTTACAGGAGAGAAAACAGAAACAAGACAGAATTCAGCAAGGCAGTCTGAGTCTGACCCTCCACCCTCTGCTCTACTGTTGTCAACAGAGGCAGGAATGAAGTGAACGCAGGCCACGAGCTGGGTACTCCCAAGTTCCCTCGAGGAGGTAACAGAAAACACTACCAATGCTCACATACACTGCCTAAAATGTGTGTTTACGGGCAGAAACAAGACTGGCTGAAAAAGAAATACATACCATGCTGTGTGAGAGCCTGTTCCAGGGGAGACACCACGTTAGAAGGAGGTTTCAGCCGAATAACGTTGTTGGTGACGGAGAACGCCAGTTTCACTGTCTTGATCAGCAGCTGGCCCTGCCCCTGGCCCTCTGCCCCGTCACTAGGGTGCCAAGTGGAAACCAAAGTTGATTCAGACAACATGACTTCAATTGCAACATGTGTGTTCCCAGGAATTAGATTCCATAATAACCCCAGAGTCCAACATCTTTTGTTAGAGGCCCCGATCTGAACTAGGCAAGAGGAGAAGTAATCAAGTCCCCTGGCTATATGCCACCTACACAGCAGCCACTGGCTTTCAGAAAGCCTATGTCCTAGAAAGACAAGCTCATCTTCAAGCAGCTACCACTGCCAGCTACCTTACACTACAAGTCGTAGACCAGACAGCCTCACCAGAGGGAGAGGAGCCCTACCTTCGGGGCTGAGCAGCCATCACCATGTCAATGGTGTCCACGCCAATGCCCATGATGTTGGTAACTGTCTGTCCCGCTTCTGTGTAGGCCAGACTGCAGATGCAGAGAGACTGCAGGCTGGGAGCATGACTGCAAGACAGGGGAGTTCTGAGTTATCAGGGAGCTGGAAATGAAGGCTACGGTGAGCCTGACCAAGGCCGTGGCTGATGCCAGGTGAAGGCATCTCATCACTGTCCTGACTCCGATTTCAAGACTAAGGCCATCCCAAGAAGCAAATGCAAACGCTCGTCAGGCAGACCACACACACACGGAAACGAGTCACGACTCAGCCTCAAGCTGAGTGCGCCACGCCGGTATAGACCACACACACACGGAAACGAGTCACGACTCAGCCTCAAGCTGAGTGCGCCACGCCGGTACAGACCACACACACACGGAAACGAGTCACGACTCAGCCTCAAGCTGAGTGCGCCAGGCCAGTGGAAAAAGCCAGGCTTAGGAGTGGCGGCACCGAGACGAAGTGGCGCGGCAGTCAGACCCGTCACCTCGGGAAGCAGACTTGGGAAGGCACTGTGCACAAGGAACGAGCCTAACTTTTGCAAAGCTCCTAAAAGAATGGTGAACAATGTGAACGCACACATGTCCAAAACCACAGTCTCATCCCATTTCACGTGCTCTTCTGCCTCCACAGGAGCACCAGGCCAATGTGAAAGCAAATCGCAATGTAAATTTAAGATCACCGAACTCGGGACACAGCCGCTGAGTGCTCGGGAAGACACGGGAAGGCGTGGCACTGCAAAAGCACGTGTCTCCCTGGTGAGCATCAGCAATCGCCTCCACGTTACCTGCTGTGCAGGTCTGTCTCGTGGCACAGGTTCAGTATCGCATGAATCAGCTCCAAGATCAGGCAACCTGGACCCCAGAAAAAACAGGAATGCTGTGGCCTTATCCCCAGAAAGGAGAGAGATCTCCAGGGAGCCAGAAACTCCCTGGGCCGCCTCTGTCCCGCCTGTCCCCGCCGCCTTACCGATCTGTTCCCTCACGCCGTGAGAGTTATAGCGCCACTTGTGGTAGCTGGGAAGCATCTCTTTCAGCACAAACATGACGCACGGCACCAGTCCTTGGCTCTGGGTACTGCCAAGCTGCCCCTGCAAGGAGCCATGCGTAAGGGCCTCTGCCACTCACCAGAGAGTCAACCCCAAACCACCGATAGGTCCGACAGATCTGGTCAACCCTGACCCTCAGTGAAAACAAGGAATATCCTACTTCAGCTCAGCCAAACTGTGGGTTTCCCTAGAATGGAAAAAGCAACTAAAAAGACGACGCTACAGAAGGCGCCTACATGAAGACGAGCAATGAACGTGAGCCTGACAGAAGGAACATAAAAGACACAAGGTTGTGGTAGTTAAGGACGTCAGCCTCACTGTCATGATCACCAGCTGTCCCTAACCTCAACCCTATCAAGGACACCAGAGAGGAGCTCCTACACCCAACGTCTGCCACCTGTTAACTTTAGTTTCCTGAGCTTAGAAAACAGAAGCTTTATTTAAATGTAAACATATGTGTCTGTCTCTTTATACAACTGTTTCTACCTTTTTAAGCTTCACTGATTCTGCAGGCACAAAGAGTGCTGATGTTCATGGGTGATTCTCAGCCCAGAGTATGGCCCACATATTCCTGTGTCACAGACGCTCTGAGGAACCTTTACTTGCCTAAAGTTATGCAAGTAGTAAGCTGAAGTGTATAGCTAATTCTACCTGCCTCCAAAAATCCTTGCTTTTAATTCTATTCTAGTATTTTTCAAATTGAGTTGTGACACGGATTATGTGATCAGCTTATGGTCACAACTAACTAAAAACAAAAAGCAAACAAACAAAAACAAAGAACTGAATAGGAAACATCCGAGGGGCTGGTGGTGTGGTGCAGTAGTTTAAAACCACAGCCTGCAACACTAACATCCTGTATGAGCGCCAGTTCAAGTCCCGGCTGCTCCATTTTTGATCCAGCTCCCTGCTAACGTGCCTGGGAAAGCTGCAGAAGATGGTCCAAGTGCTTGGGCCCCTGCCATCCGGGTGGGAGAGCTGGATGGAGTTCTGGGCACCTGGCTTCGGCCCTAGCCATTGTGACCATTTGGGGAGTGAACCAGCAGATGTAAGATGCATGTGTGTGTGTCTCCCTCTCTCTCCATAACTCTGCCTTTCAAATAAATGAATAATTTTTTAAATTAAAAAAAAAGGGGCCGACGCTGTGGCACAGTGGGTTAACGCCCTGGCCTGAAGCGCCAGCATCCCATATGGGCACCAGTTCAAGTCCCGGCTGCTCCACTTCCAATCCAGCTCTCCGCTATGGCCTGGGAAAGCAATGGAAGATGGACCAACTCCTTGGGTCCCTGCACTCGCGTGGAGACCTGGAAGAAACTCCTGGCTCCTGGCTTTGGATCGGCGACTGCGCCGTTGCGGCCAATTGGGGAATAAACCATCGGATGGAGGACCTCTCTCTCTCTCTCTCTGCCTCTCCTCGTTCTGTGTAACTCTGACTCTCAAGTAAAAAATAAATAAATCTTTAAAATAAAAAAAATTTTAAAAAGGATATGTCAGAGTGTATCTTACATAGGAAATGTTGTATAGAGAAACTTGGCAGGGTCTGAAATAAAATGTAAACATCACCCTGGCTTACGATCAAAATATCTTACTTTACAATTATTGCATTACCCATATGGTTCTTCAATTCTGCCTCAGCAGCTTTCTGAGTACTGAATAAATTCACACGATTAAGCAATACTACAGAAACTACTGGCGCAGAGTAGGTACTCAATATGTACAAGCTGTCACTCTAACTTCAGGACAACTGTTCTGCCCACAGATGAGATGACAGCAGTAACAGAGGGCAAGAAGATTCCAGAACTGGTGCAGCTGTACCTTGACCAGGGTGGTGACCAGGCGCAGAAAGGCGATCGTGACCCCATACTCGCCCTGGGGCTGCTCGCTGTTCATCAGGAGGTTCCCATACCCCCCTGCATTCATCCCCTCCGCACTGAGAAGACAGAGAAGCAGAAGAACGATGGGGCGCCTTCAAGACACTGATCACAGGGCACTCTCAGATGGTTCAGGCATAAAACAGCCAAGTGCTAAAAGGAATTCTCAGAACCCAGGCTATTTCACACAGAGTAAACGTCACATGTTAACTGATATGCAACCTCAACAAGTTCACAGTGAAAAAGCAGATGAACACCAGGGAAGCAGCTCTGTCTCGAACGTGAGAACAGAGCGAGGCGGGGCCTGTGACACGGTGCCGCTCTTCTGGGGGTGAACTCGGTACTCAGCACAGGGCGCCTGAGGCTAATTCCCCAGATCCAGACACATCTGGTTCCCCAGGTGGAAAGCAAACTCCCACCACCTCAAGTGGCTGCGAGTGGGAGAGAGACTGCTCTCCCTCCCAGGCTATGAAGTGAAGCCACCGATGCTGCCCTGAGGGAGGGGCGTTGCTCTGTGCCCACGTCCTCTCATCTTTACCTTGTCCACGCACACTCCAGTCAGAGGCCAGAAGGGCACAGAATACACGGGTAGACATTGCTTTAAACTAAAGCTACGCTAGAGCTGAGTGCATATGGCTCTCACGAGGGAACAGGTCAACCCGCCCTAGGAGCCGGCTCACCTAATCATCTGGCTCATATTGGAGACGGGATGGGCCACAAACGGCAGAAAGCCCGTGTGACGAAGGTCAGTCCAGACCTAGGAGGGAAGAAGAGGGGAACGTCCACCCATCCTCAGGTACACACCAAGCGCTCCATTTCTTGGCTGTTGGGAAGGCTTGGTGTCTCACCTTTGCTGGATTTCGAGCAGCCAAGACAGTCAAGCAATTGACACAAGAAGCAATGACATCCACAGGGGGAGAGATCACTGTTGTTAACCTGGTTGGAGGGCAGGTTACTCAATAAAATGAATTATATAATTGGTTTAAGTATCTTTCAGTCCTTTCTTCTCAAGTCCCTCCTCAAGCAAGGATACAAAAAGAGTAGAAGGTGGGAGGGACGTTCAGCCCAGTGGTTAAGACCACGCATCCCACAGCACAGTGCAGGGCTCCATATCCAGCTCCAGCTCCTGACACCACACGGGAGACCTGGATTGAGTTCCAGCTCCCAGTTCCCAGCTTCCCCCGGCCCAACTCTGATCACTGAAGGCATTTGGGGAGTGAATCTGGGCGGAAGTTCTGCCAAGGTCTAGCCATAACTCACCGCTGTAGCAGCATGTAGATGCGAGATGTGATGGGCAGGAGACAGTCTGCTATGGACAGATCAGTACTGATGACCTTGTGGACCAGATCGATGATGGGTTTAACCCGCTGGCAGTGCTGAATCACATCTAAGGGGAAAGACAGGCCTGTGACTTATGGCAAGCCCTCCTTGAAGATTACCGAGTACAAATCAGACAAAGCACAATCTTGATGGCTCCGAACTTGAACTTCAAATTCTCTATCCTGCAGCCCTCCAAGAATATCCATTTCCCACCCAGCAGCACGCCTCCCAGAGCCGTCTACCTGCAGTTGAAACGACATGAAGCAGCATTTCCATCTCACAAGTGAAGAGGGTCCAGCCGCTGTAGGAGTACTCCCAGCGCACCAGGTAAGCCCGGTCATCCAGCATTACCTGGCCCACCGTGCCCTGAGGTATGCGAAGGTTGGTTTGACCGCCTACGGAGGGCAGAGAAGAGTCCACGCTGAGGACAGAGGAAGAAGTGGTTCTGCCACCAGGCATCAATAGTTAAACACAGAGATCTGCAGACGCTCTTCTTAGTAGCTAACGTTCCTGCAGCTGTTTCCACTGAAACAAAAACTCTCCTGTCACTTGGGAAAGTTGAGTACAGAGAACAGCTTTCCATTCCAATGACAACCACAAGAAGACCACCCTATGGGAGAGTTGGTGCCTGGATCACCCAGCGAGTCACAGTGACACAGAGTACAAGCAGGAGGCCTGAGGACAGCATTGCAGCCCAGGGTGTTAAACCACCACCTAACACACTGCCGTCCCATGAGTGTCAATTTGATCTCCGGCTGCTCCACCTCTTCTTTTTTAAGATAATTTATTTATTTAAAAGGCAGTGTTACAGAGAGTGAGAGGCAGAGGTAGAAAGACTCTTCCATCCACAATAGCCAGGACTGGGCAAAACCAAAGCTAGGAGCACTTCCTCGGGGTCTCCCACATGGGTGCAAGGGCCCAAGTGCTTGTGACATCTGCTGCTGATTTCCCAGACGTATCTGGAGCAGCCAGAACTTAAACCGGCCAGCACCCATACAGGGTGCCAGCACTGCAGGCTGCGGCTTTACGCACTGCACCACAGCATTGGCTCCTGCTCCACTTCTGATCCAGTTTGCAACTAATGTACCTGGGAAAGCAGTGGAAAATGGTCTAAGTGCTTGGGCCCCTGCTATCCATGTGGGAGACCTCGATGGAGATTCAGGTTCCTGGCTTTGACCTGGCCCAGGCCTGGCTGTTGCAGTCATTTAGGAAGTCAACCTGCCAATGGAAAAGATCTCTCTCAATCTCTGTAACTCTTGCTGTCAAATAAAACAAATCTTAACAACAACAACAGGGGCTGGCACTGTGGCACAGCGGGTTAATGCCCTGGCCTGATGTGCCAGCATCCCATATGGGCACTGGTTCGAGACCCAGCTGCTCCACTTCCGATCCAGCTCTCTGCTGTGGCCTGGGAAAGCAGAAGATGGCCCAAATCCTTGGGCCCCTGCACCCGCATGGGAGACCTGGAAGAAGCTCCTGGCTTCGGATCAGCAAAGCTCTGGCTGGTGCAGCCAATTAGGGAGTGAACCAGCAGATCGATGACCTCTCTCTCTCTCTCTTTGCCTCTCTTCTCTCTGTGTAACTCTGACTTTCAAATAAATAAATAAATCTTAAAAAAAAAAAAAGAGGGGGGACAACAACAAAAAGAGTAAGGCTATGCCCCCTGGACTGCGCTCCTTGAGCACAAGGAGTGCACACAGCTCAGAGGTGAGGGAGACAAAATGGTATGGCCCTTTCCTAGAACTTAATTTGCCATTATCTATTCCAAAAGCTTTTCATTGTTTTAAAAGTTGTGGTAAAATATACATAACACAACATTTAACCATTTCTAAGGTCGTTGTGCAGCAGGGAAGCATATTCACACTACGGAGCAACAATCACTTTCAGCCACAGAACTCTCCATCCTCAAGAAGTGAGACTGTCCTCTCTCAGCGAGGCTCCCGTTCTCCCCATCCCCAGCACCTGGCAACCACCACCCCATTCACTACTCTCAGTGCCTCCTGGGAGCAGGATTACTCAGAGCTCACCCTTTCATAAATGGCTCCTTCAGTCTGCACAGTGTCTTCAAGGTTCACTAACACTGTGATGCGTATCTGAATTTGCTATTTTCAGGCTCAATAATATTCCACTGTATGAATATAGCACATTTTGCTTATTCATCTGCTGATGGGGATCTATTCAAAATCTACACTGTGTACTCACAGTGTTACCCAAGAACCCCATGCTGGGGACACTATCTGCTAAAAAGAAACACATCAGCACATAACAGCGTGTGAAATCAATACAATACGATGTGTGCTGGCAAAGACCCTGGTAGTCCAAATGTCCTTTAGCAGGAAAAAGGCAAATTACAAAACGTCAAGGATAATTATGTCGTTACCAAAAAGAATAAGCCAGAGCCATTAGAAATAACAGCAAATCTAGAATGAGTGTGTGAGAAGATAAAGAAATACAAGGACACACATGAAATTCTCAACATTATCTGAGGGAGACAGGACTGAAGAAACGACTGTTCTAAACATGCACCTCTAGGCAGTTCACCTTGCTGCAGTGAGCAATAATGCAGTGACATTACAAATAAAAGTTAATTAAAAAAAAGAAGAAAAACACCATTTATCCGTGAATCCACACGCAGTGGAGGGCAGCAGCCGCTTCAAAGGCTCTGACACGAAAGCATTAACACAGGAGCGCGGAGGTCTAACCGAGGATGCCATGACAGGGCTCCTGCACCAGGGAGCTCCGGCTTACCCAGCGGGTACAGGAGTTTCGGTGTTTGTCTCCGCCAAAGGGTTCCGTCTTCGTGGGAGATCACGTCGTGGGGCTTATGTTTATGGAGTTCATTGTAGAAAGACATCTTATCCAAAAAACTATACACCTGCCATGGTACAGGAAGAAACTCGGTCACACACTCACTGCAGGACGCCATGGGTCTTCTGTGCTCTCAGCCAGACTGTGTACAGGTGTGCGTGCGCTTACACGCTCTGGGAGCTGCATCTGACTGCTTGCCAAGTCCTCACCATTCTCAACACTGACCGGGGCTCACCTAGCTGTCTCTCTTCAACAGTACAGTCCTTACTACTTCAGTGACAAATGCCTGAATCACTTAGTGACAGCCGGTTGGCTCTGCCATGCACTGTCCTCTTCCAGCTATGGATGTGAACATCGGGGAGATGCATCTGAGCAGCAGTGAGAAGCTACCTGGGACAGCCGCACCCCACGCTGTGCTGCCTGCCTGCGAGTTCCAGTTCTGCTTCCGACTCAGCACTTCCTGCTAATGCTCACCCTGGGAGGCAACCGGTAATGGCTCCAGTTCCTGGGTCCCTGCTACCTATGTGGAAGACCTGGACTGAGGTCCAGGCTCCTGGCTTGGCTTGGCCACGCCCTGCGATTGCAGCCATCTGGGGAGTGCACTAGTGAATGCAAGATTTTTCTCTGTGTCTCAGTACAATAAAAACAAGTTAAAAAAAAAAAAAAGAAATTGAGGTGCCGCTTTTGACATCTCTCATTCAACGTCAGAATAACTCTTGCCATAACATAATTTCAACATGGAAACCAAAACAGATTCCTAATGGAAGTTCCAAAAAATGTCTTCTAGTCTCTGCAGGGCATCTGACTGAAGAATTCACCTTTTTGGCAGTGGATTTTCCTGATACGAGAGCTCGGAGTAACTGCAGGAGCGGCGAAAGGAGATGAGGAAACATTCCACACACGCTGTCCAGAATGATCCCGAGACCAGAGGTTGGCTCCTGTGGTAGAAGAGAAATCACTGACGGTCCAAACTGCCCCACAGTCCTCCAACAAGCCAGAATCAATCCCTCCCTTTACGGATACTCTCTTTCCCTAATAATTCAAGATTTCTACATCCTTTTCCAGTGGAATATAAACAACTGACTGTTAGGCCCTGAAAAGACACTGCTAGTCTATCTAGTGACCCCCCAGCCATGTTCCTCTAAGAAGACAACATTACTAGGGCAGGCATTTGCACAGCAGTTACGATGCTACCGAGACACCCATATCCCCTATCAAAGGGGGTTACTTTCCCAGCTTTGCGGCCAACCAGCTTCCTGGTAGCAGCACCCTGGGAGGCAGCAGACAACGGCTCAAGTGCTGAGGTCCCTGCCTGGGAGATGCAGATGGCACTCCTGGCTCCTAGCTTCAGAATGACTCCGCAGGGGCTACTGTGGGTATTTGGGGAGTGAACCAAAGGATAAAGGCCTGCCTGTCTGTCTTTCAAAGGAAATTAAAATGGTGAGTAAAAAAGACAACATAGTGCACCCTCGAACTACTTTTCCACTGAAGTGAAAACAGCTAACATGTCAGCATTTAGCCACCACCAGCAGATCCTCAAATCAAAGACGGTTTTACACCAGCTCCTCTCAGGACATTCTGGTTCTGCAAGATCGGATAGCATCTCAGCAAAGGGGTGAGATACACAGGAGTTCAGTCAGGCTATAGCACAGGGGGAAACAGACATTAGCTGGACCTTAAAGTTTGAAGTTTAAGGCTGTTGTCAATGCTAGGACCAAGAATTGGTCAGAAACTGCTCTCTCCAAAAGCAAAACAAACAAAAAAAAAAAACCTGCTCTCTCCTGAGCCAAATTCTCACTCTAATAAGTTATAATACTAATGACTGCTGAGATGTGGTTACGATTCTCTAACAATACTTGGCAAGAATCACAGGAATCCTGGTGCCTAAGAGACTGTGAAAGAGGACTTGGAGATAACACACTGCTAACGGGTTAATGATTTGGGTGACAGACTCAAGCTAGATGTAAGTGGCTCCTGGCTGTGTCTCTCCAGGCATGTGACCTTGGGCAAAGCACATCACATCTCTAAGCGTTGCCTTTCACCACAGACTTTCTTGAAGATTAAATGAGAAGACACATATAAACATAAATACAACATATATAAATAAAACTTCTCACAAGTAACTGCTGGACCAAGTCTTTTGCTCTAGGGAATGTCACAGCTGACACTCTAGGGAACGTCACAGCTGACACACTAGGGAACGTCACAGCTGACACTCTAGCATACTCACTGCTCCCCAGAACAGTTCCGGAAGAGAAGGGTCTGCCAAGACTTCACAGGCTGTATCAATCACATCCTGTGGGGGAAGGGGAGAAAATGGCTCATTTTCCCTGCTTAAGTCAGTCTTTTTTTATATTTGTGTGTGTGTGTGTGTGTGTGTGTGTGTATAGAATGGAACATGCTTTTCAACAGTTTCCTAGTTTTTCTACAATCAACATACATCATTTACATAATACTACATGGAAATGAATAGCAATAAACAAGTTAACAAGTGAGGTAAACAGGACCAGTGGGGGTATTAGAGGGCCTTGGGAGTGAAGCTGGGCAGTGAAGACAGCCTCATGGAAGCCAGACACTGACCTGCTGATTGCCCAGTGTGTGCAGCTCCAGAGAGGTCAGAACGAAGGACAGAAGTCCATAGACACACATGCACGCCGTGCTGGTGGTGCACTGCAAAGGAGCAGGAAGTCATTCTGAACAGAGTCAGCACAACCCATCACATTAATGTCACTCTTGGGAACAAATGGGAAGAGAATCCAAAGGTTTATAACTTTTCTAGTTTACTTATAAGATCAAAGAAAAAAGAAGGCCAGAACCCCAAATATTACAACACTTGAGAGTAAAATCAAAAGTACTTTCAAAATGCACCAGTGACAATGCGGACAGGAAAACCAAACCCAGCACCAGAGCGTGTGCTGTCGGTGATGCAGCATCCGAACCACCACCAAAATACACCAACCCGGGCCGGCACGGAGGCCTGCTGGCCGAGTGTTCTCCTTTCTTTCCCAACAGACTACTTTCCAGGATGGCTTTAGGTCTACAGTAAAACTGCGTAGCAGGTACATAGAATTCCCGTTACCCTCACCTCCACACACGCACAGCCTCCCCCACCACCAACTCCCCACCGAGTGTCAGTTATGACACCGCCACTAGCACTCAAATCCCATCACTTGGGGTTCACACTTGGCGTACATTCCCCAATTTTGGACAAGGACAACGGCAGGTGTCCACCATTCCAGTAAACCAAAGTTGCGCTGCCTTCAAAATCCTCCATTCACCCATCTCCTTAGTCCCCATGGCAACCACAGCTCCAGAATGTCACAGCAAATACTCTACGGTTACTTGCGACACCAGAAGCACTAGTACCCATTTCACTTATTACTACTTTATTACTACTTTCATGGTTCTGCCCCACCCACTTCCATGCTCAACCACCAACAGCTTTTGACTCACATTGTTTCCCCCGCTGGCAAGTGACCGGAGCAGTCGCGTCAAGTACTGAAACACATTCAGCTGGATGGCCGTGCCACCTATCTTCCGGACCACACTGCTGGTCTCTTCTGGGTTCAGGGTATGACGGAGCAGAGCCCAGGCCAGAAGCACTGGGGCATGATGTGGAATGTCCCCAAAGGTCAACATCAAATGATCCATATCCTTAATGAGAGGAGAAAACACATCTGTGTCTCCCAACGAAGAGGGACAGGATTTCCACAGGGCAGGCACCTGGTGTAGCAGGTCAGACACCAGCGGGGATGCCCGCGTGACACAGCAGCGGGCCTGGGCTCAGGTCCTCGTGTCCTGTTAACGCACGTGCTGAGCAGCAGCGCGTGATGGCTCAACTACGTGGGTCTCTACCACCCAAACGGGAGACCCAAATTCAGTTCCTGGACTCCAGCCTCAGCCTGGCCCAGCCCTGGCTTTCGTAGGCATGTGGGAAACTAGTAGATGCGAAATGTGTCTGTTTCTCTGCCTTTCAAATAAAGGAAATAAAATTAATTGAAAAATCCTTCAGCAGGATTGCTTAACACATTCAATAAGCCTTTCACTCATCCACAGGGCCTTGCTCTATATTCGGGCATCTTACTCTTCAAAACCTCTAGCCACCTCACGCATACACCCTTCAATTACTCCTCCCTCTCCCGCCTAGTTTTTCAAATAGTCTTAATGTAAGATTGTCAAGTACATATTCAGAAGGAGATTATAGAAACTGCGCCCTGCTCCTTCTTGAACTGTTTATGACGCTCCTCATCTCCTCTACATCCATCTCTGTCCTCTTGGCTCACAGTCCCCCCCACCGACACCCCCAGGGTTTCCTCCCTCACCATCCCCAGGAGGATGCTGCTTCCCGCCACAGTACAGCGCCCACCTTGGCCCCAGTGACCGACAGATCTGAGACTTTCCTCCACTCTCACATTAACTAGTGAGGCAGAGCCTCATGACTTCTAGGCCTTACAGCTGCTATTATTTTAGAGTTAACTATGTAAAACCTTAAACTCCAAAGCACTGAAAATGCTACCCTTCATGACGTTAAGTAGTTGAAAACATTAACCACGAATAATCTGAAACAAGAACAGAGGCTCTTCCAAGTTCACCTGGCAAGTCAGTCCATCCTGGGCAAACTGGTGCAGTTCTCTCCTGTCATCCAGGGCATACTTATGCAAGGACTCGATATCCATGCCTTCCACCAGAATCAGGGCACTGAAGTAGCTGGAAAGGAGAACGGCACCACGGTGTCAATTACGCGTCCTGAACCTCACGGCTGGAGGCTGCAGTAACACATGATACCCCACTGCTCTATCTCACCCTATCAAAAATAACAAATTATTTACTATCCCTTTTTCTTTCTTTCTTTCTTTTTTAAAGGCAGAGTTAGACAGTGAGAGAGAGAGAGAGAGACAGAGAGAAAGGTCTTCCTTCCGTTGGTTCACCCCCCAAATGGCTGCCACAGCCAGCGCTGCACAGAACCGAAGCCAAGAGCCAGGTGCTTCCTCCTGGTCTCCCATGCAGGTGCAGGGCCCAAGCACTCGGGCCATCCTCCACTGCACTCCCGGGCCACAGCAGAGGGCTGGCCTGGAAGAGGAGCAACCGGGACAGAATCCGGCGCCCAAACCGGGACTAGAACCCGGGTGCCGGCGCCACAGGCGGAGGATTAGCCTAGTGAGCCGCAGCGCCGGCCCCTACTATCCCTTTTTCATAT
Source organism: Sylvilagus bachmani (assembly GCA_015711505.1). Taxonomy (NCBI): domain Eukaryota; kingdom Metazoa; phylum Chordata; class Mammalia; order Lagomorpha; family Leporidae; genus Sylvilagus; species Sylvilagus bachmani. The sequence goes on along the minus strand of CM027406.1, from coordinate 88,135,064 downwards.
GAAGTCTGACAGCACCTGTGAACAGCCACATTTCCAGTACCTGTTGGTCGCATGTGAGTTGATGCCAACCACACCCAGCAGAGCCAATCTACTGCTGGTGTCTAGAACCACCACTGCCATCTGACCAGAGAAACCTTCTCACTTCTCAAGTGGGTAGTACAGCCTGGCTCACTGAAGGAACAGGCACCAAACATGGATATTTACACGGTAATAAACAGAAATAACGGAGAAATTCAAAGCCTATCATCTTTGCCTGGCATCATGGCATAGTGGGCAAAGCTACCGCCTGCCAACACCAGCACCCTGTATGAATGCCAGCTAATGTCCCAGCTGTTCCACTTCCAATCCAGCTCCCTGCTAACTGCCTGGGAAAAGCAGAAGATGGCCCAAATGTCTGGGCCCCTGGCACCCATGGGAGAAACCTAGATAAAGCTCCTGGGTTTGGCCTGGCCCACCCTTGGCTGTCGCAGCCATCTGTGAAATGAACCAGCGGATGAAAATCTCTCTGTCTAACTCTTTCAAATAAAGAAATCTAAAAAAAAAAAAAAAAAAAGCAAGCCCATAGCCAATGACCTGAGGAAGGGACACCCACGCCTCGTTTATCACTCTCTTCTCAGCATTTGCACAGTGCCTGGCCTCCAACAGCTGCTCAGCAAATTTTTGCTGAATGAATGAAGACAGTAAGACAAAAGCAAAATACAATATTTTTTCTGAGAAAAGAATGTTTCCCAGGATCTTTGCTCCTTGTATGAATCGGAGCGTGGTGACGTACTCATTTATTTTCTCACGCACAGACTAAACAGCACGATGTCCCCTTCGCCCTTTCACACGATCGACAGTATCAATGCTCTGAGCACTTTAAGCTTTATGACCTTCAACTCATTTGGACTTACCCAATCCGATCCACAAAAGGATCCATGGTCTCATCCACCAGATGCCTATTGGTCTGCCTGCTACCAAATCCTTGTTCTTTAAACATCTTGGTTAATACTAATAAATCAGCAGGTGACATCTCAAAGTAGGCATAATAAAGGAAAATAATTTCTAGCAGCATGGACTGCTCCCGAAGGCACTGAACAAACCAACGAGACACCTGGCGCTCAGTCTGTACAACCAACGAAGAAAAAAATGGGAGAGAAATAAAGTGAGACAAAAACCATACATATATTTACAAGACAACACACAAAATTAAAAATTCAAAAAAGGGGGTGAAAAAAGGCAATTCCTACTGCCCAGTTATCCACACCTCCCCGAAAAAGCAGACAGTACTGATTCTCTCCTTTCACCACTATAACATAACATACATATTCATGCATTCACTCATTCCAAATCCTACTCATCGCCGAATCAAATAACATACCACAAGAGCTATTTGGCAACTTATTATTGTCACTTATCAATCTGTTTTTTTTTTTTAATTTTTAAATTTTTTTTTGACAGGCAGAGTTAGACAGTGAGAGAGACAGAGAGAAAGGTCTTCCTTTTGTTGGTTCACTCCCCAGATGGCCTCTATGGCCAGCACACTGCGCCAATCTGAAGCCAGGAGCCAGGTGCTTCCTCCTGGTCTCCCATGGGGTGCAGGGCCCAAGCACTTGGGCCATCCTCCACTGCACTCCCGGGCTACAGCAGAGAGCTGGACTGGAAGAGGAGCAACCAGGACAGAACCAGCATCCCGACCAGGACTAGAACCCGGAGTGCCAGTGCCGCAAGCGGAGGATTAGACTAGTGAGCTGCGGCGCCGGCAACGTTTTTTTTTTATTTTTTTGAGGTTAATTTTGAAAGAGTTACAGAGAGAGGCAGAGTCAGAGTCAGAGTCAGAGAGAGAGGTCTTCTATTCTGCTGGTTCATTCCCTAAATGACTGCGATGGCCAGAGCTGAGCTGATCCAAAGCCAGGAGCCAAGAGCTTCCTCTAGGTCTCCCATGTGGGTGCAGGGGCCCAAGGACTTGGGCCATTTTCCACTGCTTTCCCAGGCCTCAGCAGAGAGCTGAATCAGAAGAGCAGCCAGGACTTGAACTGATGCGCAACTGGGATGCTGGCGCTGCAGACTGGGGCTTTAACCAGCTGCACCACAGCGCTGACCTCATATCTTATTAAAGGTTACTTCCTGGAACAGCATATTAAGAATGTTCTTCTTGGGGCCAGCAATGTGGCACAGCAGGTAAAGCCACTGCCTGTGACACCGCATCCCAGTGGGCGCCAGTTCAAGCCTTGCTTGCTCCAACTTCTGATTCAGCTCCTTGCCAATGTGCCTTGAAAACCAGCCGAAATGGCAGAAGTGCTTTGACCCCTGCCACCCACAAGGGAGACCTGGAAGAAGCTCCATTCGGGGAATGCACCAGCAGATGGACGATCTCTCTCTCTCTCTAATAGACAGATCTTCAAAAAAAATAAAAATTCTTTCATCCATTTTCTTAGCTACATGGTAATTATTAAATGGATATCCCATAGATTTTTTTTTAAAGATTTATTTATTTTACTTGAAAGTCAGAGTTACACAGAGAGAGGAGAGGCAGAGAGAGAGAGAGAGAGAGTCTTCCATCTGCCGGTTCACTCCCCCGCTGGCTGCAACGGCCAGAGCTGCACCGATCTGAAGCCAGGAGCCAGGAGCTTCTTCGGGTCTCCCACTCGAGTGCAGGGGCCCAAGGACTTGGGACATCTTCTACTGCTTTCACAGGCAATAGCAGAGAGCTGGATCAGAAGTGGAGCAAACAGGTCTCGAACTGGCGCCCATATGGGATGCCGGCACTGCAGGCGGCAGCTGTATCTGCTAGGCCACAGCACTGGCCCCCCCATAGATTATTAAACCTGCCCCTTTGTTATTTATAATGTTGTATACTTTACCACAGCATATAAATGCTATAATTTGTAATTATAAGCCCATTTGGACATGCATTTATGTTATTACCAATCTTTTGCTAACAAAATTATGCCATATAATGGAAAGACAAAAAATCAACAAGACATAAATTAACAACATTGAGCTGGCTAACATTTACAAAATGTACTACACTCAACTACTAGCAAACATACATTCCTTTTAAGTACAGATGGTACATTCACCAAGGAACATCATATTGTGGGAAAGCACATTTTTAAAAACTACAATCTGCCTGCGACACCAGCATCTCCCACTGGTGTTAGTTTGAATGGCTACTCTACTTCTAGTCCGTCTGATGCGCCTGGGAAAGCAGAGGAAAATGGCCCCAGTGTTGGGCCCTGCCCCCGACATGGGAGATCCTGATGAAGCCCTTGACTTCTGACTTTGGTATGGACCAGCCACAGCCATTGCAGTCGTTTGGGCAGATAACTAGAGATAGAAGATCTAACTCTTAAATATATATATATAAAGAATACAAATGTATATACAAAGACCACAATTATACAGAATGTGTTCTTTCATCATGATAGAATCAAATTAAAAATCAGCAACAGGAGTGAGAATCTGGCCTACTTTGGTTGAGATACAGGCGTCCCATTGCAGAGTGCTGGGTCTGAGCTCCAGATATACTCCTGACTCCAGTTTCCTGCTAAAGTGGATCTTGGGAGGCAGCAGAGATGGCTCAAGTGACTGAGTTCATTGTTAGCCATGAGAGACCAGAACTGAGTTCCTGGCTCCTACCCTAGCCCAAGCCACTGCAGGTATCTGGGGAGCAAACTAGCAGATGGGAGCTTTCACTATCTTACAAAAAAAATTGTTAAAAACATGAAAAAGTATATTTTAATCAGTAACATTAACATATCTAAGAAAAAATCCAGGGCTGGCACTATGGCATAGTAGGGTTCAGCCTCTGCCTGCAGTGCCAGGATCCCATGTGGGCTCCGGTTCATTCCCGGCAGCCCCACTTCCAATCCAGCTCTCTACTAAAGGCCAGGGAAACCAAGTCCTTGGGCCCCTGCACCCACGTGGGAGACCAGGAAGCAGCTCCTGGCTCCTGGCTCCTGATCACCCCAGCTCCGACCATCATGGCCCTCTGGGGAGTGAACCAGCAAATGGAAGACCTCTCTCTGTCTCTGTCTCTCCCTGTCTCTGTAACTCTGCTTCTCAAGTAAATAAATCTTTTAAAGGAAAAAAACAGTTTAGAAATTCAGCATCACACTTCTAAATGCAGCTGACCCTTGAACAACACATGAGTTTGAACTACACAGGTCCATTTATATGTATTTATTTTTTTTAATTTACCTCTTTGAAAGCAGATAGAACAAGAAAAAGATTCTTCCAGAGGCCAGTGCTGCAGCGTAGCAGGCAAAGTGACTGCCTGCGATGCTGGCATCCCCTACAGCTGCTCCACTTCCGATCTAGCTCTCTGCTATGGACTGGGAAAGCAAGAGAAGATGGCCCAACTCCTTCCCCTGTACCCGCGTGGGAGACCCAAAGGAAGCTCTGGGCTCCTGGCTTCAGATCAGCTCAGCTCCAGCTGTTGCAGCCATTTGGGGAGTGAACCAGCAGATGGACAACCTCTCTCTCTCTGCCTCTCTGTAACTCTGCCTTTCAAGTAAAATAAATAAATCTTTAAAAAAAGAGAGAAACAATCTTCCATCTACTGGTTCACTCCCAAAATGGCCAGAGGCCAGGGCTGGGCCAGGCCAAACACAGGAGCCTAAAACTCTGTGGGTGGCAGAGGCCCAAGTGCTTGGTCCCTCTTTCACTGCTTTCCCAGGCAAATTCGTAGTGAGCTGAGTTAGAAGCAGAGCAGACAGGACTTCGAACTCAGGCCTATATGGGATGACAGTGTTGCAGGCAGTGGCTTAATCTACTATGCCACAACACTGGCCCCAGCTTGTTTTTTTGTTTGTTTTTTATTTATTTATTTTTTGATACGTAGCATTTTGGACAAACTTGCATACTGTGAAGCCAATATTGAAAAAACTGAGAAAGTTAGGAATGTTATGAATATATAAAATATGAATAGATAATAGTCTATCATTTATAAAGTACACATAAATTATGAAGTTAAAATTTATCAAAACTTCTGCACGCACAGACTACTTGGAGCCATGCGGAAATGTAAACACAAAAATTCAGTTTGGATTCACAACTGCATAAAATAAACAATACAGAGGCTAGCATAGTGACGCAGTAGGTTAAGCCACTGCCTGTGACACAGGCATCCCATACTGGCGCTGGTCCATGTCCAGGGCTTCTCCACTTTCAATCCAGCTCCCTGAGGATGGCCTGGGAAAAGCAGCGGAAGACAGCCCAAGTACTTGGGCCCCAGTCACTCATTTAGGAGACCTGGATGAAGTTCCTAGACGGGCCTGGCTCAGCTCTGAGAGAACACTGTGGCCATCAGGGAAGTGAAACAGTAGATAGCAGATCTTTCTCTCTAACTCTAACTTTGAAATAAATACATAAATCTTTTTTTTTTGACAGGCATAGTGGACAGTGAGAGTGAGAGTGAGAGAGAGAGAGAGAGAGAGAGAGAGAGAAAGGTCTTCCTTTTGCCGTTGGTTCACCCTCCAATGGCTGCTGCAGCCAGCGCATCGCGCTGATCCGATGGCAAGAGCCAGGTGCTTCTCCTGGTCTCCCATGGGGTGCAGGGCCCAAGCACTTGGGCCATCCTCCGCTGCACTCCCGGGCCACAGCAGAGAGCTGGCCTGGAAGAGGGACAACTGGAACAGACAGAATCCGGGGCCCCGACTGGGATTAGAACCTGGTGTGCCGGTGCCACAAGGCTGAGGATTAGCCAAGTGAGCCGCGGCGCCGGCCCATAAATCTTTAAAACATTTTTTTAATCAGAAATTTCTTTTGGTAAAAGGTATGAAGGAGAGAGGCCGGCTTGTGGCATAGCGGATAAAGCAGCCAGCTGTGATGTTGGCATCCTATATGGGCGCAGGTTTGAGTCCCGACTGCTCCACTTCCAATCCTTCTCCCTGCTAATGGTCTGGGAAAGCAATGGAAGATGGCCCAAGTGCTTGGGTGCTTCCACCCATGTGGGAGACTTGAAAGAAGCTCCTGGCTTCAGCCTGGCCCAGCTCCGGCTGTTGTGGCCATCTCGGGAGTGAGCCAGCAGAGGGAAGCTGTCTGTGTCTCTCCTTCTTTCTCTCTCTGTAACTTTTTCAAATAAATAAAATAAATTATTACAGAAAAAAAAGCATAACGTAGAGATAGAATTTAATTTTTTCTAGATGGCTACCCCATGGTGTTTCCTCACCGATTTGAATGCTACCACTAATTTCCTACTGGTTTTTCCATCAATAGCTAGACTTTCTATTATGCTCTATTCAAGTCTACTCCTTACTTTAAATTACTATAGCTTTACTACTTGGTAAGGTTAATTTTCTTTTTTCAATATTTTCCTATTTTTATTTTTTTCATAGCTGTATTAAATTTGTAAGTTCAATACAAACAACCTGGGCAGTGTTGTGGCACAGCAGGTTAACTCACTGCCTGCAATGCTGACATCAAATGTTAGAGCACTGGTTTGAGTCCTGGCTGTGCCGCTTCCTGTCTAGTCCCCTGCGAACATGCCCAGGAAGGCAGCAGAAGTACCCGGCCCCTCCCACCACATGAGAGATGCAGATGGAATTCCAGGCTCCTGGCTTCAGCTGGGCCCCGACGTGACTGTCACAGCCATTTGGAGAGAGAACCAAAGACAGAAGATCTCTTCCCCTACCTTTCAGATAAAGAAAATAAATCTTTGGAAAAAACAAACATACAGAAATTGGCATTTTCGTGGCTCTGGGGGTCTCTGAACCCAGCAGTGTGGTGTGTCTTTCCTTCGGTCATGTCTTCTTATAAACCTTTAAAGCATTATAAAGTTCTATTCACTTCAGATGCTGGACTGCCTCAAGTTTATTCCTGGGAAATGTATGCTTTTGTTGCTATTTTCTACTGGATGGCAAACTTTCTGGGGAAACATTAACGATGTGTATACCACATCAGAAATAGGCTCGGTCCTTCTACAAATATAGTAAATAGCTTCTGTCTTCTGACTGATGTGTTTTAATAAGAACGTATTACTTTGCCAACAAAAAAGATCTCATTATTATCTAAAAATGCAAACTGGTTTAGGGCTTAGGATAAAATAATCAGCCTAATTGCACACACTTAATACAAAGTGATGGCAGGGACCGGCCCTGAGGCACAGCGGCTAAGCCACTGCTCGGGCAGCCGACATGCACAAGGTGCAGGCTTAGGTGTCAGCCACTTGGCTTTCACCCAGCCTCCTGCGAACGTGCCTGGCTAGTGGACCGAAGCTCAAGTCCCTGAGTTCCTGCCACCCCAAGGGAGACCCAGATGGAGTTCTAGGCTCCTGACTTCAGCCTAGCACGGCCCTAGCTGCTGTGGCCATCTGGTGCACGAATAAGCAGATGGAAAACTGATCTCTCTCTGTCTCTGTCCCTCTCTTTCTGACTTCCAAATAAACAAACAAACATTTTTAAATAAACGGAAAGTGATCATAAAGAAGATGAAACCTTTGGGTTTAGATAAATTCCATTAACCATTAAGAGAAAATATTTTGGGGGCCGGCGATGTGGCGTAGCAGGTAAAGTTGCCACCTGCAGTGCCGGCATCCCATATGAGTGCCGGTTCAAGACACGATGCTCCACTTCCCATCCAGCTCTCTGCTGTGCCTGGGAAAGCAGTGGAAGATGGCCCAAGTGCTTGGGCCCCTGCACCTGTGTGGGAGACCCAGAATTAGCTCCTGGCTCCTGGCTTCGGATCGGCACAGCTCTGGCTGTTGTGGCCAATTGGGGAGTGAACCAGTGGATGGAAGACCTCTCTCTCTCTCTCTCTGCCTCTCCTTCCCTCTCTGTGTAACTGTGACTTTCAAGTAACAATAAATAAATCTTTAAAAAATAAATAAATAAATAAATCTTTAACAACAAAACAACAAAAATAAATGAAAATCTTCTGGTAAGGAAACAAATATAGTAACTGATAAAGTCAAGGAAAAAGGCCCTGAAGCAGCAGCATTAACTGAAGTCATCAGTGTTTGATCTATACGACATAAACTAAAATCTGCATCTATTTGCAGTGAATAAGTGAATGGATAACTGAACATGGAGCTCTAAGAGGAAACGCGTGCAACTCTGCTACAGCGCCAGACAGTGCAGCCACCACAGCCACCACATACCATGAGGGTCCCATGGGTCTCCCAGGTTGGGGCTTCAGTCTGATAAAGCTCTTCAAACTGCTGTCTGTACTTGGAAACTAGCTCCTTCTCCAACTTATCAACACAGTCTGCATATTCAACCTTTTAAAAAACCAAAATAACAATTCATTTAAAAGGGAAAATATTGAAATATGGATAATATAAAATCACTTTCAATGGTTGAGTGATACTGGGTGAAAGGAACCAAAAGGACTAAATGAGCTTACCCTATATGGGTGTCGCTCATCTTGGAAATAGGTCAGAAGGTGTAAGACACAGCGTAGAATACAGGTTCTTTCTTCATAGTAATAATCTGCAATCTGGGAAGAAACCACAGACTCAGAATCAGTTAGTCACCTCTGCACAGGAGATCTTCAACTTTAAATTTACTGCTCATCAGAACACTTAACTGAAAATGCAAAAGGAAAAGTCTGACTTGTATAAAATATAATAAATTAGGCCAAAAGAAGCAAAAGGTCTTCAAAATCCAGATGTAAGTTATGCAAGTATTACCTCAGAATAAAATCAAGTTTCCAAAAAGGTTTTCTACCACGATTCCTCAGAACATTCAAGAAACACACAATGCTCTAAAATGACAGGCCAAGGACACGAAAACAAATACAAAAACATCACTGATCTGTGTCCCACTGTTCAACTAACGTGTCTGTCCTAATGTCTCTAACTAATGCACTTAATTCTCACTAAATGAGGAGGAAACCACGTCAGAACTCAGTCAAATTTCACTTCAAAGCAAGATCCTAAGTGAGAAGGCTGCTGGAGGGAGGATGGGAAATACTGGAATACAGAAAAACCAATTAAGCCCGTTGGATCTCCACACTCACGGACCAGTTCTCACCACAGGAGCTGAAGCACCCCTGGGGAAAGCCCCCCGCTGGGTTCAGTGAACGAAGCAGCCAGTTTCCCGGTTTCCCGGCGAGCGCGTGAGTTTCTCCATGAGGGACTCGTGCTCACCCAGCAGAAGAATCAAAAGCCAGCAAAGCTCAAGAGAACAAGGTCAAGAAGCCGTCACCAATTTGACAGCACAGAATTAAAATGGGAACTGCACTGACCTTCAGGATCAAGGCCTGGCTCTGTCTCTCATCCTGCAGGACCGCCTGAAGGAAACAGAACAGTTAAGAAGTCACCCTGCAAGTCAAAGCTCCAGCAGCAAAGGAAAAGCTATAAACTCTGCCTCATCCTCCAGGGTTAGGATGGCCTGGAGTGGGCATTCAGCCTGTGCTAAGTTGCCCTTGTTGGGGCTGGCACTGTGGCGTAGCAGGTAAAGCCACTGCCTGCAGTGCCAGCATCCCATATGGGCGCCGGTTCAAGTCTCGGCTACTCCACTTCCGATCTAGCTCTCTGCTATGGCCTGGGAAAGCAGTGGAAGACGGCCCAAGTGCCTGGGTCCCTGCACCCAAGAGGGAGAAGCAGAAGAAGCTCCTGGCTCTTGGCTTCGGATCAGCCCAGCTCCAGCCCTTGAGGCCAATTAGGGAGTGAGCCAGCGGATGGAAAACCTCTCTCTCCCTTCTCTCTCACCCTCTCCTTCTCTCTGGCTTCAAATAAATCAATAAATTTAAAAAAAAAAAAAAAAAAAGAGTGTCTGGGTTTGATTCCTGGTTCCAACTCCTTATTTCAGTTTCCTGCTAAAGCAGACCCTGAGAGGCAGTGCTAATGCTAACTGGGTTCCTCCCACCTACATGGCAACCTGCATCTAACTCCTCCCCCATCTCTCGCCAGAGCCTGGCCTCAGCCAAGCCCAGCCATGCTGGGGATCTGGGGAACAAATCAGTCTCTCTGTGCCTCTCAAGTGAAAAATAAAAATTAGGGGCTGGTGTTGTGGCACAGTAAGTTAAGCCACCACTTGCCACGTCAGCATCCCATCTATATCAGAGTGCCTAGTTCAAGTCCCAGCTATTCCACTTCCAATTCAGCTTCCTGCTTACGTACCTGGGAACACAGCAGAAGGTGGCTCAAGTACCTGGGCTCCTGCCATCCATGAGGGAGACCAAGATGGAGTTCTTAGCTCCTGGCATCAGACCTAACTGTTGTGGCTATTTGGGGAATGAATCAGCAAATGGAAGATCTCTCTGTCCCTCATCCTTTCAATACATAAATAAGTCTTTTCTTAAAAATTAAAAATCCAAGGGCCAGTGCTGTGGCATAGAAGGTTAAGCTGCTGGCATCCCATACGGGCACTAGTTTGGTTCCCAGCTGTTCCACTTCCAATCCAGCTCTCTGCTAACGCACCTGGGAAAGCAGCAAAAGATGGTCCAAGTGCTTGGGCTCCGGCACCCACATGGGAGATCCGGAAGAAGCTCCTAGCTCCTGGCTTCAGCCTGGCCCAACTCCACCCATTGTAGCCATTTGGGGAGTGAACCAGCGAATGGAAGATCAATCTCTCTAACTCTGCCTTTCAAATAAAATAAATAAGTCTTTTTCTGAAAAAATATTAAAAATCTAATAAAAATTTTTTTAAAGTTGTAACAGCCTGATTCTGTAAATATTTTGCCTAAATGCACCCAAAACTGGGCTCAAAGCACACTGCCTCTCTTATCTCAGGTTCTTCGTATATAAAATGCAGGTCTGGGAAACCGGTACTGTGGTGTAGTGGATAAAGCCACTGCTTGCAGTGCTGGCATCCCATATAGGTGCCAGTTCAAGTCCCAGCTGCTCCACTTCCAATCCAGCTTCCTGTTAATGCACCTGGGAAAGCAGTGGAGGATGGCCCAGGTGCTTCAGCCCCTGCACCCACGTGGGAGACCCAGAAGCTCCTGGCTCCTAGCTTTGGATTAGGCCAGCCCCGACTGTTGCAGTCATTTGCAGAGAGAACCAGCAGATGGAAGATATTTCTGTTCTCTCCCTCTCTCTAACTCTACCTTTCAAAATAAATAAATAAATCTTTAAAAAAAAAATGGGCCTGGGTAGAATGGCCATTTTCCCAAATCATTTTCTTCTTGTTTTCAAAGATTTGTTTATTTGAAAGGCAGAGTGAGAGAGACAGAAAGGGATCTTCTATCTGCTGGTTCACTCCCCAGATGGCCACAATGGTCAGGTCTGTGCCAGGCCAAAGCCAAGAGCCAGAGAATTTTCCAGATGGGGGGCTGGCACTGTGGAGCAGTGGGTTAAGCTGCCCTCTGCAGCGCCAGCGTCTCATATGGGCATCAGTTCGTATCCCAAGTGCTCTACTTCCCATCCAGTTCTCTGCTGATGTGCCTGGGATGCGGCAGAGGACGGCCCAAATGCGTGGGTCCCTGCTCCACGTGGGCTATCCAGATAAAGCTCCTGGCCCAGCCTTGGTTGCTGCGGCCATCTGGGGAGCAGACCAGCAGATGGAAGATCATCCTCCCCTTCTCTGTCTCTCCCTCTCTCACTTTAACTCTTTCAAGTAAATTTTAAAAATCTTAAAAAAAAATAAAAAAGATTCCCCTATGGCTGACAGGGACCCAAATACTTAGGTCATTTTCTACTGCCCTCCTAGATACATTAGCAGGAAACTGGATCAGAAGTGGAGTAGCTGGGACTCGAATCCACACTGCAACATGGGATGCCAGTATCGTAAGCTGTGGCTTCACCCACAGAACAATGCTGGTCCCCCAAATCCTTTTCAGAATCTCTGACATCCTGAGGTGGACATTTAGCCCAGTGGTGAAAACACATGTGTTCCCACATTAACATGCTTAGTTTTGTTTTGTTTTCAAGATTTATTTTAAAGTCAGAGTTACAAAGAAAGAAGAGAGATCTCCCATCCACTGGTTTATTCCTCAAATGGATGCAATGGCCAGAGTTGGGCCAGACTGAAGCTGAAGCCAGGAGCCAGGAGCCATGCGGAGGCAGCAGCCCAAGTACTTGGGTCACCTTTGCTGCTACTTCCAGGCCATGAACAAGGAGCTGCACTGGAAGTGGAGCAGTCAGACAGGATGCCGGTATTGCAGGCAGCAGCTTAACCCACTACTCCAATCTGCCCTCCAAGCAGTGTCAACCAGTGTGCCAAATGCCCACTTTTCACAGAAGTACTAGCACATGTTCTTGCTTCACCCACTACTCCACAGCACCGGCCCCTGCTCCACTTCCGATCCAGCTCTCTGCTATGGCCTGGGAAAGCAGCAGAAGATAGCCCAAGCCCTTGGGCCCCTGCACTCACACAGGAGACCCAGAAGCTCCTGGCTCCTGGTTTCAGATTGGCTCAGCTCTGGCTGTTGTGGCCATCTGGGGAGTGAACCAGCCAATAGAAGACCTTTCTCTCTGTCTCCCTTTCACTGTCTGTAACTCAACCTCTCAAATAAATAAAATCTTAAAAAAAAAAAAAAAAGAACTGTGCCAAAACCCTATAGTACTCAAAACCAACAAGGATAAAAGATACAGGCAGCCGAGAGGAGCTGGACACAGCTACCAACCTTCAGTGAGTCCCGAGTGCCCCTGTAGTCCTCTTGGAGGTAACAGTGGAGTAACTGCACGCTCTGTTCTTCATCAAGACCCTGAAATGCAGACTTGTAAGTGAAGAGCAGTGCGGCGGAGGAGCCGCACTGAGACTCAAAGCATCCAACCATGTGTTCTCTGCACGCACAGAGCCTGGATCAATCAAAACCCTTCCAAACTTGCATACAACACAGCGATTTCAACCCAAACAGGAAGAGCCAGTTGACGGACACACGATTTACATGACAAATCTACAGGCAGCAACTGAGTTAACTGGCTCAGGAACAGGCATTTTCTGGGCTTCTAAAAAAGAAAATGCCACATATTTAAATAAAAACGTACTCAACTTAAAGATCATTATTTCGCTTTGTACCTGTTAGGAGAGCTGCCAATTTGGGTATTTCTAAGACCAATATGTTCAATTTAACCCCCCAAACTGTAATAGACTGAATTTCCAATAAAAACCACTAACGATAGCACAATGCACATTCACTGCAGGTAATACATTAGAGCAGGGCGAGTCTTCACTTACCAAAAACTTGCTGATTCTTAACCCCAGCTCCTTCAGTGGTGAAGCTACATCTTTATTAGCTTTTACTTTCTCAGCTGAACTTGAACTATAAAAAGAACAGTGGATCATTTTTTCATTCTCAACGACTCTAGGGTTCATGATAAAAGTATGTAAAGATTTTTACAAGATTTTTTTTTCTGTTCTTTAGGTATCTACAAAATATATACACATACATTCACCTCTACACACTTTATAAACAGAGCTGGTTATGCCTAGGTAATAAAAATATACCATGTGTCTGTTAGGAAACACAGTAATAACATTATTATCTGTAGATTCATTAGGTTACATTACTTATTCTGAACCTTATAGCTATCCTGGAAAGTAAATATTACTATAGTCATTTACAAATAAAATTAACACAACATAAATAATTTACCAAATATCCTACAGCTATTAAGAAGTTAAGGTGAGAGGCCAGCATGGTGGCACAGCAGATTACACCACTGCCCACATCCCATAAGCGCACCCCAGCTGCTCCACTTCTGATGTGGCTCCCTGCTAATGTGCCTGAAAAGGCAGCAGAAGATGGCTCAAGTATTTGGGCTCCTGCCACCCATGTGGGAAGACCCAGATGGAGTTCCAGGCTCTTGGCTTTAGCCTGGCCCAGTTCCAGCCACGGACGATATCTTTCAGTTTCTTCCTCTCTCTCTCTCTCTCAACTCCACCTTTCAAATAAAATAAATAAATCCTGGCCGGCGCCGTGCCTCAGTGGGCTAATCCTCCACCTGTGGCGCCGCCACCCCAGGTTCTAGTCCTGGTTGCTCCTCTTCCAGTCCAGCTTTCTGCTGTGGCCTGGGAAGGCAGTGGAGAATGGCCCAAGCGCTTGGGCCCTGCACCTGCGTGGGAGACCAGGAGGAAGCACCTGGCTCCCGGCTTCGGATCGGCGCAATGCGCTGGCCGTAGAGGCCATCTGGGGAGTGAACCAACGGAAAAGGAAGACCTTTCTCTTTGTCTCTCTCTCACTGTCTAACTCTGCCTGTCAAAAAAAAAAAGTAAAAAAATAAATAAATAAATCTTAAAAAAAAAAAAAGGCAACCTGAAAGCTGGAACGAAGTATAAAATACATAACATACTTGAGTCTAGACTGATAGAAATGAATGAGTGAATAAATGGAGGAATAGGACAAAATCTCCCACACAGAAGGATTCTACCTCACATACACAGATAGCACCCCCTTCAGGAGGTGGAGTATAACTCTACCACCACCTGCAATGGGAAGGCTGCGCTTACTGGCTACTTCTAAAGAACAGAGCAAGGAAAGGGGAAAAACAGAACTACAGAGAAACGTGGCAAATGCTACTTTACCCAACTGCCTCGTTCCCATCAGCAGAGATCTCAGGAGGGTGACACACGCCTTCTAGCAAGAACGGCACCTCATCTCTATGTTCTCCCCAAAGTCCACAACTCCAGTCTACTGACGAGGAAAACGTCAGGCAACTCCACACTGAGAACATACTATGACATACTCAACCAGTCCTCCTGAGAACCATTCAAGGTCATGAAAACCAAGGAAAGACTAAAGCGTCGCCACAGCTGAGAGGAAAGAAAGGATGGGGCCAGCACAGTGGGGTCCAGCCAGTGTCTGCGACACTGATTCACGTCCTGGCTGCTCCGCTTCCAATCCAGCTCCAGCTAATGGCCTGGGACAAGCAGTGGAAGTACTTGGGCCCCTGCCACCCATGTGGGAGACAGATGAAGCTCCTGGCTTTCGCCTGACCCAACGCTAGCTGTTACAGCCATCTGAGGAGTAAACAGTGAATGCAAGTTCTGTCTCCCGGTCTCTGTAGCTCTTTCTAAATAAATCTTTTTAAAACAACAATAAAAAGGAGGGTGGGTGTTGTGGCTCAGCTGGTGAGGCTGTCACTTCGGATGCTTGCATCCCATATTGGAGTGCCTAATTCAAGCCTCGGTGCCTCTATTTCTGACCCAACTTCCTATTAATATGCCTAGGAAGTCAGTGGTTGATGGCCCAACTGCTTGGATTCTTCCATCCACCTGGGAGACCCAAATGGAGTTCCTGACCCCTGACTTGGGCCTGGCCCAGTGCAGCAGTTCTGGGCATTTGGGAAGTAAACCAATGGATGGAATCTCTCTCTCTCTCTCCCAGTGCTGTGGCATAGTGGGTAAAGCCTCCACCTGCAGTGCCAGCATCCTATACGGGTGCTGGTTCGAGTCCTGGCTGCTCCACTTCCAATCCAGCTGTCTGCTATGGCCTGGGAAAGCGGTAGAAGATGGCCCAAGTACTTGGGCCTCTGCACCCAAGAGGGAGACCCAGAAGAAGCTCCTGGCTCCTGGCTTTGGATCGGTGCAGCTGCAGCCATTGCAGCCAACTGGCGAGTGAACCATCGGATGGAAGACCTCTCGCTCTCTGCCTCTCCTCTCTCTGTGTAACTCTGACTTTCAAATAAATAAATAAATAAATCTTAAGGAAAAAAAAAGGTAAATGACCCTAGCCCTACAAGTGTATTCTTTTAATTCCCTTAGCAAACAATCTATGTATTCATCTACCACAGTCTCTATGATCTGCAGCAAAGAGATAAACAGAGAAGGAATGAACGGGGGCTAGCATGGCAGCACAGTGGGTCAAGCTGCTGCATCCCACCATGACAGCACTAGGTCTTAGCTGCTCTGCTTGTGATCCAGATTCCTACTAATCCACCTGGGAAGGCAATGAAAACAGCCCAAGTGTTTGGGCCTTGTCACCCACAGGGGGGACCCAGAGGGACTTCCTGTGAATGAAATGTATTTCAAGAAGAAATTTCCCTTTCAATAGACAAAAAAAAAGTGCACTACTCTTTCCCACTGGTGATTAAACTGCATTCTGACCACCTGCACCCTCTCCTAGCTCCACAACAGCATAAAGGCACCTGAGAAGATGGATGCACCTCCGCCAGCCTTCCCAGGGGAATTACTCCAAGCCGACACTGGGACAGCCTTACCTGGGAGTTCTGTAGTAAGAAAGCCCCGCTAACAACCGCTGCCAATGTTTATTCAGTTCTGCCTCTATCTGATTCTGGAAAAGAAAAAGGCAATTATACAAATGCAGTTTTAATCAGACACCAGGATATGACTCTTAACTCTTTTTTTTTTTTTTTAACAGGCGGAGTGGACAGTGAGAGAGACAGACAGAAAGGTCTTCCTTTGCCGTTGGTTCACCCTCCAATGGCTGCCGCGGCCGGTGTGCTGTGGCCAGCGCATCGTGCAGATCCGAAGCCAGGAGCCAGGTGTTCCTCCTGGTCTCCCATGCTGGTGCAGGGCCCAAGCACTTGGGCCATCCTCCACTGCACTCCCGGGCCACAGCAGAGAGCTGGCCTGGAGGAGGGGCAACCGGGACAAAATTTGGCACCCTGACCGGGACTAGAACTCGGGGTGCCGGCGCTGCAAGGCGGAGGATTAGCCTATTGAACCGTGGCACTGGCTCTTAACTCCTTTTAATATGTGTTTTTCCCACAGCTGGAATCATTTTGAATCTAAAATTCGTTCCTTAACATTGTAGCATAATAACTTAACCTTATCATAAAAACCTTGATAAGCATACTTTTTTCTTTTAAGATTTATTTACTTATTTGAAAGAGTTACACAGAGAGATTCAGAGGCAGAGAGCAAGAGGTCTTCCATTCGCTGGTTCTCTCCCAAAATGGCAGAAACAGCCTGGGTTTAAGACAGGCCAAAGCCAGGAGCTGAATCTGGGTCTCCCAAGTGTGTGCAGGGGCCCAAGGACTTGGGCCACTATCCACTGCTTTCCCAGGTGCATCAACAGGGAGCTGAATTGGAAGTGGAGCAGCTGGGACTCAAACCGGTGCCCACAGGGGATGCTGGTGCTGCAGGCAGCAGCCCAACGTGCTGTGCC
This sequence comes from Sylvilagus bachmani, assembly GCA_015711505.1. Classification (NCBI taxonomy): domain Eukaryota; kingdom Metazoa; phylum Chordata; class Mammalia; order Lagomorpha; family Leporidae; genus Sylvilagus; species Sylvilagus bachmani. Next base: position 88,118,126 of record CM027406.1, on the reverse strand, counting down.
ACAGGGTCGGCCCCGGAAAATGTACTGTCTGGTCGTTGCATATTTTATCAGGTGGCTAGATCAAAATTTATTTACCATTCCTTTCATGTTAGATACACTTATAGTGACTATAATCCTTTATTAATTTAAACAATTTTGTGATGGGCTTTGCACACACAACTATTTTCAGGTTTTTTTTTTTTTTTTAAGATCTATTTATTTATTTGAAAATCAAGAGTTGCACAGAGAGGGAAAGAGAGGCAGAGATAGAGAGGTCTTCCATCCACTGGTTCACTGCCAAACTGGCTGCAAATGGCCAGAGCTGCACCAATCCGAAGCCAGGAGCCAGGAGCTTCTTCCGGGTCTCCCACACGGGTGCAGGGGCCCAAGGACTTGGGCCATCTTCCACTGCTTTCCCAGGCCACAGCAGAGAGCTGGGTCGGAAGTGGAGCAGTCAGGAGTTGAACCAGCGTCTATATGGGATTCTGACACTGCAGGTAGTGGCTTTACCCACTATACCACAGCACCAGTCCCCAGTTATTTCTTAAAATACATTTTCATAATTGGAATCATCAGATAAAGGAATATCAAAAAATGTTAAAGGGACAGGCATTGAAGTACAGTGGGTTAAGTAACCTTTGGGACACATGCACCCTATAGCAGAGTGCCAGCTGACTCTCAGCACCTCTACTTCTGATCCAGCCTCTTGGAAGGCAACAGATGATGGCTCAAGTGCTTGGCCCCTGCCACCCGTGGGGGACACCTGGATGAGGTTCCAGGCTTCTGGCTTTGCCATGATCTAGGCCCAGCTGTTGTGGACAACTGAGGAGTATATCAGTGGATGGAAGATCTCTGTCTCTCTCCTTCACTTTGCCTCCAAATGAAAATAACATTTTTTTTCTTAAAGTAGGCTCTAAAATGGATATAATATTCATTTTGTTAATTCTAGTAACAATAATAGTAATCGAAGATAATCTTTTTTTAAAATATTTATTTATCTGCTTAAAAGTCATAGAGACAGAGAGAGGGAGGAACAGAGAGAGAGAGAGAGAGAGAGAGAGAGAGAGAATCTTTCATCTACAGGATCATTTCCCAAATGGCCACAACAGCCAGTGCTGGACCAGGCCAAAACCAGGAGCCAGTGGCATCATTCAGTTTCCACATGTGGGTGGCAGGTGCTCAAGTACATGGGCATTAACCGCTGCCTTCTCAGGCACATTAGCAGGAAGCTGGACAGAGTGGAAGAGCCAGGACTTGAACCAGCACTCTGGAGGCATAGCCACAGTGCCAGTGCCTAGATGTAATCTTAACACTTATCCTCAGGACACCCAAGGACAAACAGGAAGCACTGTTCTCCATTGATTATTTGTTTGCAAACGTTCTACAAACCACTGCCGCTAAGAGCTAGAGGAGGCTGATGAACGGGAAGGAAAGGTGAGCGGAGTATGAGAAAGAGAAAGACCGGAGTCTCAGCCTGAGGCGGCAGACAGGGATCTGTACCCCTGCTCTCAGCAGCCAACAGTCAGCACTGCTGAGACACCATTCTTTGTCAAAGGGAGATTCAGAAAACTTCAGCAGCTGGGATATGGGACAGGTTCCCATGCCTGCAGAGAAGCAGGGACTGCCGTAACACACAGTTTTAGAAGTAAAAATACGTTTCACTCCCTACTTCAAAGACAAGGAAGGCAGTTTTGTACTGTTAACTACACAAAGAATCCACAGAAACCACAAGAACATTACCCCTTACCAGTTCTCTTAGAGCTGACCTTCCAAGCAGAATTGTCCACAGCTCTCTACTGCTCCTGAAAAATAAGGGAAACATTGGTAATTGTGCTTCCAGATTATATACGAACCTGACTACACCACCTCACAGCTAGTTCATCACTGTGGTGTAGTAGGTTAAGCCTATTAAGCCTATGCCTTCAGCATGGGCATCCCATAGGGGCACAAGTTTGAATCCTGACTACTCCACTTTTGATCCAGCTCTCTGCTATGCCCTGGGAAAGCAGAAGATGGCCCAAGTCCTTGGGCCCCAGCGCCCCCATGGGAGCCCCAGAAGAAGCCCTTGGCTTCAGATCAGCACAGCTCAGGCCATCGCAGCATGCATCTCTCTCTCTCTCTGCCTCTACCTCTCTGTAACTCTGCCTTTCAAATAATGTTTAAAAACAAACAAAAAATATATCGTTTAGAGTCCCTGCCAACACTGAGTCACCATATATACTTCCCACCATGTGCTTTACCCAGGTCTTTCTCTCACTCATGACTCTGGAATTGCACTAAACATATTTTTAGGATTTTTTAAACCTAGAACCAACTCTCAAAATATAACCATTAAGAGAAATTATATCGGCCGGCACCGTGGCTCAACAGGCTAATCCTCCACCTTGTGGCGCCGGCACACCGGGTTCTAGTCCCGGTTGGGGCACCGGATTCTGTCCCGGTTGCCCCTCTTCCAGGCCAGCTCTCTGCTGTGGCCCAGGAGTGCAGTGGAGGATGGCCCAAGTGCTTGGGCCCTGCACCCCATGGGAGACCAGGAAAAGCACCTGGCACCTGGCTCCTGCCATCGGATGAGCGCGGTGTGCCCGCCGCAGCGCGCCGGGCGCGGCGGCCATTGGAGGGTGAACCAACGGCAAAGGAAGACCTTTCTCTCTGTCTCTCTCTCTCACTGTCCACTCTGCCTGTCAAAAAAAAAAAGAGAGAGAGAAATTATTTCGGGGCCAGCACTGTGGTGCAGTGGGTTCAAACATGCCCTGCAGAGCACCAGTTCAAGTCCTGGCTACTCCACTTGTGATCCAGCTAACACACCTGAGAAAGCAGCAGAGGATACAAGCACTTGGACCCCTGTACCCATGTGGGAGACCCGGATGAAGCTCCTGACTTCGGTCTGGCCCAGCCCTGGTCACTGCAGCCATCTGGGGAGTGAACCAGTGGATGGAAGGCTTCTCTCTCTCTGCGTCTCACTCTCTGTAACTCTTTCAAATAAATACTTAAGTCTTTTTTTAAAAAAAATTATCTCAAGAGGCCAGTGTTGTGGCACAGCTGGTTAAGCTGCTGCCTGTGACTCTGACATCCCACAAGAGCACTGGCTGAAAAGTGAACCAGCAGATGGACGATAACTCTCCCTCTCCCTCCCTCCATTAACTCTGCCTTTCAAGTAAATAAATCTTTTAAAAAATTATCTCAAAAATGCGTTATTAGAAAAAGGAGAAAGGTTACACTTTGTAAGATCTCAAATCAGTATCTAGAATAGTAACCTGAAATAGTTAACGCTGCTCAGATGTCTATCTGCAAGAGAAAAAAATGAGAAGTTTTCTAATAAAATATACCAAACATCGAGCAAGAAGAATGCAAGGTATGGTAATTACGCGGATAAACTGGAAAACATTTCCCCATTTACTCCAGGCTCCAGATCGGTGCAGCTCCGGCCGTTGTGGCCATCTGGCGAGTGAACCAGCGGATGGAAGACCCCCCTCTTTCTCTCTCTCTCTCTCTCTCTGCCTCTCCTCTCTCTGTGTAACTCTTTCAAATAAATAAATAAATCTTAAAAAAAAAAAAAAGACTATAACACAAAGCATGAAGTCTGTAGAAACTGTCTTTCAGGATTTTCCCATCAAAGAGGATTTTCCCATCAAAGAGGATTAAAGACATCTAAACATCACAAATCTTTTTCCCAAGGTGTAATGCTTTAAAAACATATATGAAATCTTCACGAATCTGTGTGTCATCCCTGCACAGGGGCCATGCTAATCTTCTTTGTATCGTTCCAATTTTAGTACATGTGCCACCAAAGCAAGCACGGGTTAATGCTTTCTAATAAAAAAATGTGGGGGCCGGCACTGTGGCATAGCGGGTAAAGTTGCTGCCTGCAGTGGCGGCATCCCATATGGGCACCGGTTCAAGTCCCGGCTGTTCCACTCCTGATTCAGATCTCTGCTATGCCTGGGAAAATAGAAGATGGTCCAAGTCCTTGGGCCCCTGCACCTGCGTGGAAGACCAGGAGGAAGCTCCTGGCTCCTGGCTTCAGATGGGCCCAGCTCCAGCTGTTGCAGCCAACTGGGGAGTGAACCAGGGATGGAAGACCTTCCTCTCTGTGTGTAACTCTTTCAAATAAATAAATAAATCTTTAAAAGAAAATGATGTTTCTTGAAAGAAAAAAATTGTTGATTTATTTATTTTAAAGGCAGAGTTGCGGAGAGGTTCACACTGCAGATGGCCACACAGCCAGGGCTAGGCCAGGCAGAAGCCAGGAACCAAAAGCTTCATCCAGCTCTCACGAAGGCGACAGGGGCTCAAACACTTGGGCTCCCTCTGTTGCTTTTCTCAGGCCACTGAATTGCAAGTGGAGCAGCCAGGGCACGAACCAGTGCTAGTGTTGCAAGCGGCAGCCTTAGCCGGAATGCCAGAATGCGGGCCCCCATTTTTGACGACAGGAAGAGCCAATGTTTACTGCACTGCATCAGGCACTGTGCCCCTCAGCTTAGCACCTTGTCTCACTGAATTCTGTCAGCTTACGTATGAGCAGACACTGTCATTATCCTCATTGTCTCATCAGGAAACCGAGGTTTCAGAGTGCCTCTCTTCCTAAAGTCACAAATATAACCTGTAACGGAGCCAGCGTTTGAATCCAGGTTTGCATGACCTCAGAGCTTAGCCATTACATTGCAATCTGCCTCACGCCACACCCAAAAATTCATCCTGGAGGTAGGCAGAGCACACCGTGACACGGCGGCAGGCACAGGACAGGCCTGAGGAAAACATGCTGGATGAATGAACACCAAAGGAAGGCATCTGTCCCTTTCAGACTTGCAATCTAACTGGAACACGATAATTAGGAAAAAATAACGAATGTGGAGAAGGCCGAGATGAGGCAGAATAAAAGAGAAAATGGTAGTTTATCAGGAAGGAAATCTTTCTGGAAATAAGCATTACTGGTTGTTGTTTTTTTTTTTAAGATTTATTTTATTTATTTGAAAGACAGAGTTATAGAGAGAAGTAGAGAGAGAGACAGAGAGGTTTTCCATCTGCTGGTTCACTCCCCAGATGGCTGCAACGGCCGGAGCTGTGCCGATCAGAAGCCAGGAGCTTCTTCCGGGTCTCCCACGGAGGTGCAGGGGCCCAAGGACTTGGGTCATCTTTCACTGCTTTCCCAGGCCACAGCAGAGAGCTGGATCGGAAGTGGAGCAGCCGGGACCAGAACCAGCACACATATGGGATACTGGCACTTCAGGCCAGGGCGTTAACCCACTGAGCCACAGTGCCGGCCCCAGCATTACTGGTTCTTTAATAGCTTAGAAACAATGAGAATACAAATAGGTCTCAGACCTCCCCGATGTTCGTAAGCTCAGGGTTGGGAACGACAAAGAACACGAAGTCCACGCCACGCAGACTCCTCAGAAAGCAAGCACTGGGGATAGGATGCTAACAGTTAGCGCTTCCAGAGGGATGTAGCCACAGAGCAGAGAGGACGGCGCTCTGATCGACCAAGGGAGGAGAGACCTCACCTCAAACTGGGACCTGAAGCTTTGACCAGGCATTCTCAAGACACAAGACACGAGTGGAACCCGTGATGGTCAATCTGAATTCCCAGAGAAACGTCTCTACGGATTTTCAAGGAAATAAGCACTTCTATGTGCTACCATATCTCTGATGCACTTGCATAGTAAATTTGAGCTAGGTATGAGAAAAAAACTAAAGCGCAGACATTAAGTAACTAGCCTAAAATACAAAATTTTAAATGGATTGACTTCCGGTCCAACATTCCAGCAGACAAGGAACTGTTTCTAAAACACATACAGTTGGGGCCGGTGCTGTGGCGCAGATTAAAGCCCTGGCCTGCAGTACCAGCATCCCATGTGGGCAACGACTCAAGTCCTGGCCGCTCCACTTCCGATCCAGCTCCCTGCTGTGGCCTGGGAAAGCAGAAGATGGCCCAAGTCCTTAGGCCCCTGCACCCGCGTGGGAGACCCGGAAGAGGTTCCTGGCTCCTGGCTCCGCTTCAGTTCAGCTCTGGCCGTTGTGGCCGGTTGGGGAGTGAGTCGTTGGATGGAGGACCTCTCTCTGATTCTACATCTCTCTGTAACTCTGGCTTTCAAAGAAATAAAATTAATCCAAAAAAATTAAAAAACAGACCACACGCAGTTCATGGACACGGGAAATTCTCCTCCTTAGAGATGCATCTGGACGGGTCCTTTGAGAGCTACTAGGAAGCCAGTACTCGTTTCCACGGTTGAGTCCTGCGGTAGAAGGCTGACACAGCCGCTCCGCTGTGGGAGGTTGATTCACAAGCCGGGGTCCTGGCGCCTGGGTTCAGACGCCGCCGAGAGCGCCCCAGCCTGTCAGAACGTCTGCGGAGTTCTCACTCCACTTCCTGCTGAAGCGCGTGAGGTGCAGGTGCCTGGGCGCCTGCCCCCCGGGGGAGACTCTGCCTCCGGCTTCACCGGGCTGTGGCAAGCATCTGATCGACCTGGGGCTGTCTCTCCCAAGCGAGGCCCGGCACAAGCTTTTCAAACTCCAGTTCTTTCTTTTTGCTGTTTTTTTTTAAGCACACGTACACCTCGCAGACTTCCACCTGCAGAACCCAAGGGACCCCGCACTGTGCCGCCTGAGGCTGAACTCGGGCCAGCAGCCCTACCGGAGTGCCGATCACGCCCCCTCTCTAACGCACCTGCGAGGCCGCGCCAAGCGGGGCCCAGTGCCCCCACGCGTGTGCGCCACGCAGAGGGGCGCCGCCCGCTGGCCTCAGCCCGGCTCGGCCCTGGGGAGTGCGCTGGAGGACGGGAGCGCTCTCACCCTCCCTCTCCAGCAGTTTCCAACAAAGCGCACACACAAGGCAGCTAAATGCCAGACTTTCTCGGAAGCCGCGGACGACCCTCCCCAAACTGAGTGGCGAGGCATCCCCGCGCGTGGGGCAGGCGCCAATTCACCCCACACACGCGCGACTCTCCCCACGAACACACGCCTCCCGGCGGCTCCCGGAACCAGGCGCCCCGTCCGCGACGGGCACCGGGAGCTCAGTTCTCATTCTCCCCGAGGCCGGGGCCCGGGGTGGAGGATCGCCCCGCCGCCACAGGCCCGGGACAGCCGTGCCTGGAAGTCCCGGGGGAGCCGGGCCCGCGGTGCGAGGCGGAGGGCCGCGCGTGGAAGCCCTCCCCGCGAGCCCGTGCCAGGCTCCGCTGGATGTGCAGGGAGCCCGACGATGGCGGGGAAAGCCCCGCGGGCCCGGGAACCAGCCAAGCGCCCGGGCCGCGCCGCCTCGGCCTGGAAGCCCGCCCGGATCTCCGCGCCGGACGCGCTCCGGCCAGAACCGCGTCTCCCTCAAGATCCGCCTGCCCGCTCCTGGCGGGTCTGGGCTCGTCCCCTCACGCACTCCCGGCGCGGGACAGGGCGAGCAGACCCGGGGCACCGCCCGGGGTCCTCCCGCCGCCGCGACGTGCCCCGAGCGAGGAGACGCGGGTGGGGCGCCCGGGGCCGCGGCGAGGAGACGCGGTGAGGAGCCGGCCTCCCGGGACAAGTCCCCTCAGAGCCCCGCGCGCGGGCGCCGTTTGGACTTAACCGCTTCCCGTCTCGGCTTCCGCCCACCCAGCCGGGGCTCGCCCGGCCACCGCCGCCGCATCCCGTCCCCAGCTCCCGCCCCGCTCCCCGCCCGGCTTCCACCCTGCGCCTCGCAGCCACCCTCGCCGCCTCGGCCCCGCTCCGCACCTCACACTCTGCCCGCCGGCGGCCGCCGCCATCTTCGCGCGCGCGCGCCTTGGCCCCGCCCCCAGACGCCGCGCCCACGTGACCCGGCGCCGCCTGACCGGGGCGCGGGGGCGGGGCTTCCGTCACGTGACGGACGGGCCGGGTCAAGATGGCGCCGCGCGGGGCGATGAGGCGTCCGCGGCGCGCGCCGAGAGGGCTGTGAGGGCGGCGGAGGGGCGGAGACGGCTTGGCCGCAGGGAGTGAGCGGCCGGGCGCCAGCTCTCCAGTGGGCCGTACTGGCGCTCCCGGGTCGAAGCTGGAGAAGCTTGCCGGCTGGGTGGGAGCTGCCGCCCTCTGCCTGGCGGGGCGGAGGGGCCCCGAGTCCAGAGGCGTCCTCGGAGCCCCGGGCCTGGAGTCATGACCCGAGAGGGCCCTCCCCGGGCCGCGGAGGCCGTGGCGCCGCTGAGCGGGTCGGTGCTGGCCGAGGCGGCCGTGGTGTTCGCGGTGGTGCTGAGCGTCCACGCGGCCGTGTGGGACCGGTACTCGTGGTGCGCCGTGGCGCTGGCCGTGCAGGCCTTCTACGTGCAGTATAAGTGGGACCGGCTGCTGCAGCAGGGCAACGCGGTCTTCCAGTTCCGCGCGGCGGCCAACAGCGGCCTGCTGCCCGCCTCGGTGGTCATGCCGCTGCTCGGGCTGGTGGTCAAGCAGCGCTGCCAGGCGGCCGAGAACCCGTACTTCGAGCGCTTCGGCATCGTGGTGGCCGCCACCGGCATGGCGGTGGCCCTCTTCTCCTCCGTGCTGGCGCTGGGCATCACGCGCCCGGTGCCCACCAACACGTGCGCCATCTCGGGCCTGGCCGGCGGCGTCATCGCGTACGTCATGAAGCACTCCCTGAGCGTGGGCGAGGTGATCGAGGTCCTGGAGGTCCTGCTCATCTTCGTGTACCTCAACATGATCCTGCTGTACCTGCTGCCCCGCTGCTTCACCCCCGGGGAGGCGCTGCTGGTGCTGGGGGGCATCAGCTTCGTGCTCAACCAGCTCATCAAGCGCTCCCTGACCGTGGTGGAGACGCAGGGAGACCCGGTGGACTTCTTCCTGCTCGTGGTGGTGGTGGGCATGGTGCTCCTGGGGGTCTTCTTCAGCACCCTCTTCGTCTTCATGGACTCGGGCACCTGGGCCTCGTCCATCTTCTTCCACCTCATGACCTGCGTGCTGGGCCTGGGCGTGGTCCTGCCCTGGCTGCACTGGCTCACCCGCAGGAACCCCCTGCTCTGGCTCCTGCAGTTCCTCTTCCAAACCGACACCCGCGTCTACCTCCTAGCCTACTGGTCGCTGCTGGCTGTCTTGGCCTGCCTGCTGGTGCTGCACCAGAACGCCAAGCGGTCGTCTTCCGAGTGCAAGAAGCACCGGGCCCCCACCATCGCGCGGAAGTATTTCCACTTCCTCGTGGTGGCCACCTACATCCCCGGCATCATCTTCGACCGGCCGCTGCTCTACGTGGCCGCCACCGTGTGCCTGGCGGTCTTCATCTTCCTGGAGTACGTGCGCTACTTCCGCATCAAGCCCCTGGGCCACCCGCTGCGGAGCCTGCTGGCCCTCTTCCTGGACGAGCGAGACAGCGGCCCGCTCATCCTCACGCACATCTACCTGCTCCTGGGCATGTCCCTTCCCATTTGGCTGGTCCCCAGGCCCTGCGCCCAGAAGGGTAGCCTGGGAGGAGCCAGGGCCTTGGTCCCCTATGCCGGCGTCCTGGCTGTGGGCGTGGGCGACACCGTGGCCTCCATCTTCGGCAGCACCATGGGTGAGATCCGCTGGCCTGGAACCAAGAAGACGTTCGAGGGCACCATGACGTCCATCTTCGCACAGATCATCTCTGTGGCGCTCATCTTGATCTTCGACAGCGGGGTGGACCTGAACTACGGCTACGCCTGGATCCTGGGCTCCATCAGCACCGTGTCCCTGCTCGAAGCATACACCACGCAGATAGACAATCTCCTGCTGCCCCTCTACCTTTTGATACTGCTGATGGCCTAGCAGGGGCCACGGGCGCAGGGGGCGAGGGATCCCCAGGCAGCCAGCCGCTCGGCGTGGAGAGCCGAAAGAGTAGAGAGCAGGTTGGGTTTTCAGTTGATTCAGATTTAAAATTAAAAAAACAAAGAAGCCAAGCACTCCTGGTTTTAGTTTTGCTGCTGTTTTAAGAGAAACAGGGGCTTAAAGGGTAGTACAACAACCCCGAGGATGTGAGTGCGCCCCGGACGCCCCATCTCGCGTGCAGTCTCGGGGGCCGGAGTGGACACTCGCGGCGGGAGCACCTGCTGGTTACTACCTCAGGCTCGTTTCAGACTCCCGTGAGCAGCAGCCTCGGCTGCACGGCTTTCCCGAGTGACCACGAGTGAGTCGCTTGACCTCCCTGAGCCTTGGCTCACCTGTGTGCAAGAGGGGGTTAATGACAGCCGCCCCCCCCCAATGTGGCGAGGTGTCCGGCCCGGGGCCCTCCCGGGATGAGCAGTCCGTAAGGGAAAGTGCGATCCTCACCCAAGAGCAGTCCACACGAGCAAGGAGCCAGGGAGACGAGGGGTTTGTGGGCTGTGCTTGGAAGCCAGAGGGACCTTTGCTCTCCTGGCTTCCCTGGGAGGAAGGGGAGGACAGAGCACAGGTGGCTTCTCCCCTTAGGGCGGGAGGAGGTGCGGAGAGGCTGCAGGGAGACATCCTGGCTCAGCCAGCGCCACGCCACCGCCATGCTGCCTGGCTGAGCAGTGCCGATAGTAAGGACGGGCTCAGCAGCACCGCTCCTCCCCAAGGGGTCCCTCCACGCACCCTGACGCCCTCCAGGCCTGTGCACACCCGCGTGTCTCCCCCCAGGCAGAGCAGAGCAGGGGCTGGGGGGGCGTTTCCTGCGAGGTCAAAAAGCCCCCACTAGGGGCTGCCCCAGTTCTGCCTGGCTGTGGACCACCTGTGCCAGGGGCCGACCCGCAGCTGAAACTCGTCCCCTGCAACCATGAGCGCTTCTCAGCCTTGGGAAGGAACGCATAGCAGGAGTCCTGGGGCTGGGCAGGGTTCTCGCCCTGTCACCCAGCCTGGCAGGAAAACCACAGGGCCCGCCGAGCCAGCAGACGGGGGCAGAGCTCCAGGGCCGACCTCTGCCTGGGAGTCGGCCACGGCCTTTCCCTCAGAGGGAGTATGGAGACATCTCCTGTGGGCTCAGTGCAGACTTAACAAACTGGTCCCTTCTCTCGGGCTCTCTTCTGCTTGCCAAGAAGGTGGCCAGATGTTGGGAAAGAGCACAGCTTTGCCCCACACTCAGTGGCCTCACCTGTGCCTTGGGGGGGGGGGAAATCCAGTCGGCGACTGCCCGGGGCTGCGGAGGGAGGTGGGGAAGGCAGTGGATGCGGCCTGGGCCCCTTTGGTGGAGCTCCAGGCGAGGCAGGAGCCAGTATCCTTTTGTTTGTTTTTGTTTTGTTAAAGACTTATTTATTTATTTATTTGAAAGGCAGAGTTACAGAGAGGTAGAGAGAGAGGTCTTCCATCGGCTGGTTCACTCCCCAAATGGCCGCAGCAGCCGGAGCTTCTTCCGGGTCTCCCATGTGGGTGCAGGGGCCCAAGCACTTGGGCCATCTTCTGCTGCTTCCCCAGGCCACAGCAGAGAGCTGGATTGGAAGTGGAGCAGGTGGGACTCAAACTGGCACCCTTATGGGACCAGCATTGTCTTGTAAAGATTGATTGATTTAATTGAAAGGATTTCAGAGAGAGAGAGCGCGAGGTCTTCCATTGGCAGATTCATTCCCCAAATGGCCGCAATGGCCAGGGCCAGCCAGGACAAGCTGAAGCCAGGAGCTTCTTCGGGTCTCCCACGTGGGTGGCAGGGACCCAGGCACTCAGGCCATTTTCCGCTGCCTTCCCAAGTGCTCAAGCAGGGAACTGGATAGGAGGTGGAAGACCCAGGACTCAAACTGGTGCTTGTGTGGGGTGCTGGCGACTCGGGTGGTGGCCCATCCCCCGCGCCACAACACCAGCCTTAGGACCAGCACTGATGATTGGCGACTCTTTCGAGGAAGCCCAGAAACCTGGATTATGTCAAATCTCCAGTTTTAAAAATTTGCTAAAAAAAAAAGGGGGGGGGGATGCCTAAACAAAACGTATCCACGCTTTGGAACCTCAGTGTTTGCGACCTCTGGGCCAGATCGCAGCCCAGCAGGCTTTGGATTTGGTAATTGTTCAGAAGGCCTGGGTGCCTGCCAAGCATGCCCAAACAGGACGGGCCCCAAGTCTCCCTAGACTGGCCCCGCCCCTTTGTGGGACAGGGCCCTGCGAGAGGAGGGGGTTGGCCTGAGAGCAAGTTGGTCACAGGGCTGGGACCAGAGCCTGCAGGAACCTCGACTCCTGGCCTGGCCTCTCACCCTTCCCCCAGCAGGGGACAGGGCAGTGGAAGGGGGAGGAGCCCAGGCCCAGATGGCCTGAGCAACCCGACAGGTCAGTCCCTTTGCCTTGCTCGGCCCCCTCACCTGCACGAGGACCCAGCACGGCGCAGGGAAAGTGACCTTGTCACCGAAGCCACGTGCTCCAGCAGTGGTGCCAGCGGAGCTGTGGTGCAGGGACAGGATTCAGAGGCGCTGCCTTCAGCTTTTTATTGTGCGTGTCAGACCGGGCTCCGGCCCACGGGAGAGGAGAGGGGGAAGGGCCACGTGCCGGCAGGGAGGCAGAGGAACGAGGATCTTGGGGAAGCCTCCCGCTAAGCTGGACCTGGCCTTGCTCTGTCACCCTCCCCCCGCCCCTGCTCCTGCCTCTCTGCAGGGCTCAGGGGCAGAGACGTCAGCAGAAGGAAGTCCCGTCCCAGGGTGGAAGATGGGGCTCCCCGTGGCAGCTGGGGGGGAAGCCAAGGTCAGAGGAGGCGCAGCGTCGCCGCCCACAGCTTCGGCCGGGACGGGCAGGCCCCAGCCCCGAGGGCCGTCAGGTGTACAGTGGGGGGAAAGGCAGTTCAGCTGTCGGCTGGAGCCTGCAGAGGACGGGAGAGACGACCTTGAGATGCCGGGGTCACTGCTCCCAGTCCCCAGACACGTCAGGGGGCTGGGGGAGGGGTGCCCGCGCCCACCCTGCCACCCACCAGTTCTCGTGGCTCCAGGTGGTGCCGGAAGCCTCCATGAGGTGGAACGTGTAGGCGTGGCGCGAGCGCTCGGACAGGTTCTGCTCGCTCTTGTGCACCACTTCTCCGTGGATCAGGACTAGGGCCCCTGGGGACACAAGTCCGGCAAGGACACCAGCTGCACACCGGCCCCGCCCCCAGCACGTGGCTTCCTCCTCCCCACAGCTTGCTCCGAGGCCTGGGCCGGCGTCAGGAAGGGCCGTGGTCTGTGCACTGCCCCAGCGAGCCAGGGCTTTGCCCGCAACGCTGCACACGGCCTCGGCTTTCCCTCCTCCTTCGGCAGGCGCAAGGACTGATGGGGCGTCCGTTGAGCACTGCTGTGCACGTCCCAGATTCTACATGAGTGCCTCACAGACCTCGTCTCGCCTCCCTGCTGTACACGTGGGGAAACTGAGGCTGAGTGATTCAGTCGTTAGCCCCAAAAGTAGCAGAGTCCAGGCTCGAGCCTGATCCAGGACTTGCTGATGACCACACGGCTCCCTAACTTCGCAGGGCCCGTTCTGTAGCTCCCCAGCCCCTGTGCCCGGCCCTCCCCACACCCCGCCTACCTCTGCGCACTGGTGTGGGCACAAAGAGGCTGTGCTCCCGCTCCGGCTCGGCCCCGAGGAACCTGGTGCCTGCAGGCGCCCGCACCATCCTCCTTGACACTCCGCCTGCAGGCCAAGGTGGACCTGGAGCCCTTTCCTCTCCCTGGGGGATGGCAGTGGGGTGGGGGTGGGCAGGGAGACACCGGGGTCCTCACTGGTGTGGGAGCCAGGGATGAACCACAGGCAGCCGTTCTCCAGCGTGGCGTCCTCCAGTGCGATCCACATGCCCAGCAGCCGGCCCAGGGGTTCCGTGTACAGGAAGGAGGCGTCCTGGTGGGGGGTGACTGCACAGGCGTGCCTGGGGGTGAGGGGCCGGAGCCTGTGCCCCGTGCCCCCTCACCGTGGCCGCATGTCCCGCTCCCTGGTCTCTTGGAGCCCTCCAGGGCCGGTTTCCCCTCGATCAGTTAGAAACACGCCACTTCCTGGCCCAGGACGAGAGGGTGTCCCTCAGAGCCTGGGTGAAGTGGCAAGGACCACCCTGCCTCGCAGGGCTGCGGGGCGAGGGGAGGATTCCACGCTGGAAAGAGCTCAGGACAGAGCCGGATGCCAGGCAGCTGTCCCTGGTGGGGTCCACAGTTCCTAAGCAGGGACCTGCAGCCCTCAGCCCCAGAGAGCCCGGTGGTGCGAGGTGGGGACACGGGCACAGCCCCGGAGAGCCCGGTGGTGCGAGGTGGGGACGCTGGGGCACAGCCCCGGAGAGCCCGGTGGTGCGAGGTGGGGACGCTGGGGCACAGCCCCGGAGAGCCCGGTGGTGCGAGGTGGGGACGCTGGGGCACAGCCCCGGAGAACCCGGTGGTGTGAGGTGGGGACGCGGGCACAGCCCCGGAGAGCCCGGTGGTGCGAGGTGGGGACGCGGGCACAGCCCCAGAGAGCCCGGTGGTGCGAGGTGGGGACGCGGGCACAGCCTGGCTGGAAAGGCTCCAAGCAAAGGCGTGGGGGATGCTGCCCCCCCCCCCCGGCAGCCGTGTGTCTTCTTGACTCGAGGAGGGGCTTCGGCATCCGGACGGTGTCCGGAGGAAGGAGGCTGGGGGGCTTCAAAGCACTTGGGAGAGGAATCAGGGTCCCCGGTGCCAGACGGGGCAGAGCAACCTGGCCGGGGTGGGGGCGGGAGTCTCCCCTCCCAGGGACTCCCTGGGCTGCATGGTGGGGGCAGGGCATGGTCCACAGAGGCAGTCGGGGCAAGCGAGGAGGGGGCCGCCCGGGAGGGGGTGAGCTCCCCGTCAGCAGAGGCATCTGAGCAGATGTGGGTAACTGCCTGCCTCTGGAAAGGTAGGGAACTCGACCTGCAAGTTCTATGCTTAATTTGTCCTCCAAGGAACTTGTCAAAATACAGATTCCCAGGCCCTGTAGGCCTGCTGGCTTAGGCTCTTCAGCAATGGGGCCCGGGAGTCTGTGTTTTTAACCAGCTACTGGAGCTGCCGGGTTCCGGAAGCACTATGCCAAGGGCTCCAGGGCCCCCTCGGGATCCACTATCCTGGGCGGAGGGAGACGGCCGCTCCTCCTCCTCCCCGCCCAGGCTCCGCCCACAGACATCAGCAGGTGCTTCTCCTCACTCCAGAGGCCTGACCAGAGCTCCCACCCACGGCCCCTGCAGGGCGCCTCTGGTGCTCGGGGCTCACCTTCACCACCACAGTGGGGTTGCTGCAAGAGAGGGGAAGAGCATGGTGAGGAGGGCGAGCGGCAGGCCCGGCCCTGACTGCTGGTCATCACCGCCCAGGATTCCCTGTCCACACCCGGCTCGTAAGCACCTACTGTGCGCCAGTCCGGGCCCATGGGGAGCTAGCAGTCTCCATGGGAGACCACACACACGTGCCCAAGGAGATCACAAAGCAGAACCAAGGGACGAGAGGCCAGGGCCCGGGCCTCGGTGCAGGCATCCGGCTGGAGTCAGACAGAGGCCCCTATCTTCTCAAGGGATCTGGAAGGCTCCCTGGAGGTGGTGGCACTGAGCTGGGCCTCGGAAGCCAGGAGCAGAGCCTCTCAGTAGCCAAGGAAGGGGGGTGGGAGTCCTGGGGGTCCCTTCCTCCCCTCACCGATCATTTCTAAGTTATTAATTAATTTATTTATTAATATTTGAAAGGCAGAGGGACAGAGAGGAGTCTTGCATCTGCTGGTTCACTCCCCATGTGCCTGCAACAGCTGAGACCTAGCCAGGCGCCTGGAACCATCTGCCATGTCCCACGTGGGTGGCGGGGGCCTCTGCTGCCTCCTGGGGTGCACACCAGCAGGAAGCTGGGATCAGCAGCGGCACCGGGGCTGAAATGATGGGGCTGCAGGCATCCCAAGCAGTGACTGAACCCCTGTGCTAAATGCCCCCCACCCCTACCAATGAGTTTTACTGAGCACATGCTACGTGCCGGGCGCCTTAGCCTTACACGTTCTCCCACCAGCTTAACAAGAATCCTAGCAGCTTTGGAAGACAAGGGCTTGGGAAGAGCACTGTGCCCATTGCACAGAGGGTAAACTGAGGCTGGGCGGATGGGAGCTCACCTTAAAGATGTACATGCTCTGCACCACCACGGGCATCTGCAGGCCCAGGCTTCTGGCCAAGGCCTGGGAGGAAGGCACAGGTCGCTCAGGCCGCCGTCCCGCCGACACCCGCGGCCGCGCCCCCCCCCCCAGCCTCTGCTCACCTGCACCTTGGGGGAGTGTGTGACACTCTTGAAGACGGGGTCCCGGGCATGCAGGGCTGCGGGACAGAGGTGGGCTCAGAGGCCAGCCCCATGCCCTGTGTGGCCCTCCCGCTCCCTGGCCTCACCGTGACACTCACCCCCACAGAGCGTGTGCCCAAATTCTGCTGGTCTGTGACTGAGTGAGGGGCCCCCAGGCACCTTGGCCCACCATGGCCTCTTCCGTGGCCCTCCAGCTGGCTGCGCCCTCATCGGGTCCTGCTCCCACCCCCACAGAGGACCGGGGTTGCAAGGCCTGTCCCTTCCTCCATGTGACCTCAGGGAACCAGTAAGATGAGGATTGGAAAGAGAGCTGCCGTAGCACCAGCGGGTCCCCGAATGTACAGCCGCAGCCCAGGGCCTGGCACGAGACAGCACTCCTTGTGGTTATCTGCCACTGTCATGGTGATTCAAAAAGTGAGGGTGAGTGTGCTTAATGCTATCCTTTTTTTTTTTTTATTTTTTAATTTTTTTTATTTTATTTTATTTTTTTATTTTTGACAGGCAGAGTGGACAGTGAGAGAGAGAGACAGAGAGAAAGGTCTTCCTTTGCCGTTGGTTCACCCTCCAATGGCCGCCGCGGTCGGCGCGCTGCGGCCGGCGCACCGCGCTCATCCGATGGCAGGAGCCAGGAGCCAGGTGCTTTTCCTGGTCTCCCCATGGGGTGCAGGGCCCAAGCA
>CM027406.1:88048017-88101294 GCA_015711505.1 Sylvilagus bachmani | reverse complement strand
GGGCGCCGGCCTTAATGCTATCCTTTAAAGTGGTTACAGGGGCCGGCGCTGTGGCGTAGCGGGTAAAGCCGCCGCCTGCAGTGCCAGCATCCCATATGGGCGCTGGTTCGAGTCCCAGCTGCTTCACTACTGATTCAGCTCCCTGCTGTGGCCTGGGAAAGCAGTGAAGGATGGCCCAAGTCCTTGGGCCCCTGCACCCGCGTTGGAGACCCGGAAGAAGCTCCTGGCTCCTGACTTCGGATCGGCACAGCTCCGGCCGTTATGGCCAACTGGGGAGAGAACCAGTGGATAGAAGACCTCTCTCTCTCTCTCTCTCTCTCTCTCTCTCTCTCTCAATCTCTGCCTTTAAAATAAATAAAAGTAAATTTAAGTTTTTCAACAAGATAAAGTATAATGTATGATCCTGTTAAAAAAGGCAGGGGATTGCGGCGCCAGTGCCCTGGGTTCTAATCCCGGTCGGGGCACCAGTTCTGTCCCGGTTGCCCCTCTTCCAGGCCAGCTCTCTGCTGTGGCCGGGGAGTGCAGTGGAGGATGGCCCAAGTGCTTGGGCCCTGCACCCCATGGGAGACCAGGAGAGGCACTTGGCTCCTGGCTTCAGATTGGTGCAATGCGCCAGCTGTAGCGGCCACTTGGGGATGTGAACTAACAAAAAAAAGGAAGACCTTTCTCTCTGTCTCTCTCTCTCTCACTGTCTAACTCTGCCAGTCCAAAAAAAAAAAAAAAAAAAAGGCAGGGGAGAATATCCCCCTTGGTTTTCGGGATCTCAGGATAGGGGCCACATTAACATGCCAGCCTGCAGGAGGCTCCCCACTGCCTGGACCCAGACCCCACCAGGGCAGGCAAACGCGAGTGGAGGAGCCTGCCCACGCCCATCTGTGCTGGGGGGCTGCTGTGACCTCCCGGGGCCGTGGCAGCTCTGTCACGGGCTTAGCACCACAGGATGTAGAAGGACCTCGGCAGAAATGCCTCTCGCCTGGCCTCTCACTTGCTGTGGGCTAAAAGGAAGACTCCCTCACGCCCTAGCCTCAGTTTCCCCAGTTCCTCTCTTGCTCCCGCGGCCCCGGCTCACCATGGCCGATTTTGTTGACCGATTTCTCCGGAGGGACCAGGAACTTCCCTGTGACACAAAGAACAGGTAGAGGCAGAAGAGAGGGAGGCTTCTGGCCCCCGTGCCCACCCGGCCCCAGGCGTCCAGTCCCCGAGTCCAGCCCGCCCCCAGCAGGGCTCCCCCACGTCTCCAGACCTTTCTCATCAAAAACGCATTTCTCAAAGAAGAATCGAATCTTGTCGCCGCTGTTCAGGAAGTAGTCAGAGTTGCCCTGCGGGAAGCGGACAGTAGGGACGGAGAGGGGACCCGGGTCAGAAGAAGAGGGTTCGGGTGCCTCCCTCCCCAGGGGGCTTCTCGGCCTTGCCCACAGAGGCACTGGCACCTGGAACCCCAAGTGCCCGATGCAGTGCCCAAAGCTGCAAACGCAGAATTTGCTGCAAACCTCTTCCTGTAAGGCGCACAGCCCGGGACTCCACGGGGTTAAGGCCAGATGGACACGTCATAGATGGGGCTCACTGAGGGGCCGGCATTGTGGCGAAGCTGCTTCAGCTGCTGCCTGTAACTCCAGTGTCCTGCTTGGACGCCGGTTCAAATCCCAGCTGCTTCACTTCCGATCCAGCTCCCTGCTATCGTGCCTGGGAAGGCAGCAGCAGATGGCCCGAGCGCTTGTGAACCTGCCATCCATGTGGGAGACCCAGGTAGCGTTCCTGGCTTCCGGCTTCAGCCTGGCTGAGCTCTGCTTTTTTTTTTTTTTTTTTTTGGACAGGCAGAGTGGACAGTGAGAGAGAGAGAGAGACAGAGAGGAAGGCCTTCCTTTGCTGTTGGTTCACCCTCCCAATGGCCACCGCGGCTGGCGCACCGCGCTGATCCAATGGCAGGAGCCAGGTGCTTCTCCCATGGGGTGCAGGGCCCAAGCACCTGGGCCATCCTCCACTGCACTCCTGGGCCACAGCAGAGGGCTGGCCTGGAAGAGGGGCAACCGGGACAGAATCCGGCACCCCGACCGGGACTAGAACCTGGTGTGCCGGTGCCGCAGGCGGAGGATTAGCCTGTTGAGCCACGGTGCCTGCGGAGCCCTGCTCTTTTAACCATGTAGGGAGTAAACCAGCAGACAGAAGATTCTCTCTCTCTCTCTCTCTCCCTGCTTTTCAAATAAATAAATGAATAAACTATTCCAAAGATAAAATGAAAAGGCATTTTTTTAAAAAGAGAAGCTACCAATGGCAGGCACCCAACTCCCCAAGTCAGCATGGCTGCATCCCGGGTCCCCATTAGCAGGAAGCTGGAGCCAGGGACCAACCCCAGGCACGCCAATACGGAACACCGGCAAGGTTTACAGTCTCTTAACCAGTCTGTTCATTTTCATTTGACAGGCAGAGAGCAGAGGGAGACTTTTCCACCTGCTGGCTCCCTCCCCAGAGGCCTACAACAGCCAGTGTCGGGCCAGGCCGAGGCCAGGAGAGCAGGAGAAAGTCTGGATCTCCCAGTGGGCGGCAAGGATCCCAGTGGCTGAGCCATCATCTACTGCCTCCCAGGGTGCACGTTAGCAGGAAGCTGGATCAGAAGTGGAGTAGCCTGGGGGGACTGGCCTTGTGACACGGCTGCTAAAGCCACTGTCTGTGATGCCGGCATCCCATATAGGCACAGGTTTGAGTCCCGGCTGCTCCACTTCTGATCCAGCTCTCTGCTATGTCCTGGGAAAGCAGCGGAGGATGATCAAAGTACTTGGGCCCCGGCACCCACATGAGAGACCTGGCTGAAGCTCCTGGCTCCTGGTTTTGTCCTGGCTCAGTGCTGACCATTGTGGCCATCTGAAGACTGAACCAACAGATGGACGATCTCTCTCTCTCTCTCTGTCTCCCTCTGTCTCCGTAACTCTGGCCTTCAAAATAAATACATCAAAAAAAAAAAAAAAAGAAGAAGAAGAAGAAGTGGAGTTGCTGGGACTCGAACCCAGTACTCCAGTATGGGATGCAGCACCTTAACCCTGTGGCAAATGCCGACCTTCAACACAGGCATCCTTAATTCCTAGGCCAAACGGCCGCTCCACGTGTGATTATGGACACTGAACTGGGAGTGGGTAACAGAATGGTTGTACAGTACGGCATTCACAGATGGGCATCTTATAGACGTGATGGGTGCAAACATGAATATATTAAAAAAAAAATCCACAGCGTTGGTGGCGCCCCCTTGTGACGGCAGGGCTGACGGCCAGCTGCACTTAGATCAGACTGCACATCACCCTCTTGGAAAAAGGCTGAATTTCCAAATTTCAAGAATGGTTTTGACCATATGTGTACACTTCACACAAAAACTGCTCAGGCAGGGGCAGGCGCGAGGCTCAGTGGTTAAGTCACCACTTGGGACACCTGCGTCCCACAGTGCAGTGCCCGGTTCGGCTTCCAATCCGGCTTCCTGGGAAGAAGTAGGTGACGGCTTAAATGCTTGGGGACCCGCCACCTACATGGGAGACCAGGCGGGTGCTGGGTTCTGGGTGCTGGCTGCTGGCTGCTGCAGCCGTTTGGCGAGCGAATCAGCAACTGGAAGATCCCTCTGCCCTCTGTCTTGGTGTGTGTGTATGTTTGTCCGTCTTTCAAATAAAATTGACTAAATAAATAAATAAATAAATAAATCCTGTTAGTGGGGCCAGAGTCGTTGTACAGCGAGTCGAGCCACTGCCTGCGATGATGTCAGCATTCCAAAGGAGCCACCATTCCCAGTCCCGGCTGCTCCACTTCCGGTCCAACTCCCCGCTGATACACCTGGGAAAGCAGCCGCAGATGGCCCGTGCTTGGGCCCCTGTACCCACATGGGAGACCTGGATGAAACTCTTGGGTTTGGATTGGACAAGTAAATCTTTAAAAAATAAAATAAACTGCTATGGGTTAGCCTTTCTTATTATAAGTTTTTTTAAAGATTTTTTTATTTACTTTAAAGGCAGAGTTACAGAGAGGCAGAGGCAGAGAGAGAGACGTTTTCCATCGGCTGGTTCACTCCCCAGATGGCCGCAACGGCCGGAGCTGAAAGGATCCGAAACCAGGAGCCAGGAGCTTCTTCCGGGCCTCCCACATGGGTGCAGGGGCCCAGGGACTTGGGCCATCTTCCACTGCTTTCCCAGGCCATAGCGGAAGTGGAGCAGCCGGGACTTGAACCAGCGCCCATATGGGATGCCAGCACTGCAGGCAGCAGTTTTGCCCGCTACGCCACAGCGCAGGCTCCTTATCAGTTTTGTGCAACCTACAGAGTTGTCAAATAACTTAGAACCATCACGGCAGAACAGCGTGAAAGGGAGACGGCAGGACGCCCATTTCTCTCTGTCTCTCTCTCTCTCTCGTTCTCTCTCTCCCTCTCTCCCTTTCTCTCTTTCCCTCTCTCCTTCTCTCTCTCCCTCTCTTTCTCTCTCTCTCTCCCTCTCCCTCTCCCTCTCTCTCATGTCCATTTCAGCTTTTTGCGACATCGGTCATGAATTCTGAGAGTTTTACCGAGTCCTGGGCACTGTGCCAGGCCTTCGCACGTGTTACAAACCGAGGCGTGCGCGCCTTCTGCTCGTCTGGTTCCCACCTCTGTGTCCCCTGCTTCCTGGAGCCTTCTCGGCAGGCAGCCCCGCCCTCCGTGGGCCGCCGGGCGACGTGGGTGCGGGACTCCTGACTCCACATCCCCCCGCCCCCGCCAGGCAGCTGTGCAGGCACAGGAGCCTGTCTGCCTCGTGTGCAGATCCCCTCGCGCCCACCAGGTGGCAGCAGCTCCTCGCCGTGAGTGTGAGTGAGACCAGAGTGGGACAACCCTGGGCTTCTCCGCGTCCATCTGCACCTGTCCTGGGTCCTGTCCCTTGGGCTACAAGGTCACTGGGTGGCAGGGACCGGAGCTCCTGGGCTGTCTGGGCTGTGGCTCACCCATCTTTTTTTTTTTTTTTTTAAAGATTTTATTTATTTATTTGAGAGGTAGAGTTACAGATAGTGAGAGGGAGAGACAGAGAGAAAGTCTTCCTTCTATTGGTTCTCTCTCCAAATGACCACAATGGCCGGAGCTGTGCCGATCCAAAGCCAGGAGCTGGTGCTTCCTCCCCATCTCTCACATGGGTGCAGGGACCCGGGACTTGGGCCATCTTCTACCGCTTTCCCAAGCCACAGCAGAGAGCTGGATCGGAAGAGGAGCAGCAGGGACTCGAACCAGCGCCCGTATGGGATGCCGGCCCTGCAGGCGGAGGATTAACCTACTGTGCCACAGCACCAGCCCCAGGAGTGCCAGTTTGAGTCCTGGCTCCTCCGGTTCTGATCCAGCTTTCTGCTAATGCACTTGGACCCCTGCTACCCACGTGGGAGACCCCAGTGGGGCTCCTGGCTCCTGGCTGTTGCAGGCATTTGGGGAGTGAGCCAACAGCGCTCTCTCTCTCTCTCTCTCTCTCTGTTGCTCTGCCTTCCAAGTAGATGAAAATAAATGAACATTTAAAGCTCCAAAAATCCTGCCTCTCCCCACTGCTAACTGCCTGGCTCGGGGCAAGTGACCTGAGCCCGTCTTTCTGTCCTGGGAGATGGGGTCAGTGATGTCTCCCTCACTGCTCAGGGCGAGGGGCAAGGAGGGAAGGAGGGAAGGAGAGGCCCCTGGGGGCTGAGCTGGGCACACGGCAGGGGATGCTGGGGCCTGATCGGCTGTCAGGAGGAGCCGTGGGTCTTGTGGATCTCCCAGGGCCTGGGCTCCCCGTCACCCTGCCTGCCCCAGGCACCTACCTGGGCTCGGAGCTGCTCCTCCTCCTGCGTGGAGAACTCGGTGCGGCAGTGGGGCGGGACGTCCATCCGGGCCACTATCTGGCCAATCCTCTGTTGCAGGGCCACACACTCGTCCACAGACAAGAACCCTTCGAGCACCAGGAACCCATCCTCCCGGAACTGCAGGCAGGAGGGAGCTCAGGCTTGTCTGCCCTCGGCCACTCCCTGAGACCCACCTTAGGTGCAACCACAGGTCCAGCTCACTGCTCCGTCCCCCAGCCATGGGCGGAGGGGCTTGTCCCCTAGCGAGGAGCAGTTGCTGCCGGCTGCTGGGTTTCAGCGGAGCGGAACAGGAAGGGGAGACGGTCTCCCTCCCACCCCCCGCAGTGGGCTTGTGTCACACAGAAGTGTAACCTCACTCATTTATTCAACTAACACTTGTCGCAGCCTGCTTCCAGGGAGTGGCTTCCCCTGGCCTGTGGACTTGTTCAGTAGAGAAATGAGAGAGAGAGAGAGAGAGAGAGAAAGCGAGTTTGTTTGCGATAAGACAGAGGCTCCCCAGGTGGAGCAGGGGCCCCGGGCTGGCTCTTCCCTCCCTCTACCCTTATCTGTGGTGCACTGGTCCTCTCCCGCTGCGTGTAGCAGGGGTCATATTTGATTAGCTCCCAGGCCTCTGCCCATGCACACAGGGAAGGGCCGGTAGTTGGGTCCCCTATACCTGCCTACAGCAAGGGCTGGTGCCTAGTTAACACTCCCCACGCCCTCCTCTTCCTCTCTGGGGTTTACTCTGAATGCTGACATTTTGTTTCCCAGGTGCGGTAGAACCTTCTAGGAGCTTGCCCGAAGTCCACTCTCTCTCTCCAACCCTGCCCTCCTGCCCTGCACACTGACTGGGCTTCTGGGCACGAGGCGTGGGTCTCTGGAGCTGGAGCCACCATCACAAGGAAGCCCGGGGTGCTGGCTGCCCAGAGAGCAGGCGACAGCCCCGCGGCTGAGACCCGCAGAGCAGCCCAGTCTCAGACTGGGTCCAGGGCAGGGGCCGAGGGCCGGGGAGACCTGAAGGCTGAACAAGGCAGGAGGGGGAGGGGCAGAGGCCACTGGGAAGTGCCCAGGAAGGGAATTCCAGAGGACGGAACAGGATGTGTGGAGTCTTCTGTTGCTGGGCAGGAGGCAGGGTGGCAGGGGCTGGTCTGGGGGTTACAGCACACGGGGTGGGGGTGGGGGTTCACACTGACCAGTCCTCTTTTCCTGAGGCTACTCAGCGGGGTGGGGCCTGGCAGCTGGGAGGACCCCAGGGGCGCCCACCACAAAGCGTCTGTGTTCCAGCTCCTGCCCCTCCCCACCCCGCCCTGGTGGATGCCCACCCAGTTCTAGCTGCCACCCACTGGACACCGGAGCGCTCACACCTCGGGCCCTGCTCTCTCCCTGGGGCAGCCGTGTGTGTGTCGGGGACACACGTCAGGGCACACACAAACCACCTCTGACCACCTCGGGCCCGGCTGCCTAGAGCGGCAGGCCAGCTCTCGGGGCCGGGAACTCTCTGGAGATGAGCCCCCAGGCGAGGGGCAGGGGCAGGGGCAGGGGCTCCAGCCAAGGTCAGCCCAGCACAGTGTGGCTTCTCGGCTGCTCACGGCACCGCAGGAAGCCCCTGGCTGGCCCCGGATCGTCCGACTGATGGACTGATGGGATCGCAGTGGCGTCTCCACTGTCTGGGCAGACTTTGAACACAAAACAGATTCTAGGGTCTGGGCATGGATGTCAGGTCTCTGTGCAGGAATTTACGGCTTTGTTTGTTTTGTTTTTGAAAGGCTGTGTTGCTCTAACTCCCAGGTGTAGCCTTTCAGGCTGGCCAAGCTGCCCAGGCCCAGGCCAGCGCCAAACTGGCGGATCCAGTTGCTTTATTCTGGTTTTGGGCCCTGGGAGCTGCACGCCAGGGGCTGTGTGTGCGTAAGGTTCAGGGCTGACTTTGCGACCTCAGGCCTCTGGGCTTGTGGGAAACGCAAGGGGTGGGCGAGTACTGGGGGGCTGGGAGGATCCCCCCCAACCTGACCCTCCCAGCACCCTCCCTGCAAGCCCCTACCTTCTGGAGCTGCGAGGGGCTCAGGCAGGCCATGGGGAGCTCTGGGCGGCGCTGGGTGGCTCTGGGCACTGTGTCCAGTGCGAGGGGAGGAGAAAGTTCAAGAGGGTAAATTGGCTGCAGCCTGGGAAGCCCAGGAGAGCTTAACCCTTTCCTACCCAAAGAACACCCAACCCGGCCACCTAGGCCTCTCTTTAAAAACACACACAGCAGCCAGTGCCTCCAGCCTGAGCCCCTCCTCCCCAGCCCAGCCTTCTGCGCCCCCCTCATTCCTGCCCTGGATTTGCGGTGCCCCAGCCCCCATCCTCCACTGATCCAGGATTAGCCCTCTCCTACCTCCTTCCTGGAATTAGACAGCTCCCCTGGGGCTCCTTCCAGAAACCACTGTGGTTCAGCAGGTGCTCTGAGAGCCCCGGGCAGGTGCGGGGCGATGGGTGACGGGGGACATCTGAGATTCAGCCGCCTGGGACTCAGAGGAATGCCTGCCCCTCTCTGGGCCTCGAGCGAGGATGAGAAAGTCCCCTGATATCAACATCTAGGAGGGGTGAGGTACAGACGGGGGGCCTGGGGGCCAGCAGGGTGGAGCCAGCCTGGGTGTTTTACAGAGCAAGGCAGAAAGTAAGGGGTAGCTTAGAAAGAGGAAGGGGCCAGGGAGTGGGGCTGGGGGGAGGAGAGGGGGAGGCCAGGGGCAGAGCAGAGCACAGACACCTCCCTTCTCCCGGTCTGCTCCGCCCACAGGGCCACTCTGGCTCTAAAACGCTGGCCTCCGGCCTTTCCAGAAATGATGCCCTGAACGGCAAAGGGACAGAGCGTCTCAGGGACACTGGCCCCAAGTCAAGTGTTGTTTTCTGGGCCACGGTGCCGCTGCTTTGTCCAGGCTTCCGGGAGGCCTGGGGGAGGGGGGGCCCCCCCACTCTGGGACTGGGCTGGGTGGAGAGGGAGGTGCCGAGTCAGCCAGGGGCAGGATGTTCCCAGCCATCCCAGGTCCTTCTGATGCAACCAACCACCAAATCCACAGGCAGAGGGTGTCGGGAGCCGGGAGCGCCCCTTGGGCTGGGCCAGCGACTCCCCGAGACCCCTACCCAAGACTAGGAGAGACTCAGGGAGGCAGACCGAGTAGGCATTCCAGACCTGGGGGTCTTTACTGTCCCATCTGTGATTTGGGGCTAACAGAAGCAGCCCCGCCCGTGTGAGGCTGAGGACGCTGGCCCGGGCCGGCTCCCTGCTGACAGTGCCTCCCCGGCGTCCACAGGTCCACAGGGGCTCATCCGTGTGGAAAACGCGGGTGCTTCCCAAAGTTCATGGGAAAGTGCAATTAGCAGATAAACTTATTTTGGTGCAAAACAGTTTAATAATAATATGCTTTTTTACCCCATGAACTTTTTGAGGACTGCTTATATAAAAACCTTTAAAAAAACTTTCTTCAGCTTGCCCACATTTCCCAAACGGCTGTTCTAACAGAAAAGATCGCAGCTGTGGCTTCAGGCGGAGCACAACGTGCGGGTGGGGGGTGGGGGGTGGGGGGTGGAGGAGGCCCGGCCTCCACTGTTTGTTCAGCTTTGGGAAGTGGGTGGGCGGTGTTTCCACACTGTTGTTTTTCCCAGAAGCTAACCAGCTCCAGATCCAACCCTCCTGCTCCGGGCCCTGGGGCCAACGATGGGGCGGGCGTGGAGGGGGTGGGGAGGGTGCCAGGCCAGACAGGAGGGGAAGCCCTCTACCGCAGATGCAAAGGAGGGTCTTAGAGGGGATGCAGGCCAGTTGCTCAGCACCTGTCAGAGGCAAGAAGGAGTCCTGGCTCAGGCCAGGGTGGCCGTGGAGCAAGGGACAGGCAGTGGCTTGTTCCAGAGGTGCCCAAGCAGCAGCTCAGGCCCCATCACTGAGTGACAGGCAGACCTGACGGCCTGTTCTTCACCCAGACCCCTGCGCAGGCACCCAGCCCAGCGCACAGCTCCCGGTGCCGCTGCTGGCACTGGCAGCCCAGGCCACCGTCACTCCACGGCCCCGGCCGTGCTGGTTTCACAGGTGCTCTGTCCTCCCCGGTCTCTGCCTGGGGTCCCAGAACCTTCAGCAGGTGCCTAAGGGCCTGGGAGGTAGGCCAGCCCCCACCCCACCCCCACCCCGGTGACTGCCAACCCCACCTCTGCAGAAGCCTGGGCGCGCGGAGAGCACAGAGCGGACTTGTCCACTGCTCAGGTGGGTGTATGGGTGCATGGGAGGGGTCCGCCAAGTCTCACACAGGGGAAGACTGAGCTGGAAGGAGGACCAGGACCACCACGGGCCTGAGAGTGTGCTGGCCACGGGAGGCCTGCCCGGGCCCAGGCCTGCCACACAGCAGATGCTCTGTCCATGTCACAGCCTTAGGCGCGCTGATTCACGGGGGGGAGAGAACTGGCCGCTCAAACCGGGTAAGAGGGCCCGGCAGGCAGCCGACGGGGAGGGCGGGGTCCTGGGACACGCACCACTCGCAGGCTCCTCTCTGTTACACATTTATTTGACATTTGCACTCTGCGCGTTCAGACCTACTTGTAACGGATTGCTTTGTGGTTACCACAGGCTAGTGTGCATTATTCCCGAGGAGTATATCCAATGACACACGCAGGGAAGACACAAGTGGACAGACGGACGGACAGAATCATTGAGACGGGAGACGCTAAAACGTGCCTTAGTGTCCGTGTGGGTGCTCTAAGGCAGGGACCCGAGTGGCCGCTCTGAAGCAGGGGAGCTTCCCGCCCCCAGGCCCTGACTGTGTGCGAGGCTACACCTGGGAGGAATACCGGCCTGGAAGCCAGCACGTGAGGCTGCCCCGTGGCGACAAGGCCTGTGCAGGCAGCAGGGGGCTGGTGGCGGCGCTGAGCAAGCCCACGACACACAAGGACACACAAGGCGGGACACAGAGCCCGGCGAAGCAGCTCCTCTTGTCTAACACTGTGCGTGGAGGGGCGGGGCGGGGCGGGGGGTGGAGCACCGTTCCTCCCGGGACCGGCCACCCCGCGTCCCCTCCCTCTTGGCAGCTCCAGAACATTCTCCTTGGCTGACAGCCACAGAAGTGAGCGCCTGCCAAGACATGGAGGAGAAAGAAAAGCAGACACCAAAAGGCCCCCCCAAAATAAACCACCAATAACAACAACAAAAATCCCCACCCCAGGAGAGTAGAGAAACAAACAGCGCCTCGGGACCAAGGTCACGGCAGACCGGGGAGACATCCTGCTCCCTGCACCCCCGGGACAGGAAATACAACCCCGGGTCTGCGGCGGCGTCCAGGGACCCGGCCACCCCACCTGAGACTCTAGCTCACTGGCCTATAGTGTCCTGTGTGTATGTGTATGTTTTTTTAAGTTTTTTTTTTTTCTTTTTAATACCCAAACCATTCATTTTCAAAGCTTAAAAAAAAAAACACTTCATTTTTTACTTAAAAAAAAAAATCAAAAACTGATGAGGCCAGCCCCAGGCCCGGCCTGCACGGCGGGGGTGACCCCCTGCTCACGTCCCTGCCTGCTGCCGAGTGAGGAAAGGGAGACACAGCCCGCCCGAGCCCAACTCTCCTGGCAATGTGCAAGTTGTCCGGGGGGAGGCGCCGCGAGCGGAGAGAGATCAATGCCACAAGCTCCTCCGGTGTGGGCTCCGCCTCTGGGGCAGCCGTGGCCTCCCGGCCCTGATTGTCCAAATACTGCTGAGTCTGCTTCGGTCTCTGGTCTCCCCAGCAGGCACCTGCCCTGGGGGGCGTGAGTCTCCGAGGGAGAAAAGGGGCCAGCCCCTCGCACGCCGTCCTGTCCGCGTCCTCGCACGTCCAGCCCAGGCTCCTGCCCTGCAAGGCCGGGGCGGCTGCCCGGGGGCGCGGCGGGGTCCTGTGCGGGCCACTCGGCTCAGGCCTGCTCTTTGTCGGCCCTCCAGAGCCGCTCCTTGACCTCGGGCGGCAGCGTGTTGAACAGGTCCTCCTCCACCACCAGGCCACTGCGCCTGAGCAGCGGGCACTCGCCCAGCTCCACGGGCAGGCACTCCAGCCGGTTGCCCCGCAGCTCGATCTGCGTCAGGTTGGTCAGCTCGCCCACACGCGAGGGCAGCGACTGCAGCACGTTGTTGCCGAGGTGCAGCGCCCGCAGCTTCCGGCACTGGAACAGCTCCGGAGGGAGCGCCTCGATCTGGGGGGAGCAGGGGGACCGGGAGTGAGGCGGGGCGGCCAGGCCGGGTCCCCCGGGCTCCACCTCATCCTCTCTGACCCTCCCTAGGTTGGGCCCTGGGGTCCTGGCACCCATACAATCTGGGCCAAAGTCTGCGTCCACCGCACGCAAGATCTCGGCTCCGCCCTCACCTCCTGCAGCGCTTCCTGGGTCCCCTGGCACCCATGTCCTCCCCACACTACCAATCCTTGCATCTGCTGTCTCTGCGCCGTGGGCTCCCAGGGGCTGACGGGGCCTGCCTGGCTCTCGCGGTCCCAGCACCCAGGGCCCTGAGGGGTGACACATCACCCTGGCAGTGGCCACCACCCTTCTCCCCCAGCTCAATGGGAGCCAGGCTGTTCACCTGCCTGGCTTCAGAAAACTGGGGAAAGCATGGGTTATGCGGAGAAAAATCCCCCCTGCGAACTTTCTGAGAAGTGGGGGGCTCTGACGGATAGGGGTGGGCATCCCAGCTGTGTCCTGGGCCTCAGGGTCTCGTCAGGTCACCAGGTGACATGAGAGCCAGGGGCCGGTCCTGGCCACATGGAGGCCGCCCTCCACGTAAGAGGCAGCATCAGGCTCCCTCGGGGCACCGATGCTGCGGGCTCACTGAACCCACGTGACCCCCTGTCCAGGCCCTGCACACTCCTCTGCATTTTACAGAGGGTCACCGGGGCCATGAAGAAGCGAATGGCAGGTCCTCGACAGAGGCAGGACTTGAACCTGGCTCCATGGCCCACAGCTGGCTGGGCGGGGGGCTGGGGTGGGGGTGTGAGCTCTTCCTGAACCTGCCAGACAGGAGGGTGACCGGGAACCGCAGGGGGCCTCTGTCGCTGTCCCCACTTCCCCGCTGAGCAGACTGAGGCCGGGGAGCTGGCGTGTAGTGGGGAACAGGAGGTAAGCCCTGCCTCTCTCAGGCAGCACAGAGAAAAGAGGAGGCATCTTCAGTGCCTCGCCCCCCCCACGTGGCCACACCTGTCCTTCCCCGCCCCCCACGTGGCCACCACCCCACCCCACCCCCCGCACCGTGGCCACCCCCACCCCCCCACCCCCGCGTCCGTCCACTGATGGGGCAGGATACTTCCTGTCACCTGAGCCCCACCTTCCCCTCTCTGCTCCCCCATTTGCACTGAAATGCCTCAGGCCTCTGGTCTTTGAAAAAGACAACTTTCCCTCCTCCAGGCTCTGTGAGCTGCATGTCTCAGTGCCAAGGCCAGCCGGCTTCTGCAGCCATTCACCTGTGACTGCCTGGCCCAGGTCGCCAGCTCTGTTTCCAACCCGGCAGACCTGACCCCGCCTCCTCTGACCCCCACGCCCACCCCCACACACTGTGTGCCCACCCACTCCGGCCTGTCCACTGCCATCACCCACCTGAAGCTCGGGGCAGGCTCCTACCTGCCCCACCCCCTGCCGTCCCTGGGGATGGTGTCAAGTCTGGAGGGGACTTTGCCCCCAGCTTTGGGCACGTTCAATGTGGGCCCCTGGCTGGGACACAGCCTCGCCTCTGAAAACCTGGGCTTCCTCCTCAGGGCGCCCTATCCCCCAGATGGCTCCCTCACCCACTTCCTGCCAACCCTCGCTCCACACTCTCCGTCCCCAGCAGCCTTGGCCAGTTCAGGCCACACCCCCTCGGCTGCCTCTCATTCCCACCCCAGGGCCACAGCACGAGTGACCTCTGGGAGCTAAGGGTCACCTCATTCATCCCTTCTTCCCTTCACTCACTCTGCAGGACCCCAGTGAGCGTGTCAGGCGGGGCACACGGGAGCCAGGGCAGCCACGATGAAATGAGGTGGGGGCAGGGGCCTCTCCCCCCCCCCCCGCCGCCCAGGGGGGAGTCCACAGGGGAGTCCACAGTCCAGGGGCTCGGTCTCTGCCCCTCCCAGCCAGAACATTCCACTCTCCCTCTTCCTCCCCCACCTCCAGGGGTCACTGCTCTGTGTTCCTAAGAGCCCTGGCTGGACTGTGCGCCCACCGCCACGCTACTGTGTGTCTCGTTCACCCCCACGCCCCTGCTGCCAGCTTCACAGCCTGACTCTGGCGGTGTTGGTGGAGTCCCGGAGCCCACCAGCGCAGGGACACATGAACAGGTGCGAGTGTGCGCTCCCGGCATGCACTCCCCACCCACCACAGTCCACAGTGGCTGCCCGGAGCCAGAGCGCCCAGGAGTGAGGACACAGAGGGGCCGAGGTCTCAGCCTGAACAAGGGGCCGGCCTGCGACTGGCCCAAGGGCCCTTCTTTCCTACAAAGGCTTCCATGGCCCAGGGGCAGGACAGGATGTGATTAAGCCTGCGCTAAACACGGCGTCCAGAGGGTCTCCTTCCTCTGGGACGGGGGAGGGGGGCTGCCGCCAGCTGCCTTCCTGAGGGTGACCTCAGCCACCAGGCGTGACACTAACAGGCAAGCTCTGAGCCAGGAGCTGGGGTGCAGGACAGGAGGGGGCAGGCTGGAGGCTCCGGGAACAGCACCGAGCCCTGTGGGCAACCCAGCCCCAGCCCCACGGTGCAGGAGCCATGTGCTCACCCCGTGCCCCGGACCCCACTCATCAGACGGTCAACTGGCGCTTCCCCAGGGTGGCTTCTCCCCGGGGAATTTGGTTTTCCTGAACAGTGGGAGCCAAACCAGCTGAGAGGTGACCCTTGCCCGTGTACACTCCCTCCTGAGTCACAACTCAGGGGCCGAGATAAGCTCTGTCACAGTGCCAGCTCCATGGAGGACAGGACGGGCTGGCTTGCAGAGGGAGGCGTGGGGGAGAAGGCAGGAAGGCTCTGAGCCGGCTGGGGTGTGAGTGATGCCGGGGAGGGGACCGAGAGGTCTGGACGGGGCAGGGGCTACTGCCCTCCCAGTCACACCCCACACAGGACGCCCCGGGCACGTACCCGGGAAGCCAACAGGGCTGCCCAGCGTGGCTGCTGGATTCGCTCTCTGCTTGGGTCTCGGGAGCCCCACCTTGGGCTTCCCCCGCCCCAACATTCTCTACCAGAGAGCAGGGCGGGGAGGCTCCCCCAGGGGCTGTGGCTTCATGCACAGGAAGCTGGACTGCAGAGCCGGGAGTACCGTGCCCTCAACCCCTGTCCTCAACGCCCTGCCTGCCTCCGCCAAGGGGCACCAGGGGCGGGGCGAGAGACAGGTGCACCCAGGGCGGGGCTTCCCACACCCGGCCCCCAAAGGTTTGCAAAATTTCCTTTCCACAAAAACAGAAGGTGACAACCTGGTCCCATCAAGCTTACCTCTGTCCTTTACCACCGCCCAACGCAGAGGGGAGGGGAGGGGAGGGCGGCGTGAGCAGTGCCGGTCACCTCAGGCAGCAGCAGCGGCCACGCACACTGTTTCTGTCCCTGGTGGACCCACAATAGCCCCCCGGCTCCAAATGCGCTTGGGGACAGCTGAGGAAGACCCCACAGCTCCAGGCCGTCCCATGTGCACGGCTCGGGGACGGGGCCCTCCCCCAGGCCAGCACTCTGGCAGGAGGAGAACTTGGTGAACGCGGGCTCCGCAGCCCAGGTGAGGGACGCCCCCCCCCCCCCCCCGGCGCGCACGCCCCCTCCAGGCGGCCGTGGGAGCCGCAGGGGAGGACTCCGGCCCCGGGCCTTAGGGGCCGCCCTCCCGCGTGGGCTCCCGCGTGGGCACCCGCGGCCGGGCCACTCACCCGGTTGGCTGTGACGGCCAGGTTCTGCAGGCTCTGCAGCAGGCCGACGTCGGCAGGCAGGAAGGTCAGGTTGTTGTGGCTGAGGTCCAGGTGGCGCAGCTTGCGGCAGTAGAAGAGCTGCGTGGGGATCTTCTCGATCTTGTTGCGGTTCAGGTAGAGGCGCTCCAGGTTGGTGAGGTTGCCGATCTGGATGGGGATGTAGGCGATGTGGTTGTACCACAGCTTCAGGCAGGTGAGGCGGTGCAGGTGCTGGAAGCTGATGATCTCCTCAATGGTCTTGAGGTTGTTGTCCTTGAGGTCGATCTCCTGCAGGTTGTGCAGGCTGAAGATGGAGTGGGGGATGCGCTCCAGGTCGCAGCGGATCAGCTCCAGCTCGGTGAGGTTCACCATCTTCTTGAGGCTGTTGAGGACGATGAGCTTGGTGCCCTCGTTGTTGATGGACAGCTTCTGCAGGTGCACGCCCACGTCCGTCACCACCTGCGGCAGCTTGCTCAGGTTGCTCTTGAGCCGCAGCGTCTTGAGGCGCTTCAGCTCGCGCAGCCCGTCGATGACGATGTAGCGGTTGTTCTCGGCGCTCAGGTTGCCCGTCAGGTGCAGCTCCTCCAGCGTCTTCAGGCTGTAGATCCACAGCGGGATCTCCTTGATGTCCGTGAACTTGATGTGCAGCGCCCGCAGGTTCTCGCGCAGGAAGGCCAGCGCGGGGGCCTCGATCTTGGCCGCCGTGTGGTACAGCCACAGCTCCTTGAGGCCCGTGAGCTGGGCGATGCTGGGCGGGATGGTCACGTCCGGGATCAGCTCCAGCTTCAGCACCTCCAGCTCCACCAGGTCGAACACCGTGTCCGGGATGCCGCTGAGCATGAACAGGTGCAGCTCGAGCTTGTCCTGCGCGTTCTTGGTCAGCCGCTGCCGCAGCTTGTCCAGCGTCCACTCGTTGTTGAGGTTCAGCTGCCGCAGCTTGTTCTCGCTCACCTCCGACAGGAAGACGGCGAAGCGCTTGGAGTAGAGCGGGTCGTACTGGTCGATGAGGTGCAGCATGAAGGCGAAGTCGTTCTTGACGTCGGGGATGTCGCTGTAGCTGCTCTCCTCGCGGATCGACTCGAACGAGTACTTCTTGAGCGAGCGCCGCAGCATCCACCACAGCGTGTACATGCAGATGAGGCCGTAGAAGATGACCAGGCTGATGTAGAAGGACGCCAGGATCTTGAAGAGCGTGGCCAGCGGGTGCGCGCACCGGTACGTGCGGTAGCCCGTCAGGCTCTCGATGTCCACGGTGCAGTCCACGTCGAACTTGATGTTGTGCACGTAGTAGACGGTGTAGCAGATGATGAGGGCGAACTTGATCACCTTGATGATCGTCTGCCGCATGTACAGGCGGTACACGATGTCCCCCTCCTCCACGTGCGTCCGGAACTTCTTCACCTTCTCGAACAGCGCCTTGGCCTGCTCCCCCTCCTTCTTGTCCAGCACGCCGGTCTCCGAGCGGTCCACGATGCCCTGCTCGATCCGCGACTTGGTCCGCTGCAGCATGGGCACGGTGGCCTCCACGTCCTCGCTGACGGTCGACGACTTCTTGTCCACGGAGCCGTTCATCTTGCTGAAGGCCGGCTTGGGGTCGCTCTCCTCCACCACCGTCTCGGACAGGGCCCTCGTGGTCCACGGCGAGTCGAAGCACTTGAGCAGGATGGACACGAAGTGCTCCAGCTTCGAGCTGGTGCGCGGGAACTTGAACCAGAAGTTGCTGCAGGCCAGGAAGATGAGTGTGTGCAGCAGCACCAGGTAGGGGAAGTACTTGGCGAACCAGTGCAGCCGGTTCTCGTAGCACACGGCGTCCACGTAGTTGTACTGGTGCCGGTCCAGGTCGTACTTGATGCCCGTGGGGCCCGTGTCAGGGGCCGGCAGGATGGTGGAGTTGGGGTAGGTGGGCTCCGGGCTGGGGGCTGCCCAGCTGCGGAAGGAGTCGTTGCAGGAGTCCTTGGTGACCCACTTGCAAGGCAGGCAGATCATCTTGTCCTGGGTGACCTGCAGCGTGCCTCCGAAGACGGCGATCATCAGCATGACGATGGAGATGTAGTCGGTGAACACGTCCCACCACGGCTTCAGGATCCGGTACGCTGGCTGCGTGTCCGCAAAGTAGCGGAGCTCCGTCACCGGAATCATGGTTCCACCTACAAGGGACCCGGATGGAGGGGTTACCACGGCGAGGGGGTTACCACGGCGGGGCTCTGCCTTCCCGCAATCCAGGGGGGTCAGGGGAAGAAGACAGTGACAACCCCGCCAGTGCCCGAAAACTCCACCTCCAGGCTGGCTGGCCTGAGCGCTCCACGGGGCAGCCAACCGCTGGCCCTTCGGCAGGAATCACGCGGTCGCCCGTCGGCCGGGAAACCATGGGGGGGGGCAGCCTCCTCACTGGACAGACAGCCAGTGCGGCCTAGCCGTGCCCCGCCGTGCCCCTTGCCTTCCAGTAAGAGTGTTTGGGATTCCAGTCGAGAGTCCACCCACCTGATGACTACAGACAGCGCAGGGCGGAAGGGCTTCTACAAGGTACGAGCACAGCAGAACGCAGGGGCGCTGCCCGCACGCTCACCTGCAAACAGTGGGAAGTACTACACATGTGCACGCTGCCCCACGCGTGTGCATGTACGTGACTGGGGCCTCCAGCGGGGGAGAGCGAAAGGCCACACGCAGCAGGTTAGACAGGCTCCTGGCCACGGAGAGAGCACACGCCTGCCCTGCCCATCCCACCACGCCCAGGCTGGGTGACATGACTGGGCCTGGCCCCTTAGAAACCCTCTCTGGCAGTGAGCAGAGAAAGGAATGAGAAACCACAGAGCCGCTTCTGCCCCGGAGTGCGCCCCGGCTCGGGTGCCTGGGAACCCCATGTCTAACACGTGGCTCCGACGACTCTAATGAAGGCCGGGTCTGGGAGACAGCGGGCCAGGAGCCCCATCTGGGAAGGGCGGCATGCGGTCATGGGAGCGCGCGGAGCTCTGTCCTGGGCCGGCCACCGTCACTGCCCGGGGAGGCTGGCCTCACAGCGCCCTGCAGGACGGGCACGAGGCAGAAAGGAAGTGGGTATCCCAGAGGACATTTGCAAAAGCAGACGACGGCGCCAGGTCCACGCGGGGGTCCTTCCGTGTGGGTTTAAAAACACAACCGTGCTTCACTTTACACTGTTTTCTAAGCCGAGTCTGGATTTCTAAGACAAGCTGTGAATTCCTGTGTCAACCTGGAGAGGGCGGCTGCTAGGATGACAGGCGTCTCTAAGGACTGCAGCAAGGCATTAGTGCTGAGTAAACCCCGAACGCCTCCCGGGATGCGCGGGGACAGGCCGGACGGGGTGGCAGCCCCAGGCCCGGCGTGAGGGAGGCAGCTTGGGGACACGGAGGAGAGGCGGCCTGTCATGAAGGCCACAGCAGCCGCCGAGGGCCCAGGCATGGGGCACACACGTCCCACGCGGGCGTTCATGGAATCTCTCTGATGTCCGGGAGGAAGGACTTCTAAATTTAGCCCCATTCTGCAGATGGGGGGAACGCAGGCTGAGGGAGGCGAAGCCACCTGCCCAAGGCTGTGCTGCTGCCCGGTGGCAGGGCTGACGCCAAGCCGGCAGGCCCGACGCCAAGCCGGCAGGCCCTTCCTTCTCACTGCTGGGTCCACGCCACTGCGCAGGGCTTGCCCCACACCTGCCCGTGGTCTCAGGCCCGGGAGGCCAGCTTCCCAGCCTCAGTCCGGGGCTTCCAGAGAGCAGGTCACTGCAGGGCCAGCAGACACCACCACCCGCCCCAGGCTGGCGGCTCCAGCCCAGGGCCAGCCCTCCTCAGGAGGCCAGGGGAGCGCCTGGCCCACAGGAAGGCCTGGGCCCTTTAATGACCGGCTGGAGCCGCATCCCACCCACACTCCGGGGAAGCAGAGGGGTGCTCGCTGAGGGCTGTGAACCCGAGACCTGGCTTCCTGGCTCCGAGTCCTCATCCAGGGTGGGGGCCCAGGGGTTGGGGCCGGAAGGAAGGAGGGCTTTGCCCGAGAAGCCAGAGGGCCAGCGGCAGCCTGTCGGGGCGGGGGGCCCACCCTCGGAGGTGGGGGCAGTTTCTGTCCAGGCAGGATGTGGTCGCCAAGCCAGGCTCTCTGTGGAGGAGGGGTGAACACCCAGGCTCCTGGCAGTGCTGCTGACTCCCTAGGCACAGGTGATCGCCCTGAGGCTCAGAGGGGAAGATGACCTGCCCAGGGTGGGAAGGAGCCCCTCCCCTACAGGTCTGACTCTGCCTTGCCCTGTCCCCACTCCGCCCAGCTCAAAGCACGTCCTGAACTCCCTTCAGTGCTTGGCTGGGTCCTGTGGACGCAATCAAAGTGACTAAGGCGTGTCCCCCGCCTTGGGTGCTCAGTCCACAGGCAGAGCCTGGGCTGGTCACGTGGCTAAGAAGGGCCAGGACCGGATTCAGGCTCGTGCTGAGGCCTGCCCTCGTGAGGGGCACCTGTCCGGAGGAGGGGTTACCCCAAGCCGTGCTAGTGTTTCCTCCTCACCTCTGCTGTGCGACTCTGGACAAGTCGCTGTCCCTCTCTGATGGGAGTTCAGGGAAGATGAGAAAAGAGGTACATGCACCAAATCCAGGGGCTGCTGGGGCTAGAGGGCCCCCGCCCCACGGGGAGGCCCCCACAGGCGGTGGCAGGCGGTCGACCCCGCCCCACGGGGAGGCCCCCACAGGCGGTGGCAGGCGGTCAGAGGGCCTGCCGGGCCCCCACCCCACGGGGAGGCCCCCACAGGCGGTGGCAGGCGGTCGACCCCGCCCCACGGGGAGGCCCCCACAGGCGGTGGCAGGCGGTCAGAGGGCCTGCCGGGCCCCCACCCCACGGGGAGGCCCCCACAGGCGGTGGCAGGCGGTCAGAGGGCCTGCCGGGCCCCCGCCTGGGCCATGGGGCTGCTTCCCCTGGTACTGAGGATGGAGGAAGGAGCACTGAGTGGGCCTGGGCTCCTGCTGGGCCAGCAACTCCCAGGGCTGCTGCCAAGAGTCCCTGGCATCTAATGCACGTAAGGTGCTTGGCTTAGGGTGGGGCCAGGGCAGGCGCCCCCAGAGGACACATCAGGTGCTCAGCAGACTCCAGCTGCAACCGCAGAGAGCCTGGGAGGGGAGGCGGCTGGGGTGAGAAGGGCGTGGGCCGAGGGTGGGGCTGAGCAGGGCAGCAGTTTCAGGGGGATGTGGCCCGGGCCCTCCCTCTTCCTACCCTGCGGAAGCAGAGGGAGCCCCAGGCAGGGACCTGCCCAGAGCCAGAGCAGCTCCCCATGAGACTGAGGGCCACGCCCCGGGTCCTCACAGGAGCCGGGGCGCCCACTGTGGTGTGCCCGTGTTTGTTTTCTCTGTATTGTGGTAAAATGCACACCGAAGTCACCGAGCGTACGCACGGCTGCACAGCCGCCCCAACCCTGCACCCACGGGCTCCCCGCGGCCCCTGTCCTCTTCCTGCTTCTGTGGACCTGGTTCTCCAGGGCCTGCCCAGCGTTAACGCCCTCCGGGTTCATTCGCGCTGCAGCGTGAGCAGAGTTTCCTTCTTCTTGGAGACTGGTCAACATTCCTCACGCCCGATTCACGACACGGAGACGAAGCTCAGGGAGAGGTTATTTGCCCCACGAGTGACAGAGAAAGCCCGCAGCTCCGGTGTGCAGGTGGGTTCGTCAGGGGCACACCCCCCACCTCACGGCTCCCCTGGGCACAGACACAGCACACCTGAAGGGAAGGCAGCAGGTGCAGACGACTGGGGGCATTTTTCTAGGTGGAGGAAAACGCTTTTGGGGCAGGCACTGGGGTGCTGCTCGGGACACTGGTGTCGCACGCTGCAGTGCTGGTTCGAGTCCTGGCTGCTCCTCTTCCGAGACAGCTCCTTGCTGCTGATGCCCCTGGGAAGGCCGCAGGGGAAGATTCAAGTACTCGGGTTCCTGCCACCCACATGGGAGACCTGGATGGAGTTCCAGGTTCCTGGCCTCGGCCTGGACCGGCCCCGACCATTGCTGCCATCTGGGAATGCACCAGTGGATGGAAGATTTCTCTGTCTTTCTAATAAATATAAAATGAATGAATCTAATTTTTACAGAAAGTGGAAACAGGGGTCAGCGTGGTGGTGCACTAGGTTAATCCTCCGCCTCTGGCGCCAGCATCCCATATGGGCGCCGGTTCTAGTCCCGGGAAGGCAGGGGAGGATGGCCCAAGTGCTTGGGCCCTGCACCCGCATGGGAGACCAGGAGGAAGCACCTGGCTCCTGGCTTTGGATCGGTGCAGCGCCAGCCATAGCGGCCATTTGGGGAGTGAACCAACTGAAGGAAGACCTTTCTCTCTGTCTTTCTCTCTCTCACTGTCTATAACTCTACCTGTCAAATAAATAAATTAAAAATCTTTAAAAAAAAAAAAAAAGAAAGTGGAAACAAGGCACTGAGGGGTGAGTGGACCCAGGCCCCTGACCAGCCTGGGTCCTCCTCCCCGCAGTCCACGGCCCACCCACTCCAGCAGGGCTCTGCCGCCACCAGACACCCCTGTCCTGACCACCCCTGCCGCCAGCCAGCAAAGAGGGAGAGCTGGACAGCACCCCAGCATCACAGGCGGTGAGCAACGCCCTGCAGAGTGCCCTGCACCATCGCAAAGACCAGAGATGGGGCTTCGCAGATGCCTGTGTGGGGGACCTCAGGCAGGCACAGGGCAAGTCCTCAGAGCAGTGAGGATATGGAGAGACAGCCCAGGGTCCGTCTGGGGCTCTGCCACCCAGAGGGACCCTGGGCAGGTGTGACTGCACCTCTCCGAGCCCCGGCTCCCTTCCCTTCCGGTGCACCTGTGAGCAGGCCCAGGTGTGCCCAGGAGAGCCGTCAGGTGGGGCCCACCTGGAGGGGCCGCCTGAGCCACCTGGCTGGGCCCCCGGCTTTCTGTCACTCACAGGCACGGTGCAGTCGGCCGGGTCACTGTGCACCTTCTCCCACCCGCGGCCGAGGATAAAGACAGGGCCCTGGGTTCAGGGCCAGAGGCCGGGAGTGGAAGTGAGCAGGAGGCAGAGAACAAACCCGACATGGGCCCAGCTCCTCGGGCCATCCTGACTCCAGCAGACACCTGCTGAGGGGGCGTAAGTGCGAGGGCAGCCAAGCACGCAGAGGCGAAAGCCGCGCAGAGGGCTCGGCGACACGCGGCACGGCCGGCTGGGGCCTGGCGTGCAGGCCAGGCAGCACGGCCAGGCTGGGGGGCAGAAGCACGTGGCAGGGCCTTTCCAGCAGGTGGAGGAGCCCTCAGGCAGCGCCCTACGGAGAAAGCTGAGAGATCCAGACTGCAGAAGCAACCCCATGTGGTAAACCCAGCCGTGGCGGGGCGCTCTTAGAAGGCGGAAGTCTAAAACAGCCACTTCAATTTGTAGCCGGCATGCGCTGTCTCTGCGGCTGGGACAGTCAAGGCTGGTAAACAGAGCAAGAAGAAAAGCGGGATCAGGTCTTCAACTCGGGGGGCGGGGCAGACAGGTAGGGTCACTTCAGGTCAGGGCGCTGCCCCAGGAGATGGAGAATTAGGAGAGGACAAAGATCACAGGGTTTGAAAAGGGAGCAGCAGAGAAAAGACAGAAAGTAAGTGTGCTCTGAGTCCCTCCGGCTTCCGCCTAAGCCGGGGTTAACGGTGGGCTGGGACCACCAGGGCTGGGGAGGGAGAGAGAGACCAGGTGCCCTGCGGCACAGAGACCACCAAGCTCCTGCCAGGCCCCTCAGGCAGAGCCCAGGACACAGAAGTGGAGGAGGGGCTGTGAGACCCAACTGGACCCAGGAAGGAGAGGGGCGAGACCCGTGGCAGTCGCCTGGCTGGGGAAGGCTCCAGGAGGAAGATTCAGACACCCGGCTCTTAGGCAGGAAGTCAGATACGCGCTTGTGTGTGTGTGACAAAGGCCTAAAGAGAAGACATCTATGTCCAGCATCCGCATCTCAAAGTCATCCCATAACCTGCCAGGTGCAGCCCAGTATCTGAACTTCAAACCCTCCCTGCCCTTCCTCTGGGGTGGGGGGGGGGGGGGCAGCTAGACTTCCTCCTGTCTGATAACTTCAGGGAGAAAACTCAGATAGGAGTTTTTCTATTTACATCCATAAAATCCTTTGTTTCAGGAGGAGATGTGTGAAGACAAAGACCCAGCTCCTAAAAACCCCGGCCTCAACTGGACTGCGCGCTCAGCCCTCTGCCTCTCTGCGGAGCCGCCCGCCTGGCCTGGCCTGGCCTGGCGTCATCTCGCCACTCAAGCATGTAACCTCGCAGCCGCCAGCCCGAGTTATCCCTGCAGTGAGACCACACCGCTGCCCACAGCCTCTTCACCCGGCTTAGCTCTGCCTCTTACTAGAAACACGTTACTAAGTAATTAAGGAAAAATGTATTTAAAGATTCATTTATTTTTATTTCAAGGTGAGGGAGTGTGAGAGAGCAAATCTTCCATTTGCTGCTTCACCCTCCAACAGCCGGGACTGGTCCAGGCCAAAGCCAGCACCCCAGAGCTCCCATCTGGGTCTCCCACATGGGTGCAAGGAACCAAGGACTTGGGTGACCCCCCATAGGCACATGAGCAGGGATCTGGAACTGACACAGGCAGGCAGCAGCTTAGCCACTGTGCCACACCGGCCCCAAGACCAAAAGTCTGTCTAATCACCACTTGGAAGGCTGGAGAACAGCCAGGTAAGAGTGAGGCAGGGATACCTCCCAGATGCCGAAGCTCACCAAAGCTATAGGAACTCCACCTGTACATGTCATGAAGGGCTGCGTGGACTGACCAAGAGAACGGAATAGCGAGCCTTGAAAAAGACCCCCACCCAGTTTCTGGCTTCTGGAAACCTCGCCAGTGTCAACTCTGCCAGCTTGGAGGGAAGGATGGGCACCCCTGAATGGTGCTGGCTCTCTGGTGGAAAGAGGCCCCAGCTCCTTCCTTCCACAAAAATAAATTCCACTGAATCAGGGGCCGCCCCGGGGACCCCCACATCCTGTACAGGAGTGTTCCAGAATCACCTTCCTTTCCACGTCCTGCTGGGTGCGCCCTGGAGGGGCAGGTGATGGTCTGGGTGCTCGAGTCCCCGCCCCCAACGAGCGCCCTGGACTTGGTTCCAGACGCCTGGCTTTTCAGCCGGCCCAGTCTCGCCTGTTACGGCCAGGAGGAGAGAAGGTGTCTGTTTCTCTACCTTTCAAAAAGAGAGAGAATAAAAGACCTAAGGCAGGGGTGGGGCATCCCACCTGAGTCCTGAGTTGGTATCTGGGTTCCAGCTTCCCCCTGTGCAGACCCCCAGAGCTGCCGCCCACCCACGGGGAAGACCCGGCTGGAGTTCCTACCTCCTGGCTTCAGCCTGCCCCACCCATTGCAGGCAGGTGGGGAGTGAACCAGTGAAGGGGGGCTCTCTGTCTCTAAACTTCTCAAATGAAAGAAGAAGAAGAGAGAGAGACAAAACATGTGCACTTTTAAACTTTAAGCAGTTTAAAGAAAAATCCAGGAAACTATCTTACTGTTAAGACAGGGAAGGCTATCTTACCACAAACTGCACAAACTCCCGTGAGAAAAGACTGATCCCATGATCGCATTAAAGCTAAGACCAGGCACAGCGAAGGACACAGTAACAGACGCGCGCAAGAAAGCCACGGGCTGGGGGGAGAGGTTTCCAGCAGGTCTGGCCACTGAAGGGTTAACATCCGGACCAAAGATGGACTTCTACAAAGAGACAGTCCAACGGGGAAACTCACAGGGAAAATATGCGAATGGAAACTCGTGCCTGAAAAAATTCTTAACCTCACTAGTAATCAAGATAGCAAAAGCAAACACTCAGATGCTGGGGTACGACCATGTCAGTCCCTTGGGCTGGCCAAGGTGTGGAACACGAGGTGGGGGACGGGGGATGCACACGGCCCCCAGCCTGTCGTTTCCCTCCGGGTGACACTCCAACAAGGAGTCCGACTGGCTCAGTGCAGGACTGATGCAACAGCCAAAAAAAAAAAAAGTCACCTAAATATTCACTGGGAGGTGAGAGGCAGATCGCTCCATTCAAACCGTGGAATGCTCTGAATAGGTGGAGGTGGCGACGAGGCGGAGCCAGACGAGTTGTAGGATGACACAAGGGTTATGTAAGGGCTCCGGTACGCAGCACCCAGACAGCAGCTTCGGCTGGGGGTGGGGGGGGGCGGGCTCAGCTGAGCTGGAAACCCCGAGCGTGTGCCTACAACAGTGCAACTCCTGTAGAACATGAAGGATGAAGCTGATGCCAGGCCCGGCTCTGTGCTCTTCTGAGCACTTGAGCCATGTCATCACACAAAAATTCACCAGAATAGTCACCATTTCCACCCCACCGGCCTGGCTTTCCTCACACCCGGGGGAGGCTCCTGGGCCAGTTCCCCGCACAGCGGACGGAGCTCGGCCCCCGAGGATGACGC
This sequence comes from Sylvilagus bachmani, assembly GCA_015711505.1. Lineage (NCBI taxonomy): Eukaryota > Metazoa > Chordata > Mammalia > Lagomorpha > Leporidae > Sylvilagus > Sylvilagus bachmani. The sequence goes on along the minus strand of CM027406.1, from coordinate 88,075,262 downwards.
CACTCATGGGGTGCCCCCTTGGCCTGGCCTGCTCAGCCCCAGGGACACACAGAAGGGGCCCAACACAGGCAGCCCCTTCCCACAAGGCAGTACAGGGGGGCTGGAGAGGGGGACCGGGTCCCTGCAGCGGAGCTGGGGCCTTCCTGGCCCTGAGGAGTCAAATGAGCAAAACAGAGAAGCCCCCACCCTTCCCTCGGTGCCGGGAAGAGCAGGAGTGTGCAGAGCTGGAGCTGTGGGGCGTGTGGGCTCCAACCCGGCTCCAGCGCCAAACGACTCCATGCCCAGCCAAGCCTCTGCTTCTGAAATAGTATTTATTTCTACAGTTTTTTGAAGACTTATTTTATTTTATTTGAAAGGCAGAGTTACAGAGAGAGAGAGAGAAAGAGAGAGAGATCACCCTCCTGCCAGTTCACTCCCTAAATGGTCACAGTGACCAGGCTGAAGCCAGGAGCCTGGAACTCCATCCACGTCCTCCACACGGGTGGTGGGGGCCTAAGTATCTGGGTCGTGTTCTGCTGATTTCCCAGGTGCATTAGCAGGGAACTGGATGGGAAGTAGAGCAGCCAGGACAACCGGCACTCGGCTGGGATGCTGGCATCGAAAGCAGCAGCTTGACCCGCTGTGCCATAAGGCCGGCCCCTCGGTTCTATCATTTTATTTATTTACTTGAGAGGCAAAGAAACACACACACACACACACACACACACACAGACCGTCCATCTGCTAGTTCACTCCACAACCGACTGCAATGGCCCAGCTCACAGCTGGGGCTGAAGCAAGGAGTTGAAAACTCAGCTCGGCTCTCTCAAGTGAGTGGCAGGGCCCCAATCCCTGGCACCACGACTGCCGCCTGCCAAGGTCTGCATGAGCAGGCGCTGCAGCAGAGCTGGGAATCGAACCCAGGCTCTTTCACGTGGGACGCAGGTGCCGTCATCTGTATCCAAGCCCCTGCCCCCTGCTTTTGTAAACTTTAGAACAGGAGTAATGGGCCGGTGTTCTGGCGCAGCAGGGTAAGCCACCGCCTGCTGCACTTCTGACCCAGCTCCCGCTGACGCGCCTGGGAGAGCTGTGATAGATGGCCCGAGTCCTTGGGCCCCTGCACCCACGTGGGAGACCCGGGTGGAGAAGAGGAACAATGCTGCCTGCTTCGAAGAGCTGTATACAGTGACGCTGTATATAAGATGACCAAGGCACACTAACTCACAAGAAGTACACAAACATGTGACCGGGAGAAAAGCCAGTCCCGGGGGGATGCTGGATGAGTCCACTCACACGAAGGCGTCACAGAAGCTAGGAGGGGGGCTGCAGGCCCAGGAGGAGAGGGGTGGGGAGCCGGGCTCTAACAGGGACAGCGTTTCAGGCCGTCGTCTCATTTTCTCCAATTATTCCATTTTTTAAAATTTTTGATAAATATGTAATACACGTGCATTTTTATGAGACACAGTATAGTATTTTAACACAAATACACAGCATAAACCAATAATGAGGCAGTTAGCCTTTCTGTTTAGAGTTTCCAGGTTTTTAAAAAGTTGTGTTTATTTATTTGAAAGGCGGGTTGGGGGGAGTTATCTTCTATCCAATGGTTCACTCCTCGAAGGCCGGCAACAGCCAGGACTGGGCCAAGAACTCCTTCTGGGTCTCACATGGACAGGAGGAACCCAGCCGCTTGGGTTGACCTGCTGTCTTCTGGGGTGCACACTGGTAGGAAGTTGGATCAGGTGTGGAGTAGAACTCGGTCCCTGCCATAATATGCGATGTGAACGACTCGAGGGGTGGCTTAACCTGCCGCACCACAATCCGGCTCTCAGGGACGCCGGCATCCCTCGTGGAAGTGCCTGGGTCAAGTCCTGGCTACACCGCACTTCTGATCCAGCTCCTGCTAATAATGTGCCTGGGAGGCCGCAGACGCTGGCCCAGGTTGTTGGGTCACTGCCACTCACACGGGAGACCCGGGTAGAGTTCCTGGCTCCTGCTGTTGTGGGTGTCTTGTGAGCACACCAGGGGATGGAAGATCTGTTTTCCCCCTTCTGTAACTCTGCCTTTCAAATACATAAGATTCTTAAAGTATGGGGCCGGTGCCATGGCACAGCAGGTTAGGCTGCCATCTGCAGTGCCAGCATCCCATAAGGGACCAGTTCGAGTCCCGGCTGCTCCACTTCCAATCCAGCTCCCTGCTAAAGCACTTGAGAAAGCAGCGGAAGATGGGTCCCTGCACCCACGTGGGAGTCCAGGACGGGGTTCCTGGCTCCTGGCTATTGTGGCCATTTGTGGAGTGATCCAGCAGATGGAAGCTCTTTCTCTCTGTCCCTCCCTCTCTCTCTGTAATACTTTAAAATAAATAAATAGATCTTAAAAAAAAAAAGGAGAAGAAGACATAAAAAGAGTATATCAGTCACAAGCCTGTCACTGTGTGTAGCGAACTCTGGGAAGATCTACCTGGAACCACGGGCACAAGTCTGAGGGTGGGTGAGACTGCGGAGCGCCGTCCACGTTCCATATCCTTAAATCACAAGCTCTTGTTTCCCAGACTTGAGTTATATGAAAGTCAGCATTACAGAGGGAGAGACAGGGACGGAGAGAGCACATTCTTCCACCTGCTGGCTTACTTCCCAAATGGCTGCGCCGGCCGGAACTCCGACCGGGTGTCTGTGTGGGTGGCAGGAGCCCAGGCACCGGGGCCACCTTCCGCTGCTTTCCCAGGGGCATCAGCAGGGAGCTGATGAAGAAGCAGAGCGGCTGGGACTCCCATCAGCATTCATACGGGACGCAGGCAGCACTAGCGACGTCTTACCCGGCCGAGCCACGACGCTGGCACCTAAGTACCATGCGTCTATGAACAGAAACTCCCGGGGGAAACTGCAAAGACCTTGTTCATGCTGTGTCTTTCCAGGGTTGGGAGAGAGCGTACGAGAAGCAGCTGCCTCGTACCACATTAGGAAAAGGTCCCTGTCAGACCCGGAGTATGGGCACCCACACGCCACCTCCACCGGAGCCCCAGGGGGTCAGCCTCCTCAAGTGTGGGGTGGAAATACTACAGCTACAAAATGGGCTCACAGATACAAACTGGGTGCCTGTGGGAATTAAAATACGACGGGGGTGGGGACTGGTGCTGTGGTACAGAGGGTAAAGCCGCTGCCTGCTGTGCCAGCATCCCAGGTGGGCGCTGGTTCGAGTCCCGGCTGCTCTCTGCTATGGCCTGGGAAAGCAGTGGAAGATGGTCCACGTGCTTGGGGCCCTGCACCCATGTGGGAGATCGAGGAGGCTCCTGGCTTTGGATCAGCCCAGCTCCAGCCACTGTGGCCATTTGGGGAGTGAACCAGCGGATGGAAGACCTCTCTGTTTTTCTGCCTCTGTCTCTCTGTAACTCTGCCTTTCAAATAAATAACTAAATCTTTAAAAAAAAAAAAAAAGAACAAAAAAAAGATAATGGAGGTGGGCGTTTGGTCGGTGGTTAAGACTCAGCTCTGACCCCTGACCAGAGCGCCTAGTGCAAGCCCTCTTCCGATCCAGCCTGCTGCTGACGCAGACCCAGGAGGCAGCTGCGATGGCTCAGGCAGCGGGGGGCCCTGCAGCGCACATGGGAGATCCGACTGCGGTCCTGGCTTCCACCTTTGGCCCTCACAGCCACTGCAGGCGTCCGGAGAATGGACCAGCAGATGGGAGCTCTAACTCTGACTCTCAAATAAATACATAAACAAAATAAGCGAAATTGAGGGAGACAGACCTAGGTGTGGGCAGAGCCAAAGAACCGGTGTCTCCAGGCAGGGGCCAGGCCACTCAGAGGCCCCTGGACCTCCCGTGCCTCCTGGAGACCCCTCTAGGCTCAGGACCCCGGAGAGAGCGGCAGCCGCGAGCAGCCATCTGCTCCCAGGAGCAGCACCCGGCGTCAACCCTGCTCCACAGGGGCCACTTCCTCTTGGTGCTTCCTATAGGACAGAGCCCCAGAAATGACACGCCGTCTCCCCTACGTGCAGGGGTGCCCCAGAAATGACACGCTGTCCCCCCTATGCACGGGGCGCCCCAGAAATGACACGCCGTCTCCCCTACGTGCAGGGGCGCCCCAGAAATGACATGCCATCTCCCCTACATGCAGGGGCACCCAAGAAATGACACGCCATCTCCCCTACGCTCAGGGGTGCCCCAGAAATCACACGCCATCTCCCCTACACACAGGGGCACCCCAGATATCACACGCCATCTCCCCTATGCACAGGGGTGCCCCAGAAATTACACGCCATCTCCCCTATATGCAGGGGTGCCCCAGAAATCACACACCGTCTCCCCTATGCACGGGGTGCCCCAGAAATGACACGCCGTCCCCCTACGCGCAGGGGTGCCCCAGAAATCACACGCCATCTCCCCTATATGCAGGGGTGCCCCAGAAATGACACGCCATCTCCCCTACACGCAGGGGTGCCCCAGAAATCACACACCGTCTCCCCTATGCGCAGGGGTGCCCCAGAAATCACACGCCATCATCTCTCCTTGCACGGGGCGCCCCAGAAATGACTCGCCGTCTCCCCTACACACAGGGGTGCCCCAGAAATGACATGCTGTCTCCCCTCTGCGCAGGGGCGCCCCTAAGCCTGCTGGACCCCACGCGGGTGGCAGATTTGGCAGCTCCCATACCTGGGCGCGGGCGGTGCAGGCAGCGGGTAAACAGGGCACAGAGGGCCTTTTGTTGAGGCACAAACAGAGCCAGAGGGAGAACTACCAGGCGGGAGGCTGGCGCCCTCCCCGTGCCCAGCTCTCCCAGGAAGGGGGCAGCACCGTTCCCAAGGGCCCGGGTAGGGCCCTGGGCTGCAGCCCAGTCCCAGGGGAGTTCCAGGCCTGTGACTCTGCTCGGGGCCATGTGCTTCCTCTGGTCTCAGCGCCAGGAGGGGAAGGAAAGGTCTCACCCCTCATCTGGCGCACACACACCCCGCCTCCGCCCCCGAGCGGGACACTGGGCTCCGGGTCCCCACACCCAGCTGGGGTGAGTCAGCGGCTGCAGGCTGAGGGTGCTGCCTGGCTCGGGACTCACCCTGCACAGAAGGGCACACCCTCACTTCCTGGGGAGGAACAGTGTCGGCCTCACTCTGCCTCACGCTGGGGCTGGTCCTCTTGCAAACCTGCCTTCCGGAGGGGAGGGCGACAGTGAGGGACACCCCCTGGGCCACACGGGGCAGCAGGTGGGGCGCGAGGCACCCACCAAGCACCCAGCACTTCCTGTGCCTCGGCTCCCACCCCCACGCAGGTCAGCCAGGCGGCTCCCCGCCGCACCAGGTATGGCCCCGGCTCAGTCACTCGGCCTGGCCAGGCCCTGCCTTCAACCGTACACAACGGGCTGGTGCACTGTTCCTCCTAGGGCTGTGTGCCTGCCACACAGACTGCAGCGTTGAGATTACGGGAGGTTTTATCAGCCCCTTTACGGGCGTGAGGTCTAAGGCCCAGGGAAGCGAGGTGACCCGCCCAGGGCCACACAGCCAGAGGTGGCGGGAAGACCCACCCCAGGCCTGACTCCCTCCCCTGCCCGCCGGCCCCCACGGCGAGGTCTCCTGGGCCCACTGGGTACCCAGGCCCTTGGAAATGCCACCGCCCCTTTCCCGAGGGACGCAAATAGGGGCCCGAGCAGGCTGGACTCTGACGGGTCTCTCAGGCATCGCTTTGAGCAGTCAGGAAGGCAGCCCAGCTTGGTGCTGGGTCTGGGCCCCGCGGGCAGAGGGGCCCTGGAGACAGGTCCTGACCTGCTCTGAATGCCAGCGCTGCTCCCTGAACAGGTTGTGAAACACAGGCGTGAGTAACCCACAGGGGCCGCAGACACCCGCGCTGAGAGCCCAGCCCCGGGCGCTGCGCACCGGCCAGGCCCAGCGAGCAGCCAGCAAGTACCAAGGGAGTCTGGCACGAGGGAGCACCCGCTACCCTGTCTCCGGGCCCCGGGCTGGAGGGGGTGCCCCAGGGAGCCCGACCCGGCCCCACAGGGCCCGGCCCCTGCCGCCATGCTGATCCGATGTCAGGAGGCGGGCAGGCATGCCCGAGGTGTCCCTGTGGCGTGTGAAAGCCGTGGAAGCTTACAGGCACTTTCACTCCGGGGGAGTGTCCTCGCAGGCAGTGGCCATGCTGCAGCGGGCGATTTAATTCTGAGGTCGAGCCCTCAAGAGACGTCTAGAGATGGAAGAACTCGAGAGCTCGCTGCGAGGTGCGGCAAACCAGCAGGGAGCGTCTGCGGTCGGGAGTAAAAGCCCCGGAGACCGCGCCCGGCACAGCCCTGGCATGGGAAGGGCAAACCCCTGCTCCCTGTCACGCATGCACACATGTGCACAAGGCACGCATGCACACGCATGTCCACACACGCATGCACAGGTACAGCAGGAAGTCACGGAGCAGCAACATCCAGTCCCAGGCCTGCGGAGAGCTCAGTCCACTTCTGTCCCCCGGGCGGGGCTTCTGGCACTCGGGTTCGTCCCCAGAGCCAAGGACCAGGGTGAAGGCATGGACTCCAGGCAGCGGCCCTCAGCGTGGTCTGTGGACCACCAGCCCCCCCAGCGCTGGGGGGCTTCCACAGCGTGCACACTCCCGGGCCCAGCCCTGCCGAGCTGACCCCCCAGCTCTCGGGTGGTGGGCCGTGGGTACAGCGTTTTAAAGGAGCTCCCTGAGGGGCCGAGAATTAGAGGAAAGGACGCCACGGAGCGGGGAGCAGAGGAGCGCGGGCCACCAAGCCAACAGAGCCGGCTCTGCGTCCTGGCTTTGCCGCCTCCAACCTGGGGCCACAGACCTGGTCCCCTCGTCCGTCACGGACACACTGACCCCACAGCGAGGCTGTGGCAAGGGTCAGGTGGGCAGGGGCATGCAGTACCCAGCAGGTGCCTGGCACCCTGGGCGTGGCGCCGAGGATGACCAGGGACACAGAGACTGCCCGGGAGGAGGACCTGCCCACGCCTGGGGCTCCCAACCAGACAGCGTCCCATGGAGCAGAAAGAGATTCCTGGGGAGGATGGGACAAAGAACGTGGGAGAGGGCCGAGCGGGGGCAGGACCGTGAGCCCAGAAAACACCAGGTAAAGAAGTCAGCAGCTCCCGCAGGGCCTCACGCCCAGATCGGCCACGCCCATGACACTCTCCCGTCACAGACCCAGCTCACAGGGCCTCCACCCCCTCATCCTCACCCACCCAAAGGAGCTTTGCAAAAGGACCAAGGCCACAGCCTCCGCCAGACGCTGCAAGGGTAAACTGAGTGAGGACCAGCTGACCCCTGAGCATCCCAGAGGGGCTGGGCTCCCAGCTGACTCTTGTGTATCCTCCCAACCCCCAGCCTGGGCCCCCTCAGGCAGCCAGCGCAGGCCCAGACCTCCCAGGCGGGGGACCACGCTGCTCCCCATGAGCTGCCCCTGGCACTAGGCAGGAATTCAGATCTCAGATAAGGAGGCCCAGCAGCCTCCTGCTCATCCCTGCCCGGCTGCGCGGCACGAGCCTCTGCAGTTCAGGCCTCTTCGAGACCAACAGGAAGCTCCTACCGGGCAGGGCCAGGGTTTGCTGACCTTGTCCCAATAAACAAGAGAGCCGACCAAATCACACACCAGGCACTTCCCATCTCGCCCTGCTGCCGCCGACTCCCGGCACGGTCACCAGGAGGGCTGTGGGGGTAGGGTGGCACAGATCTGCCCTCCCCTTGCCGGGAAGAGAGGTCTGGGGGACACCGCTAAACCCGACCAGAGCAAGCTGCAGCCGGGCAGCCCCCACACGGCCTGACTTCTGTGAAGAGAAGCCGACAGGCCGGCAGGCGAGGAAGACCCACTCCTCCCATTCAGACCCGAGACGATGGGGGGGGGGGGCTTTCACTGCCTGTCTCATGGTAAAGCTCCACAGTACAGACAGGCAGCAACCACGCCACCATGTCAGCAACCACCACCACCACCACCAAGATTACTGTATCCTTTAAAATCCCACAACAGGGGTGGGGCGGAGGGAGCGGCAGTGCCGTGGCGTAGCGGGTAAAGCCGCTGCCTGCGGCGCCGGCATCCCATATGGGTGCTCAGTTTTCCCGGCTGCTCCTCTTCTGATCCAGCTCTCTGCTGCGGCCTGGGAGGGCAGTGGAGGATGGCCCAGGTCCTTGGGCCCTGGATGGGAGACCTGGAGGAGGCTCCTGGCTCCTGCTATCGATCTGCTGAGCTAAGGCCTTTGAGGCCATCTGGAAAGTGAACCAGCAGATGGAAGACTCTTCTTTCTTTCTCTCTCTCTCTCTCTCTCTCTCTCTCTTTCTCTCTCTCTCTCTGCCTCTGCCCCTCTGTAACTCTTTCAAATAAATAAAATAAATCTTAAAAAAAATCTCGGAGGGGAGGCTCAGGCCTTCCTTCACAGAAAGCCGCCGTGGGACGTGGGTGCAGGAGACCTGGGTGTGAGAGCAGAGGCCCCTGGCCCACGACGCCAGGCCCACCCCAGGCCCACGTCTCCCCACGCCTGCCCTCCTGAGGAGCGTGGGCAAGCCGCTTCCTCACGCAGAGCCTCGGTTTCTGCATCTGTACACGGGGACCACGCTGCTTCTCACACCTCCAACACCCAGGCGGATCAGTCTCCGCATGCGCCAGCTGTGACCGGGGTCCGCACCCCGCACCCTGGGGCGCGCACTCTGCCAAGTGCCTCAGCACGTCCTGCGGGGACGCAGGCCTGAGTGCTGTCCCCCTCCTAAGACGAGGAAACTGAGGCCCATGGGCACTCAGCAAGCGCAGGCAGCCTGGACTCCGGCCCAGGTCTAACCAGCTCACTCTCCCGCCCTCAGAGCTGGACAACGCGCCGCTGTTTCCCCAAATCCCTCACACGGTGAGCAGAGACTGCTGCTCCACGGAACACTCTTTGGGAGCAGTGGTCACGTGGGAGCCGCGGTCAAGGGGCAGCGCTATTAGCGACCCAGACTGATAAGAGGTTCCCAATGACACAACATCGGCATTCAGAGGGCATGGCAACCAGACAGGCCTCAGCTGGCCCCACAGTCAGGAGCAGGACGGGGAGAATAATTCTGTCCTCGGCCGCCTCTGGGCTAGCTGCTTCCTAGCCCCCAGACCCATGGCGAGAAGAGCAAGTACAACGGAGACAGAGGCACTGCCCCTTGCTCCCCACGCTGGAGGTGGCAGAGGCTGGGGCGGGAAGGGCAGGACGGGGCCCGGGCCTTACCCGGAGGACGGCTCTGCTATCTGTGCGTCGGCTGTGGGCGCTGAGGCTGGCCCACGTCTGGCCGGGCAGGATCCTGGCATTCCTTCTGCTCCATAGACGCTGCCTCCCTAGAAGGAAGCGAGAGCTGCCGTCAGCGGGCCGCGTGTGTGGCTGTCAGAGCTACTCGCTGTGTTGCCAGCACTGTCCCACAGCTGGTGGGTGCCAGCACCAGGCCGATCTCCGGGCTGACAGGGGAGCCCTCCCCGCAGAAGTCGGTCCCCTGAGGAGCGGCCAGGCTAGCAGTTACAATCTGGAGAGCCCAGGGAGGCTTCCTGGAGGAGGAGGTGCCCACGTCACCTGCTGAGGAAGGACAGGAGTCGGGGAGAGCGTCGTCCCAGGCAGGAGGGGCAGCACCCCTCGCGTGGAGGGGACAGAGCGTGGCATCTGGGAACGAGGTGTGGTTCGGCACGGCCAGATCTAGAGCTCCAAGTGGAAGTGGCCAGAGAGGAGCTACGGGGGCAGGGGGTGGGTCAGGCGGATGCAGCCTCTGCCCAGACGCACAGCCACAAGCTGTCGACAGGCGTGCGGTGAGCATCAACTTCACCACAGCTGGCAGGTACAGCAGGGTCAGGGGAGCAGGTGGCCCGGCAGACGCCAGGGAGGGCACAGGATGGACAGGAGTCCGCCAGGACCGGGAGGCGGGCAGGCCACAGAACCTCAGCACTTCTGGGAGGGGTCATGGAACCTCTGGTCATTTCTTCCAGCTCCCAGGCTCTGGGCACTGGGCTGGGAGGACGGGGCCGAGGACGGGGCCTGCCAGGGAGACAGGCCGGGGACCCAGCCATTCCACCTGCTGCGATGGCCACCGCGGCCGCCCCCCGCCCCGCCCCGCCCTCCTCAGCAAGGATGGGGACACTGAGGCTGGGCCTCTGACCGCCCCTTCCCCAGCTGCCCCTGTGCTACCCCCTCGGTTACACTGGCCTGAGCGCCTCCCCGCCCACACCACAGCTTGGAGAGGGCCAGGGTCCGTGTCTTCCCGGCACCGCTCCTGGCCCAGGACAGGCGCTTACTAAAAGATGGCTGAATGAATGAATGCCACGACGAAGGGCCGAGGGCCGGGCTCCGGGGCTCGGTGTCCGCCCCATCTGAACCCCCACGGCGCCCCCATGCCTCAGCGTCCCCAAGTTCTCAAAACCCAGATGGCTCCTTGCCGCCAACTCCCGCAGGCCGGGTCCAAGCTAAGCCAGGCGGCTGCACGGGGCAACCCCAGGAGCCCGACTTTCCAGAGAGGCCCCTCTAAGTTTGCAAAGAAAGCTGCTTCCTAGCGGGTGTGCCTGAGGGTGATTAAGGCGGGAGCGCACCCGGCTCTGTGCCCCAGCCCTGGACCCCTAGACCCAAGCAGCTCTAAGCTTGGGCAGATGGGGGCCGACCACCCACCCCAGCATCTCCTCCACTGTCCAGTCCACGCCTCCCCTCCAGAGCCAGAGCGATAACTGACCTTCACAGGGGCGACGGCCACTGCTCGGGGCCCCCCACCCCGGCCCCATCCTGGCCACGGGTGGCATCCCCAAAGCAGGACCTCCCCCACAGCCCTCACCGCTTCCCACAGTGTCTGTGGCCAGCAGCCGCAGACCACCGGCCAGGGGCTAACAGAAGAGGTGGACGAGGCCCCCAGCGGAGCCCCTCCTCCACCCCTCATCCCTGCCCAGCCAGGGCAGGGGAAGGGGCGCCTCCGCAGCCCAGTCCTAATCAGGGCGGCCGCAGGACAACCCCCAGCCCAAGTGTCCTTCCCAAAAAAGGCAAGAGTTGCATCAGCCAAGGGCCAGCCCATCTCAGTCCGCTCCAGGCCGGGCCAGCGAGGCCGCGGAGTCACGAGGAGCCCCGGAGACCCCGGCGCCCGGCTCCTGCGCCGCGTGGGCCCCGACCTGGCTGGCCTCCAGCTCACCCCCGGCCGGACCAGGCCCCGAGACCGCCGTGGGTCGGGCTCTCGGGCCCGGCTGCACGCGCAGCGCAGGGGTCGCGCTGGCTGGCCTTCCCCGGACCCCCAGCCCGGAGAGGCCCCAGAGCCACGTCGGGGCACTGTCCACGCGGGGCCGGAACCTCTCCGCCGGGGGGCGTGTGTGTGGAGGGGTGAGGATCTGGGGGCACCCGGGGGATGACAGGGGACACGGGGGAGCCGCGGCGGAAACACCCGGTACGTGGGCGCCGGGGGGCCCGGGAGGGGGCTCGCGCGCCGCGGCGCCGGGAACAGGGAGGGGCCCCGGGGCCTCGGGCGCCGGGCAGCACGGAGGGAGGCCGGACGCCGCGGCCGCGGAGGGCCTCCGGGCGGCCGGCGCTCGAGCTGCCCGCGGCGCCGGGGGCCGGGCAGCTGGCCGGGCGCGCGTCCCAGGAGGTTTCCGGAGATGACAGCTCGCGCCCTTCCCCCCAGCCCGCCCACTCACCTGGGCTCGCCGCACCCGGCCGCCCAGCAGGCAGCCCGAGCCCCCGGCCGCTCCGTCCCGCCGCCGGCCACTGCGCTCCTCCGGCGCCTTGTTTGTCCCTCACTGCACCACTCAGTCTCCTCCGCCCCGGAAGTGACGTCACCGCCGGGCGCGACCGCGGCGGCCGGGGCGCCTCCATCTTTTTGAGGGGAACGCTCCGCGCTTCGCCCCGCTCTGAGCCCTGCGTCGACGCCATGTTGCTTCGGGGCGGAAGTCGTGGGGCCCGGGCTCGGCCCCCTTAAAGAGACAGGCGCGGCCGTAACCTTCGGGGCGTGCTAGCGGACAGGAGGCGACGCGGCGGCGGCGGCGGGGGTGAGTAGCCGGCGCGGGGGCCGGGAGCCGAGGCTGGGAGGGCTCGGTTGTGGCCGAGCGCTGGATGCGTTTGATGCCATCGGTGTGCGGAGCCGCTGCGCGGAGAGCAGACCGCTCCCACGGTCGCACCACGGAGGAGCGCGAAAGCCCGGGCTGCGGCTCCACAGCTCCCGCGACCCCGCAGCTCCCGGGCTGCAAGGAGAGGTGCTGGGGGGTGCGCTCACAGGGGCGGCTTTCCGCACCCCGCAAGCGGCTAGCCCCGCGCTGGTGTGATGGGCGCCCCGGGCCGTGCGGGTGTGGGCGCCCAGCTGCGCGGGGAGATGCGCCGAACCTTGTCAGCCGCCTGCCTGGGAGCCGAGACGCGCGGTGCCCGGGCCGGGGAGACCCCTGGGCGGGAGACGGGGCAGCGGCGTCGCCGAGCGCCCGCAGGTTCGGCTGCCCGGCCCCGGGGGTCCCCGGGCTTGGGGGACTCGGCAGCCCCCGGCTGTCCGGCCCCGGGGGTCCCCGGGCTAGGGGCTCGACTGCGCCCGCAGGTTCAGCCCCGGGGGTCCCCGCACCGAGACCACCAGGAAGCTGGTTTTTTCTTTTTTGTTTTTTGGATTTTTTTTTTGGTCGGTTGTACAGTTTGTGGACTGCACACAGGGACAGGTCCGGGAGGCTAGCTGGGGTGGACGGTGGAAAGGAGCAGAGTCCAGGATGGAGTCCAGGGCTCGGTCCCTTCCGACCTTGGGACCCGGCACCAGGCAGGCTCTCCCTGGGCCTCCGTGCTGCCTGCAGATTGGCCCCATTCTGCAGATGGAGAAGTGAGGCCCAGGGTTGGGAAAGCTGCCCCCAGGGGTTCTCACAGGTCTCACTCTCCTGTCTCCCTCCCGTCTCTGGGGAGAGGTCGTTGGGCCCCTTGGTCTCTTCCTGGGACCATCAGCCCAAAATGCTTTGTGGACCTGCTGTGTGCCGGCAGAGCCGCCAGGCTGAGCACCTGGTGGAGAACGGGACAGGCACACAGCTCCAGTCCTGGCGGGTTGCAAGGACAGCAGACAGCCCGCAGCTGGCCCTGTGTGGGTGCCTTGGGGCAGAAGCCCAGGGCCTTGGGGGCACAACGTGGTGGGGGAGGGGCCTCCCCAAAGAAGTGACTTAAAAAATAGATACTTTTAATAGTTTTATTTATTTGAAAGGCATACAGAGGTCTGCTGGTTCACTCCGATAGCTGGGCTGGGACTCCATGGGGCTCCCACCAGGACTGCCACCTGCTGCCTCCGGGGTGCACAGGGGAGGTGACTTCAGTCTGTGACTCTGAGATGAGACGCAGAGACGTGGAGACAGGTGTACGCCCCCGGCAGTGCCTCCGGCTCAGGGTCTCTCCTGTGACCAGAGGCTGTGCCAGTGAGACACATTCTGCCAGCTCCAGTGGGAGCTGTGCCGATCCAAAGCCAGGAGCCAGAAGCTTCTTCCAGTCCTCCCACGCAGGTGCAGGGACCCAAGGACTTGGACCACCTTGGGCCATCTTCCACTGCTTTCCCAGGCCATAGCAGAGAGCTGGAATGGAAGTGGAGCAGCCAGGACACGAACCGGCACCCATGTGGGATGCTGGCACTGCAGGCAGTGGCTTTACCCGCTACACCACAGCGCCAACCCCCCCACCCCCCCACTCCCATCCCCCACCCCCCATCCCTGCCCAACAGGTGTTTAAATGTTACTCTCACTGTAGGGGCACTTTGAAAGTAGGCCTCCCACGGATTCTCGCATTGTTTTCTGTTTGTTTGTTAAAGACATCTATTTATTTGAAAGGCAAAGTGAAGACAGAAAAGGAGACACAGGGTGAGAAGATGTGTCCACGGGGTCACTCCCCAAGTGGCTGCAACAGCCAGGGCTGGGCCAGGCTGAAGTCAGGGTCCTGCAGCTCCGTCCGGGTCTCCCACGGGGGCGTCAGGAGCCCAAGCACTCGGGTCTTCCACTGCGTTCCCAGGCGCATCAGCAGGCGGCGGGAAGCCAGGATGAACCGGTGCGCCTCTGGGATGCCAGTGTCATGGGCGACGGCGCACGCTGGCCCCCTGCGGGTTATAGAAGGGGAAGCTGAGCCAGGGCCAGCAGTCGGTGCGTGGCAGAGCTGGGCATCTCAAGCCCACGCCGTGCTCTTCTGTGGGTGTTCGTGTCGCGGACCGGTCTCAGCCGAGCTGGTGTCCCCGCTCTCGTCCCCCTTCTCTAGAGGTGTCAGGGTTGTGTGTTCTCAGTAACGAGGCTCCTGGCATCTGGGGCCCAGGGACGCCATGTGTCCTTCGAGACGCCGGCCAGTTCTGCCCAGTGGGGCACTCGTGTCACCCCAGGTACCAAGTGTGAGAAGCACCAGAGCAAATGTTCCCCTTGTCCTGGTGGGCTTAGGTGACGCAGGGCCAGCCTGGGTCTCCGTTCGCCGTACCTGCCGGCGCCGGCTGCCACACCAGGTGGAAGCCGGACAGGTGCAGCCCCTGTTCCCGGGAGCCTGGTGGTTTCCTGCGGGCAGGGGAGCTGGTAGAGGCAGCAGCCGGGAGGTTGGACTTTGAACACAGGCAAACCCCTCCCAGCGGGGCGCCCTCTGTTGAGTGAGCTGCGATTTGGGGTGCTAATCCCTGCCTAGTAGGCTGTGGTGAGGGCTAGGGGGTTTAGCACTGGGGGCCAGGCTGCATAGTAGGAGGAGGCGCACAGTAGGTGGAGGGCCTGGGTGGACACAGGTGGATCCGATTGGGCTCAGGAACACAGCCTGAGCCAGGGTGTGCAAGGTCTCCTCGGAGGGAAAGGGCTTGTGTGTTTCCGAGGGGAGGGGACTTTGAGGCTGGGTGACCTGGATTCGGGCTGTGAAGCCAAGCCGAGGTGGCTTTGGACTCTGTCCCACGTCAACACAGCCTGCTTGGCTGAACCAAGGGGCGGTGGGCACGGCTGATGGCCGCCCCCGTGGGGCCACTGACAAGCGCCCAGGAGCCATGCACCTGCCCCCTGCCAGGCCGATGGAGGTGTGTGCTGGGGGAGGCCTCTGGCCTGGCCGCGAGGTGGCCTGAGCTCTTCCATGCCTGGACATTGTGCTGGAAGGATCTGAAAGGTCACGTGGAGGTGTGGCTACAGCCCTTGCCCTACGGCCGGAGCACCTGAGCCGGCCTCACCACCGCGCGTCCCACAGGTCTATTTTTACGTAACGGTAATGACATTTGTGGGACGCTGGCTGTCCAGGGCCCCGGACTTTATCCAGTCTGACCGCTTGCCAGGTAGCACACCGAGTGCTCTGTGCGTGTTACTTATTTCTCACTCGTGCCTGTGACATGGCTGCTGTCATCCCGGGTGCAGAGAGGACGCTCCAAAAGGTTTAATGATTTGCCAGGAGCCACACAGCTAACCAGCACCTTCTGTCCGACCCCGCGGCTTCCCGACCTCCAGCCTGGATGGGACTTCCAAGTCCCCACCGCAAGTCCAGTCCCTAATCAGCTGTTGCCCCTTGAAGCATCGTTGGGCACAAACGCGCGCACGTGATGGAGCTCTCCTAGTTTGGCGCAGTTCGATGTGAATCGTTTTAGGTGCCGTGGTTTGGTTACACAGCATGGACCCCGCTCAGTTTCAGCTACGGCGTTAGGTTAACCGTGACTGAGTGCAGGCGGCAGTGGAGACGACAGGCCCATGGCTGGCTCACGTGGAGAAGCACCGTGCTGTCTTGCCCCCTGGCGCCCTGCAATGAAGCCACGGGACACTTCCCAAACCAGATCATCCACAGAGGGGATTGGCCAACAGCAGTCGGACCAGGAGCAGAGGAACTGCAGGTGGAATGCGGACGGAACACCGTGGTGCAGCCCAAGCAGCCGCTGGCGCCGGGATGTGGGCTCCGTGGCCAGCTGGCCGCCGATTGTGCAGGTACGGCTCTGAGTGAGGAAGAGCTCCCGACGTCCCGACCTCCCAGAGGTCACCCAGCCGCGGCTTTGGGGTGACATCTCAGGGGACATCTCAGGACATCCCTGGAGCACCAAGGATAAAATGCTGGGAGCTGTGGCCAGCCACCACTTGGGACGCTGGCGTCCCGTTTGAGCACTGGTTCAAGGCCCGGCTGCTCCGCTTCCGATCCAGCTCCCTGCTAATGCACCCGGGAAGGCGGTGGAGGACGGCCCGAGTGCCTGGGCCCCTGCCCCCACGTGGGAGACCTGGGTGGAGCTCCAGGCTCCTGGCTTCGGCCTGGCCCCGCCCTGAGTGTTGGGGCCATGTAGGGAGTGAAGCAGTGTGGGTAGAAGATCTCTGTCTCTCTCATTCTACCTTTCAAATGAATAAGTTTAAGAACACCAGAGCAAATAAATGCATCTTTAAAAATGCAAATCGATTTATATTCTCTGATTTTTTTTTATTACCACACACTTTAAAAACTGATTTGAGGGGCCGGTGCTGTGGCATAGTGGGTAAAGCCGCCACCTGCAGTGCTGGCATCCCATGTGGCCACCAGTTCAAATCCTGGCTGCTCCACTTCCAATCCAGCTCTCTGCTATGTCCTGGGAAAGCTGTAGAAGATGGCCCAAGTCCTTGGGGCCCTGCACCCACGTGGGAGACCTGGAAGAAGCTCCTGGCTCCTGGCCTTGATTTGTCTCAGCTCTGGCCATTGTGGCCATTTGGGGAGTGAACCAGTGGATAGAAGACCTCCTTCTCTCTGTGTGTAACTCTGACTTCCAAATAAATAAATATTTAAAAAAAAAAAGAGTTGAGGCCGGCGCCATGGCTCAATAGGCTAATCCTCCGCCTGTGGCGCTGGCACACTGGGTTCTAGTCCTGGTCTAGGCGCCGGATTCTGTCCTGGTTGCTCCTCTTCTAGGCCAGCTCTCTGCTGTGGCCCGGGAGTGCAGTGGAGGATGGCCCAAGTGCTTGGGCCCTGCACCCCATGGGAGACCAGGAGAAGCACCTGGCTCCTGCCTTCGGATCAGCGTGATGCGCCAGCCGCGGCGGCCATTGGAGGGTGAACCAACGGCTAAAAGGAAGACCTTTCTCTCTGTCTCTCTCACTGTCTACTCTGTCTGTCAAAAAAAAAAAAAAGAGTTGAAATTCACTTGACACACCACTTGCCATTTTGAAGCAGAGATTCAGTGGTTGTGCCTCCTCCACCCTTCCAGTTTCCAGACGTTTCCACTACCCCAGTACAACTCCCTGTACCCATCCCAAACCACGGCCCCAACTCCAGTCACCACGAATCCTCTCCCTGTGGGTCGGCCATGCTGATAGATCGTGTAGAGACTCAAAACGTGGCCTTCCGGGTCGGGCTTTGCTGTGCCGTGATGTTTCTGTGGTTCGTGCACGCTGTGGCGTGGCTCCGTGTGTTGTTCCTCCTGAAGACTGACTAGTGTCCCATCGGGTGGCGTGCCCCGTGTGCCCATTCATCCGTCCCACTGATGGACGTGCCCCGTGTGCCCATTCATCCGTCCCACTGATGGAAGCACCCCGTGTGCCCGTTCATCTGTTCCACTGATGGAAGCGCCTGTGCCCGTTCATCCGTCCCACTGATGGGCGTGCCTGTGCCCATTCATCTGTCCCACTGATGGACGTGCCTGTGCCCGTTCATCCGTCCCACTGATGGGCGTGCCCCGTGTGCCCATTCATCTGTCCCACTGATGGAAGCACCCCGTGTGCCCGTTCATCTGTCCCACTGATGGACGTGCCTGTGCCCGTTCATCTGTCCCACTGATGGGCGTGCCCCGTGTGTGCCCGTTCATCTGTGGGGCACGGGGTTCCTTGCACTCCGCGGCTGTGGGCAGTGATGGCGCTGCAGGCACCCGGCCGTTTCTGTGGGGACACAGGTTCGCTCTTCTCTGAGGCGCATTCGTAGGAGTAGAATTTGCCAGGTTGTGTGGCTGTTCTGTGTTTGAACGTTGTAAAAAGTGAAGTATTTGTGCGTCAGGGAGCATTGTCACATATGTGAGCGTGGTGCCTCCCCGTGCATCCCGGGCCCTGCTGATGTGTGTCCTGGGGGACAGCAGGCGACGGCTGTGGTGCTGGGGTTCCTGCCGTTCATGTGTGAGGCCTGGGTGGAGTCCTGCTGGCCCTGGGCTCTGCTCCTTGTCAGCTGTGGCCATGGGTGTGTGGTTTAGCATCTTGGTGGGGTCTTCCTTGCATGCCATATGGGCACCGGTTCGACTCCTGGCTGCTCCACTTCTGATCCAGCTCTCTGCTATGGCCTGGGAAAGCAGTGGAAGATGGCCCAAGTCCTTGGGCCGGAAGAAGCTCCTGGCTTTGGCCTGGCCCAGCACTGGCTGTTGTGGCCATCTGGGGCGTGAACCAGCAGATGGAGGTTCTCTCTCTAACTCTGCCTTTCAAGTAAAATAATTTTTTTTAATGATGGGACCTGAGTTGGAGTGATCAGAATCAGAGAGAGAAAGCAGAGGGTGGTTGCGGGGGCTTGGGGGCGTGGGGGGCAGTGCTGTCTGCCAGGTGCAGAGTTTCAGTCCTGCAAGATGAACAGTGTCCCGAGGAGGGGACAGTGGTGATGGCTGCATAGCAGTGCGACCCACTTAACACCACGGAACTGTGCACCTAAACACGGGGGGATGGTGGGGGGAATGGTGGAGGCATGCATGCCTCACCAAAAACTAAAACCAGAAAGCAAATGTGGTGGGCCCCGCACAGAGAAGGGTGCAGGAAACAGAGGCCATCGCGGCCGGAGGACAGCCCTGAGGGCCGTCGGAGCCAGCCAGGGAAGGCTGGCCTCCAGGAAAGGAGGGGAGTCGTCCCTGGGGCTGGCCCCGGTGATGTGAGTGGCCCTGTGCAGGCCCCTGGTTCCTTCACAGTCTTAGGAGGACTCCAGACTAGGAGACCAACAGACCTCATGCCGGGTCTCCCCCAGCACCCCTCACTGCCTCAGTCCCAAAAGTTGCCCTGAGCCCCAACTCCGGGGCCAGCCGGCCCACAAGACTGGCTCTGCGCTCCCCCTGCTGGCAGCTTCAGGAACAACATGCCCACAGCTGCCTCATTCCCCCACCCCACCCCCTTGCATCAGGCAGAGGGGCTGGGTGGGGGCTGTCGCTGGAGCCACTGTGCTCTTTCTGCCTGTGGCTGGAACTGCCCCCACCATGGCTTCTCTTTCCCATGCGAGGTCGGGGAAAGCACCCCCTCTAAACCCCCATGCTCACGGCACCAACGGAGACAGGTGCGAATTCATGCTTGCACTGGAGCACCCACGATTCACCCACGTCCAAGGCCTCTTTCTCTGTTGAAAAGAACAACATCACAACCGCGTTCTCACCCTGCAGCCCACACAGCTCCCTTCCACCCCACCCCAGGCCTTTGCTCACCCCACCTCTCGCCCTGGTACGTTTTTCCCTTTGGGCCTCAGCCACATCCAAGCAGCCTTCCCCGACCCCTTGTCCCCGGGGCAAGTTAGGAGAGCACCCTCTGGCGTCCCGTTGCCTCAGTTTCCCTGGGCTGCTGTAACAGGGAGGTGGCCGTGTCTGGGGTCTGGGGGCCAGCAGCCCCGGCTCGGGGCATCGGCAAGGCCATGGCCATGCTTTCTTCCAAGGCTCCCGGGAAGGAGCCGTCCGTGCCGTCCCTAGGCTGTGGTGTTGCTGGTGGCCCGCGGCGTCCCTCGGCCTGCAGAGGCCGCGTTCTCACCTCTGTCTCCCTCCCCTCCTTGCGAGGACAGTGACCCCGCTGGGTTAGGATGCACCCCCACCCTGTTTGCAAAGAAAGGGGCTTTCGCAGGGCAGGGGGGGGGCCTTAGGGCTTCCACACTGCCTGTTGGAGCTCGGTCCAAACCGGCACTCACCTCCGTATGGGAGGGGTCCTGCTGGGGGGCGGGGTCTCTTCCCCCATGGGACCCTGAGCTCTGTGGCCAGGCCCGGAGCCCACCCCACCATTGTCTCAGCATAACGCCAGGGCCTGGCCCGAGGGAGTGGTTGGGAGGACTGGCGACCCGGTGACAGGCCGAGGAGGGCGTGCCCACCTTTGCACAGCTCGTCCTTTGCCAACGCTCAGAGAGGCTTCAGAAGTCTTTGGGGGAGGACTCGGTTTGGAAAGGGCGGGGCCTGGGGGGGGCCTCACGATGGGCTGAGCTCGTGGGGGAGTTTCAGAAAGTTCGTGGAGGCCGGTGCTGTGGCTCAACAGGCTAATCCTCCGCCTTGCAGCGCCAGCACACCAGGTTCTAGTCCCGGTCAGGGCACCGGATTTTGTCCCGGTTGCCCCTCTTCCAGGCCAGCCCTCTGCTGTGGCCTGGGAGTGCAGTGGAGGATGGCCCAAGTGCTTGGGCCCTGCACCCCATGGGAGACCAGGAGAAGCACCTGGCTCCTGGCTTCGGATCAGTGTGGTGCGCCGGCTGCAGCTGCGGCGGCCATTGGAGGGTGAACCAACGGCAAAGGAGAACCTTTCTCTCTGTCTCTCTCTCACTGTCCACTCTGCCTGTCAAAAAAAAAAAAAAAAAAGGAAAGTTCATGGAAAAATGAAATGAAAGGGTTTTTTTTTGGTGAAAAGAAATCTCTAGAACCCGTACATATTTTGTTGTTTTTTAACGTGCATTTTCCATGAACTTTCGAAGGATGCTGCAGGTATGGATAGGCAGGTGCGGGCAGCTGTGCCGCTCGTGGAGCATCCTAGAGTAGGTGTGCATGCCACGGTGTGCATCCTTGGGTTATAAACGCCTGTCTAGTTCTCCTTCGTGACAAAGTTAGAGCATTCTGGGCAGGCACTGGGGGCCGCGGGACGCCCTCACCCTGCATGGAGGACTGGGTCAAGCCCCAGCTGAGTTTCTGATCCGGCGTCCTGCCGATGCACACCCGAGATGGCAGCAGTGAGAGCTCAGGTACTGGGGTCCCTGTCACCCACGAGGGACACCCGGAGGGAGTTCCTGTTGCAGGCGTCTGGGGAGTGAACCAGCGGCTGGAAGATCTCCCACCTCTGCCTCTCAATTTGAAAATGAAAAGAAATAAATAAACTTTCTAAAAGAGTGAGGTTTCTCATTAAAAATGAAGAAGAGCATTCCAATGGTAGACCAGGTGGGTCACAGCCGTGTCAGCTCCGGTCTCAGGGTGAGCAGCTCGGGAGCCGCCGCTCTGTCCTCTCGGCAGGGACCCAGCAGGTCTCAGACCAGCAGAGAGGTCTCAGGGCTGCTCCCAGAATTCCAGAGACAAAGGGTGCAGTGCGCACATCTCCTGTTGGGCGAGCGCCAGTGAGTCCCAGCGGCTCTGCTTCCGCTCCAGCACCCTGCTCACGCGCTCGGGAAAGCAGCAGGGGACGGCCCAGGTACCTGGGTGCTTGTCACCCACGTGGGAGATCCAGGTGAAGCTCCCGGCGTCTGTCTTCACTGGGCCCGGCCCCGGCTGTTGTGGGCATTTGGGGAGCGGACTGGCGGATGGGAGAGTGCTCTCCCCTCTCTCTCTGCCACTCTGCCTTTCACGTAAGTGATTTTTAAACGATGGACGTGGAGAATCACAGCGTACGGAGCAGAAGGCTCCCCGGAATCCGGCACCTGGCGGAGAGCCCGCGCTGTGGTTGGCGAGTTGCTGGCGCTCAGTGTGGACACGTCCAAGGGCGAGGGACTCCCGGGGCCCGGGCGTGGCAGCGGGCACCCCTGTGAGTTTTACCTCTGGAAGCTCGGCCAGGTTCCCACAGTGCGTGTGGGGGAGAGGGGAAAGCAGTGTGTTTAAGTATGCCGGAACAGTCTACCAAATTCTCTTCTTAGTAGGGGCTGCCCCCCTAAGAAATGATTGAGACAGAGCCTGGCCTATCAGAACCCAGCACGGGGGAGAGGAAGACCCCCCACTCCTGCCCCCTCTAACTTTACTGTCCCAGCCGAGCAGGGGGAGGGGCGCATGAGCCCAAGACCTGACCGTGGGACCGGGGTGCGCCCCCGTCACTAAGAATCCTTACCACTTCCTGTCGTCCACTACAGCAACTCCAGCTTGCTTGCTTTAATGTTTATTCTTTTATTTGAAAGACAGTAACAGAGAGCAAAAGGTTAAAAGAACGAGAAGAGAGCTTTTCCATCCTCTGGTTCACTCCCTAAATGGCCTCTCAATGGCCTGGTCTGGGCCAGGCTGCAGCCAGGAGCCAGGGACTCCATCTGGGTCTCCCACGAGGGTGCCAGGGGCCCACACGCTTGCGCCGTCATGCACTGCCTGCCCAGGAGCGTTAGCAGGGGGCTGGGTCAGAGGCAGAGCAGCTGGGACTCAAACTGGCGCTCTGACACGGGACACTGGCGTCGTGAGCCATGGCGTAACCCACTGCGCCACGCCAGCCGCCACAGGTCCCACTCTCAGCCGAAGACGCCAGGGAAGGGCCGGGCATCTGGCCTGGGGTGAAGACACCAGTGAGGATGTGTGCGTCTCTCAGCGGGGTGCCTGGACTTGATGCCCGGGTCTGTGTCAGCTTCCTGCTCCCGTGGACTCCGGGGAGCAGTGGTCACGCGCAGTCTCCCACACGGGAGACCTGAGTTCCTGGCTGCCAGCTTCAGCCTCCTGCTGTTCCAGGCATCTGAGGGGTGAGCCTGCGCCAGGGAGGGCTCTGTCTGTGTAGGTGTTCCTTTCACCAGCTGTCTCTGCCCCGCACATAAGCACATTTTCCTACCATTTTTACTAATAGGTTAGACTAAAATCACACACAGTTTGAAGACAGACTATGGGGGCGGCGCTGTGGCGCAGCGGGGTAAAGCCCCAGCCTGCAGTGCCGGCATCCCCTGTGGGCGCTGGTTCGAGTCCTGGCTGCTCCACCTTCAATCCAGCTCCCAGTTAATGGCCCAAGGAGGCAGCAGCGGAAGAGGCCCTGCTGTCCATGTGGGAGGCCTGGCATCCACTTGCCGCTGCCCCAGCCTTGGGGCTAACTGGGGAGTGAACCGCAGATGAAGGTCAATCTCTCTCTTCCTCTCCATCCCTTCCCTCCCCCACCCCGCACTGACTTTCAAATGAATCTTAAAGGGGGGGGGGGGGGGCTGGCACTGTGGCATAGTAGGCGAAGCCTCCACCTGTGGTGCCGGCATCCCATAGGGCACCGGTTCAAGTCCTGGCTGCTCCACTTCCCATCCAGCTCTCTGCTATGGCCTGGGAAAGCAGTGGAAGATGGCCCAAGTGCTTGGGCCCCTGCACCCACATGGGAGACCTGGAAAAAGCCTCTGGCTTTGGACTGGCTTAGCTCCAGCCATTGTGGCCATGTGGGAAGTGAACCAGCAGATGGAAGACCTCTCTCTCTCTCTCTCTGCCTCTGCCTCTCAAATAAATAAATCTTTTAAAAATGTAATATATTTATTTGAAAGTTACAAAAGCAAGGTGGGCGTCCTCTCTTAGCCTTCCTCCATCTGCCGCGATGTCGCAGTGAGACAGCGTGGGGTTTCCCGGGCTCTGGGGCGGTGAGCAATAAGTCTCTGTTCCTTGTGAATTACCCGGCTCAGACATTCCGTTATACAGCAGGAAGTGGACGAAGACGTCCACGGTCACCCCCAGCCAGCTAGCGATGCCTCTGTGAGGTGACGCTCAGTCCCCCCTTGGGTCCACCCTGATGCTGGTGGGGCCACAGCAGAGCCCGCCTGCTGGGTGTGGCCGTCTGTACAGCGTCCCCACCCAGGGCCAGGAGGCCCACTGCCCGGGGACCGCGCTGCCTTCCCCACATGGGCCGATCCTGCAGTGACTCCCACGTGGCTGGGCTCAGTGTCCTCCGGCACAGCCAGGCTCTCCGCAGGGAGGGAGACACGTGGCCTTGGGCACCACCAAGACGCCACCTTCGAAAGATGGATTCATTTACCTGAAGGCAGAGTGACAGAGCGAGAGAGTGAGAGAGAGAGGGAGAGAGAGAGCGAGAGAGAGAGCGAGCTTCCACGCATTGGTTCTCTCCCCAGAGGCCCGCAGCAGCCAGGTCTGGGCCAGGCTAAAGCAGGTGCCGGGAACTCTGTGCAGGTCTCCCACGTGGGTGGCAGGGACCCAGGCCCTGCAGCCTCCGTCTGCTGTCTCCGAGACACAGTCTCTGTCCCCTGCTCCTGGGACTGCCGCCGCGGACTCCCCCACCTCATGCGAGTGGAAGCACGTGGCTTCTGGCCTCGCGTGACGGAATGTTTTCAGGAGCTGTCCATGTCAGACGCGGGGTTGGGCTTTTTTTTTTTTTTTTTTTTTTTTAAGATTTATTTATTTGAAAGTCAGAGTTACAGAGAGGGAGACAGGGAGAGAGAGGTCTTCCATCCCCAGAGGGCTGTAACAGCTAGGGCTGGTCCAGACTGAAGGCAGGAGCCTCTTCTGGGTCTCCCACATGGGTGCAGGGGTCCAAGGACCTGGGCCATCTTCCACTGCTTTCCCAGACCACCGCAGAGAGCTGGACTGGAAGTGGAGCAGCCGGGACTTGAACCAGCGCCCACATGGGATGCCAGCACTGCAGGCTGCAGCTTTACCTGCTGAGCCACAGCGCCGGCTCCTCCTTTGTTCCTTTTTGTTGCCAAACACCACCCCTCCGTGGAGGCTCATCGTGCTGTGTTCGGTCCTGACCGGTACAATTAACAACCCTGAGTGGCCATGGGAGAGCTTGTGGGGGGCGTCTGCCTTCGTTTCTCTGACGCATGCCAAGACGTGGAGTGGCTGCACCCTGTGGCTTCCCAAAGCGTCTGCAGCTTCCGCGTCAGCGTGGGGACCGGCGCGTGTGGGGTTCCTGTCTGCCGGCGTGGTCACCGGCGCTTCTCCGCATCCATCCTGCTGGTGGGAGGCGGCGTCGGAGGCCGCTCCCTAATGACCGGGGGCTTCAGCTCATCCACATGCACTTCAGCCGCCCAGCTCCTCTTCCCCTGAAATTCTTATTTTTGTTACAAATAGCTGCTCCCCACCTGGGGGTTCTATTTTCACTTTCTAAAAGATTATTTATTTACTTGAAAGGCAGAATGACCGGAGAGGGAGAAACAAAGACAGAGAGAGAGAGGGAGAGAGGTCTTCCATCCTCTGGTTCACTCCCCACATGGCCACAACAGCCGGACTTGGGTCAGACCGAAGCAGGAGCCAGGACTCCGCCTGGTCTCCCACGTGCACGGTGGGGGCCTCTGCTGCTGTCTGCTTTCCCAGGTGCGGTAGCGGGAAGCTGGAGTGGAGGCAGAGTAGCCAGGACGCGCACTGGGCTCCCACATTGCCGTGAGCACTGTGCAGGTTGAGCCGGGCGCGCACTGACCACATTACATTGTTGTTGTTAGAGCAGTGGCGGGGGGACCAAGTCCCGAGCGTACGGCCACTTCTGGCCGGGGCCCTCTTCCCTTCTCTGCCCCCAGCAGAGGAGCCGGCAGCGTCCTGTGGCCCGGGGAGGCATGATCAGGAACGCAGCAGGCATCCGCGTGCACTTGCTGGGGCCGCTCTGGGGAAAGAAGGTTGGAGCCTCGCCCGCCCGGTGCTTGCACCAGACCGTAAGTGCCGCCTGCATGGCCCGGGTCCTGGCATCCAGCTTGACCGCAGTGTTGAAGCCGTGCATGAGCCGCCTCTCTCAGGAAGCCTTCCCTGACTGCCGCCTGGATACGGGTCCGACTCTTGCTCTAGCTTCTCTAGTCTGGGACGCGTGGCTCTGCATCTGAACAGCCTGCTTGGGTGCTACTGCCCTCCGATGCCCCCCTGGGCACAGCCCAGCACCTGGTACACAGTAGGTGCTCGATAAATGTTGGCCGAGTGAATGTGCTATGTGCACAAGCCCAAGAACACACACTAATGTCCTTCTTGGTCCAAGCACTTTGGATGCCCCTGGAGGCCACTCCCTTGAGCACCCCCAGTTTCCAGGGCGTCCCAATATTTCTCTCCGCTTCCTAAGCCCAGTCGACGTCACTCAGCAGCCAAGTCCTCCCTGTTGGTGCAAGCCCCAGCCCAGCTTCCCAGCCCTGAGTCATCACATCGTCCTGACGCGATGCCAGCCCGGCGCTGTTGGCGCAGTCTTTATGCCAATCACGTGGGCTGCGCCGCCCTCGTCCTGACCGCTGTGCCCGCTTGCTAATTCAGACTGGAAGACACAGCTGAATTCAGAGAGAGCTGTGCAGAAGACGCACACGCAGAACCCACCAGATGCGGGGGCTCCAGCTCGGTGCTGGAGATGGGCACACAGGACCTGGTCCTGAACTGTCCCACAGGCGCTCGCCGCACGGAGGCGATGAAGGCGATCGGGGTACCGGTCACCCCGATCACAGCATCTTGGGCATCGGAACACACGCTGCAGCCCATGCCAGCGTCAGGCAAAAATGAAAACAAGCAGAGACATTGGGAGGGGAAAGATGGGCACGCACACAGAACTGAAATCCCCCACAATTCCACCACTCGGGCTTTGTCAGCAATTCTTTGTTATGGTTTTTTGTTGTTGTTTTTTCCTTTGACAGGCAGAGTGACAGAGAGGGAGAGACAAGACACACGCATACACACATGTACACACACACGCACATGCAAACTGTCTTCCTTGGATTTACCCCCCAGATGTCCACGACAGCCAGAGCTGGCCCAGGCCGGTGCCCGGAGCCAGGAGCTCCATCCGGGTCTCTCACGTGGGTACGGGGCAAGCACGCGGGCCACCAGCCCCTCCCCTCGCAGGCGCATTGGCAGGGAGCTGGATTGAAGTGAAGCCACTCTGCTATGGGACGCAGCGTGACCCCCGCGCCACAGCCCCCAGCCCTGGCAACAATTTGATGTATTTTCTTCCAAACTCTTTTTCTGCTCACATCATAAAAATGTGTATATATACACAAACGCTCATAGATATCAGGGTGGTGGATTTTTTTTTTTTTTTTACATAAAGCAGAGACCATTCATACTGAACTTACAACTTTGTAGCCTGTGTCGGCATCACTGAGTCACAGGTAAACAGGCGTCCACCACATGACTCTTGGGGCTGACGCTGTGCCGCGGTGGGTTAAGCCGCTGCTTGCAGCAACGGCATCCCATATGGGCACTGGTTCAAGTCCCAGCTGCTCGACTTCCGATCCAGCTCCCCGCAAATGCACCTGGGAAGACAGCTGAAGATGGCTCGAGTGCTTGGTCCCCTGGCTTTGTCCTGGCCTCGTCCTGGCTACTGCTCTGGCCTGGCCCAACCCTACCTGTTTGCAGCCATTAGTGGAATGATCTTTCTCTCTCTCTCCCCCTTTCAAATAAATAAAATAAATCTTAAAATGTGACTTTTTCCCCTATAATTTTTAATCATATGAGCAAACATTTATTTTAGAAAAATCTGGACAGGCCGGCGCCGTGGCTCAACAGGCTAATCCTCCGCCTTGCGGCGCCGGCACACCGGGTTCTAGTCCCGGTCGGGGCGCCGGATTCTGTCCCGGTTGCCCCTCTTCCAGGCCAGCCCTCTGCTGTGGCCCAGGAGTGCAGTGGAGGATGGCCCAGGTGCTTGGGCCCTGCACCCCATGGGAGACCAGGAAAAGCAC
>CM027406.1:88035959-88047917 GCA_015711505.1 Sylvilagus bachmani | reverse complement strand
AACCGCGGCAGCCATTGGAGGGTGAACCAACGGCAAAGGAAGACCTTTCTCTCTGTCTCTCTCTCTCTCACTGTCCACTCTGCCTGTCAAAAAAATAATAAAAATAAAAATAAAAAAAAAAAAAAGAAAAATCTGGACAATGAGGAAATGGTGAGTGAAAAATCTGTTCAGCATTAGGCGATCACTGGCCAGACATGGTTCTCCTGAGGTTTCCCGGCAGAGCTCACCCTCCATTCAGACGCCTGGGTGGGTGCCCAGCACCCAGCCTGCGCCTGAGCTCTGGGCTTCCTTGGAGGGACAGAGCAGCCGTGCTGGTCTCGGACTCGCTCACACCAGTGGAATTCTGGTGCGGGAAAACCTGGCCTTTCCGCAGGTGGGCTGGGGGCTCCCCTCCAGCTCTGGGCCCCAGGGCCGTCACCCTCGGGGCCTTGGTGTCTCCACCTGTTAATGGAGGTTATCACGCCCCGCCCCCGCCCAGCGACCTTGCTAAGGGACTGAAACCATTAGCTGCAGGAGGGCTCTGTTGGCCACAGCTGGTGGCTGGGGAGAGTGGGGGGACCTGCTAGACCCACACAGCGGACGCGTGCTCCCCTTGCTCTGATGGGAGACTGAGGCCAAGAGGCACCCTGGCCCCTGGCCCAGGTCACCGCCACGGCAGGCTCAGGGTCTGGTGGCCCTCGGGCCTCGCCAGTTCTGCACACCTGCGGGTGAACCAGGGGCTCCCTGGAAGAAACTCAGGGGAGCGGAGTCGGGGAGGGTGGGGTGAGACCCTCTGAGACCCCTGAGGCTGAGTGTATTTGTCATGTGACCTTGAACACGTCACTCCCCACACTCCTCCCTCCATTTCCTCACCTGTAAAATGGGCCCAGCAGGATCGTCTGAGAGTTCAACAGAAGAGCCTTAGCAGGGGTCTGGGGATGGAAGCTGCTGCTGGTGCCATCGCCGCCCTCCGCCCTTCCTGGGTCCTGGGGCAAGTTTTCTTTTTAAAAAAAAAAAATTTTTATTCATTTGAAAGGCAGTTACAGACAGAGAGAGGGAGACAGAGAGAGAGAGAGAGAGAGAGAGAGAGAGAGTCAGTCTTCCATCCACTGGTTCACTCCCCAGATGGCCGCAATGGCTGGAGCTGTGCCAATCCGAAGCCAGGAGCCAGGAGCTTCTTCTGGGTCTCCCATGCAGGTGCAGGGGCCCAAGGTCTTGGGCCGTCCTCTACTGCTTTCCCGGGTCATAGCAGAGAGCTGGATCGGAAGGAGCAGCTGGGACTCCAACCAGCGCCCGTATGGGATGCCGGCACTGCAGGCGGTGGCTTTACCTGCCATGCCACTGCGCCAGCCCCGGCAAGTTTTCAGCAGGTTAAGTCAGGGCTCTGTGTCAGCACACCGGGCACTGGGGCTGCTGGCGTGTTAGGAGCCGGTGGACGGGGGCCAAGGCGGGTGGGGGGCAGGTGCCCTGGGTGACTCGGACCAACACTGACCTGCCACTCGCTCTTTGCAGCTCGCCATGGCCAAGCGTGTGCAGGCCCGAAGGCTGACCGGGATCGACCACAACCCCTGGTGAGCTGGCGGGGCTGGGGGGGTGCATGGGTGTCCCCTCGGGCAGGGGCTGGCCATCACTAGCCGTGCGGTGGTACTCAGGACAGCCGTGGTGCTCACAAAGCAGGAGGGGGGTGAGACCCAAAGTCTCGGATTCCAGTCTCTGCTTTTCTTGGGCTGTGGCCCTGAGACGGGTGGCTCACCTGCTCTGAGCGTCGGCTCCCGGCTCAGGCTGGGGACAGTTCTGCCTCCGTGAGGGGCCTTGAGGGGTCGGGGAGAGCGCCGTGCAGTGGCCGTCACCCACGTGCAGGGTCTGCATCTGTGGATCCCTCCCTCCGCGGATCAAAAATACGCACATTTAAAAAGAAAAGGAAAACACATCCACACTGCAGGCTTTTTCCTTTCAGTGCCCGAGCGGTGTGGTGCGGTGATTTTCCGCGGCCCTGCCGTGGCGTTAGGGGCCAGGAGCCGTGTGCAGGGCCCGAGCTGTCCAGGAGGCCACACACACGACACCTGCAGGCGCAGCACCTTCTGTGGGAGGGACTGCTGGGACCGCCCCCCGTGGGTCCTCATCTGACGCTCTGTGCCCAGTGCGAGAGCCGAGGGAGGCAGACCCAGGCGGCCTCACCACACGTCTGCAGGGCTCACTAGTTCAAGGTGTGCTTCTGTTTGAAAGGCCGAGAGACAGAGAGGAGACTCAGAGCCAGGGCGATCTTCACCCGCTGGTTCACTCCCCCAGTGCCAGCACTGGCCGGGACTCTTCACCTGCTGGGTCACTCCCTGAGTGCCAGCACTGGCCGGGACTAGGCCAGGCTGGAGCCAGCAGCCGGGAGCTCCGTCCTGGTCCCCGTCTGAGCGCCAGGGCCCAGGGACATGAGCCGTGCCCCGCCGCTTCCCAGGCGCAGTGGCAGGAAGCAGAGCACCAGGATGTGAACCAGCGCCCCGACACACGACACAGGCGTCCCCAGTGGGGACCCCAGGTCCTGGTTTTTCCCCAGAAACCTTTTGTTTAAGGAATTCAAACTTCACACATTTCCTAAGTACAGCTTAGGAACACGGTGATTCTTCCTGCCGTATCCGTCTCCCTCCCCATCCCCATTCCTATTTCTACTAAGACCTATTCTCATTTAACTTTATACACACACGATTATACTAAGGAAAAAGTGATTGTGTGGAAAAGACTGTTCCTTTAGTAGTCGCGACAAAGGCCGTTCAAAGTCATTGGATCTCGAAGGGTTGATTTCACTTCCACAGATGGCCGGTCTAGGGCTCTGCTCGCTGCCACAAGCCAGGGAGAGCCTGGGGCTTGTCCCTCTGGCGCCGGCTCACAGCAGGGAGTGATGTTTCCCGGTTTCGTCCATTGTGTCGCGTATGACGGCATTCATTCCCCTGTACCGCTGTGTAGTAGTCCATGGTGTACCTAGCCCATAATTTCCTGGTCCAGTCTTCAGTTGACGGACATTTTGGTTGTGAACTGAGCTGCGCCCATATTCGCTTGTTTTTCACACTTGATCTTAGCCAAAAGGCCGAGAAGCCTTTCAATACGTTTAAATACAAAAGGGAGACGTACCCTGGGAAAACAGCACCTGTGGCCCAGGTCACACCAGGGCTGCCACACTGGTATAGTGGCCGTGGCCCAGGTCACGCCGGGGCTGTCACTCTGGTGCTGTGGCCGTGGCCCAGGTCATGCCGGGGCTGTCACTCTGGTGCAGCGGCTGTGGCCCAGGTCACACCATGACTGTCACTGTAGTGCAGTGGCCGTGGCCCAGGTCACGCTGGGGCTGCCTCAGTGGTGGTACGCTGGCTGCAGTGGAAACTTCTGTAGATTTGATCATCACCCCAACCCTGGGCCGGGTGCAGCGAGCCCTGTGCCGGCCTGTGTGTTTGGAAAGAGCCAGGACCACTTCCCTCTCAGTTCCCACGTGTGCAGGCCCCGGGTCCATGCAGATCCTGCACCTCCATCTTCCCCCGGGCGCCCCGCGTTCTCTGCACAGCAGAGCCAGCCCCAAAGGCCTTGCAGAGTCTGGCCCGGTCCTTAGGCCCCAGCCTTGTCCCCTTGTGGGGTGCACTGGGCAGCCGTATGGCCCTGGTTGCGGGTAGGGGTTAGGATCCAGGTCAGAACAGGTCGATTTTCCTGTGGCCTCTGCCAGCGCACAGCGTGTCCGGCGGGTTTCACGGAAGTGTCATCATGGAGGAGTGGTTGATCAGTTATCGGCCATTGGCTGGTCGACTCGGCCTTCAGCCCCTCTCCCCGCCCTGCGGTTCCCTGACTGCCCAGCCCACCTCGGGGCCTGAGGATTGGGGTCCCCATCCAGGGCCCCCCGTCATCTGGTTGCCATACAGTAGACTGGTCACTGGGAGAATACAGGGCTTTAGGAACCAAGGCCGGTGTCTGTCACAGCATCACAGGCTCGGGGGACAGGCCTGGCAGAGGCGGGGCCTGTGGCCAGTCTCCCTCATACAGAGAGGGAAGAGAGCAGCCGAGCCTCACAGGCAGGGCTGAGCGGAAGGGGCCTGGAAGGGGCACCTGGGGCGGGAGGGGAGCGCCCAGAGGCCTAGGGCTGGAGCAGGTACCAGGGCTGGAGTGAGGACCAGCAGGAGGGGGTCCCAGGGCTGGAGTGACGGCCAGCAGGAGCGGGTCCCAGGGCCGGAGTGAGGGCCAGCACGAGGGGGTCCCAGGGCAGGAGCAGGTCCCAGGGCTGGAGTGAGGGCCAACAGGAGCAGGTCTCAGGTTCCCGCTGGCCCTGGGGCGGGAGCCCGAGGATTCACTCCCTAGAGGCCCTGCCTCGGGCCCTACGGCCTGGCTTCCTGCAGCCGTGGGCATCCACCACCCAGCTCTGAGTCTAGCTCTGCCCGTGGCTTCGGCCGACCTTCTGCCCACCCTGAGCCTCAGCTGACTGTCCCGTGGCTTCGGCCGACCTTCTGCCCACCCTGAGCCTCAGCTGACTGTCCCGTGGCTTCGGCCGACTTTCTGCCCACCCTGAGCCTCAGCTGACTGTCCCCAAGGCATTGCGGAGCCCTGAGGGCAGACGGGATGATCTGGGCCAGCAGCCGCGGTGGAGTGCGTAGGGCCACTTGGGGTGCTCACAGCCCATGTCAGGGTGCTGGGCTCAAGTCCCAGCTCCGCCTGTGATCCAAGCGACCCTGGGAGACAGCCGGTGATGGCTCACGTCCTTGGGCCCTGCACCCACGTGGGAGACCCGGATGGAGCTCCTCGCTCCTGATTTCGGCCTGGCCCAGCCCTGGCTGTTGCAGCCGTTTACGGTGTGAACAGTGGATAGATCCTTTCTCTCTCTCTCTCTCGCTGTGCCTTTCAAATATATAGTATATGGGGCCTGTGCTATGTCATAGCGGGTAAAGCCACCGCCTACAATGCAGGCATCCCATATGGGCGCTGGTTCGAGTCCCAGCTGCTCCACTTCCAATCCAGTTCTCTGCTATGGCCTGGGAAAGCAGCATAGGATGGCCCAAGTCCTTGGGCCCCTGCACCCACATGGGAGACCCGGAGGAAGCTCCTGGCTTCAGATCAGTGCAGCTCCAGCCATTACAGCTGTTTGGGGAGTGAACCAGTGGATAGAAGACCTCTCTCTTTCTCTCTGCCTCTCTCTAATTCTGCCTTTCAAATAAATAAATAAATTTTTTTAAAAACACCAAATATATAAGAACATAAACAAAACTTGTTATGACACCAGTCCAGCCCCGCCAAGCCTGTCTCTGGCTGCCCCGGCTCCCAGCCAGCCCAGAGCCACAGCACCAGCTCTTACTCACTCCCAGCCGCTCTCCGGTTTCCCCAAGAGGCCACGCGGCAAGGCCAAGAGGAAGGTCGCCTGGAGCCAGCGATGTTGGGGCAGGAGCTGGTGGGGCCCTGGTCTGTCCAGAGGGAGGCAAAGAGCCTAACCTGGGGCCAGACAGACATGAAGCGGAGGGCTGACTGAGCCTTCGCACTGACGGGGAGACGGCGGGTGCTGACCAGGAGACGGTGGGCGCTACCCAGGAGACAGCGGGCACTAAACGGGAGATGGCAGGGTGCTAACTGGGAGATGGCAGGTGACCGGGAGACAGTGGGCGCTAACTGGGAGATCGCAGGTGCTAACTGGGAGATGGCGGGCACTGACTGGGCGATCATAGGTGCTGATCAGGAGATGGCAGGCGCTGACCAGGACATGGTGGGCGCTGACCGAGAGATGGTAGGCGCTGACCGGGAGACTGCGGGCGCTGACCAGGAGACGGCAGGTGCTAACTCCACTCTGGGTCCCCGTGGTGGCCCAGCAGCAGGACGGGCTGCACGGACACAGTGAATGCACTGATGAGTTAGCGTTTTCGGCAAGCATTTTGGACGAAGGGGCAGGCCAGGCCAGGCCAGCGGTCGGCACCCGCAGCTGAGCCGTGCGTCCTGGGGCCGGGGAGCTCAAGAGGTTTCTGACTGTGGGTGGTCGTCAAGAAGGTTGAAGGCCCCTGGGCAGCTCCGTGTGATTGGCACAGGGCCTGGGCCAGCGTGGGACGGACCCCCGCACACACCTGCCGGCCATACGAGCCCCGGGCGCCGCTCGTCCCGCCCTGGGAAGGGGTCGGGGCAGAGGCGTGGGCCACCAGCTGTCCGTCTGTCACCCAGGGTGGAGTACGTCAGGCTGGCCAGCGAGTGTGACGCCGTGAACCTGGGCCAGGGCTTCCCCGACTTCCCGCCCCCGGACTTCGCCCTGGAGGCTTTCCGGCAGGCCGTCACTGGGGACTTCATGCTGAACCAGTACACCAGGGCGTTCGTGAGTCCCTGCCTCGCTGCCGGCCCTGCGGGAGGGAGGGCGGGCCTTCCGGGGCATCAGGGCCCTGGACACCCCCTGTCCCAGGCCCTGTGCCTCAAGGCCGAGTAGGAAAGCAGAGGAGAAGCTACAACAAAGGCTGTTGGTCCGGGCAGTGGAGTGGGGAGGGGCCGGAAGCAGGAAAGGGAATGAAACTGGAGGGGGAAGGTAGAGATCAGGGAAGACTTCCCGGAGGAGGTGACGCCGGAACCAAACCCCGAAAGCCAGGCTGCTGATGGGACCAGCCCCTTCTGTAAAGGGCCATATACTCAATATTTGCCAGCCTTGGCTTGGAACAGGGGTCTTGGGAGCGTTCGGCCTAGCAGTTAAGACGCTCGCGTCCGTGTCAGGGTGCCTGGGGGAGTCCTGGCCCTGCCCCTGTTCCCAGCTTCCTGCCGATGCACCCGGGAAGCAGCAGGGATGGTCCAGGTGCTTGAGCCCCTGCGGCCCCCCGGGGAGCCCTGGGCAGAGTCCCCAGCTCCTGCCTTCAGGGGTGCGAACCAGTAGGTGGGAGATCTTTGTCTCTTTGTATCCCTTTCAAAAATTTGTTTTAATAAAACACTCTCAGGGGCCAGTGTTGTGACGTATGGGTTAAAGCCACCACTGCAACGCCAGCATCCCATGTGGGCGCTGGTTCGAGTCCCGGCTGCTCCACTTCCCATCCAGCTCCCTGCTAATGCACCTGGGAAAGCAGCGGAGGAAGGCCCGAGGGCTTGGGCCCCTGCACCCGCGTGGGAGACGGGGAAGAAGCTCCTGGCTCCTGGCTTTGGTCTGGCCCAGCCCTGGCCGTTGTGGCCATCTGGGGAGTGAACCAGTGGATGGAAGATCTGTCTCTGTCTCTCTCTAACTCTGCCTTTCAAATAATAATAGAAATCTTTTTTAAAAGTACTTTGAAGCAAATAAACAAGTATTTTAAGGCTATAAAACCCTAACTCATGACTGATAGATGTCAGATTGCTCCTTGGAAGGGTTACTCGTTTAAAGCCCACCAGCGGGGCTGACGTCGCCTGCAGCGCTGGCGCCCCCTAGCGGCAGCTGACCGCGCTGTCCCGGCAGGGCTACCCGCCGCTCACGGAGATCCTGGCCAGTTTCTTCGGGAAGCTGCTGGGCCAGGAGCTGGACCCGCTCAAGAACGTGCTGGTGACCGTGGGCGCCTACGGGGCCCTGTTCACAGCCTTCCAGGCCCTGGTGGATGAGGGGGACGAGGTGAGCGGGCAGGCTTGGGGGGCGCGGGTGGGGCGGCGCCGCCCCCGCTGATCCGGTCCTCGTTCAGGTCATCATCATGGAGCCCTTCTTCGACTGTTACGAGCCCATGACCCTGATGGCTGGGGGCCGCCCCGTGTTCGTGTCCCTGAGGCCGGTAGGATGCTGGCCAGGGAGTGGGTGGGCAGACGGCTCCAGTGGGTGACTGGCGTGGGCCCTGGGAGGTGGAGTGGGTGGGGGCAGAGGCCTGGGGGGGTGGCCGGAAAGCCAGGTGGGTGAGTACTGCCACCCCTCCCACCTCCCAGAGCCCCTCCCAGGACAAGGAGCCAGATTCCAGCAGCAGCTGGCGCCTGGACCCCGCGGAGCTAGCCAGCAAGTTCACCCCCCGGACCAAAGCCCTGGTCCTCAACACCCCCAACAACCCCCTGGGCAAGGTACCGAGACGCCTCCTCCCGGCAGCCCGTCCAGACCAGCCCGGGTCCCTGCTTTCCCTGACCGTCTGCCCCAGGGACTCAGTTTCTCCTTCTGTGAAGTGGGTGGGCCATGGGGACACCCGGGGCAGGGCAGGATCCCCAGGGAGGGTGTGAGGGCTGGGGGCGACCCTGGGGCTGGTGAGCGGCCTCTCCCGGTGCCCACGGGGACTCGAGGCCAGTGCACACAGGCCTGTGGTGGCAGGGGTCCGGCCTCCCTGGGCCCCCGCAGGTGTTCTCCAAGGCTGAGCTGGAGCTGGTGGCCCGCCTGTGCCGGCAGCACGACGTGCTGTGCATCTCCGACGAGGTCTACCAGTGGCTGGTCTACGACGGCCACCAACACACCAGCATCGGTGAGCCCGGCGGGGACTGGAGCCTGGGCCGCGCCGTGTGAGATCCGAGAGCTCCTGGGAATAGCTTAGTGCTGGCGTGCGCCGAGGGCCCAGGCCGCCGCCCCCGCCCACACCCCAGCAGCTTCTCCCTCGTGCAGCCAGCCTCCCTGGCATGTGGGAGCGGACCCTGACCATCGGCAGCGCCGGCAAGACCTTCAGCGCCACCGGCTGGAAGGTGAGTGGACGCGGGTGGGGGCGGCTTCCCGGTGACCCCGGGGCCGGCCGGGTAGGCCTGGGGACGGCACAGGGGTCCCGCCCACCCGTGCTGCTCCTGCAGGTGGGCTGGGCCCTGGGTCCAGACGCTCTCATGAGGCACCTGCGCACCGTGCACCAGAACTCCATCTTCCACTGCCCCACGCAGGGCCAGGTGAGGAGGGGCGGGAGCCCCCCACGGGGGCGGGCCCAGGGAGAGACCCACAGGCAGGGCCCCTCTCCCCGACCTGTCCGTGCGCCTGCGCAGGCCGCCGTGGCCCTGAGCTTCGAGCGGGAGCTGCAGCACCTGGGCCGGCCGGGCAGCTACTTCGTGCAGTTCCCGCAGGCCATGCAGCGGCGCCGTGACCACATGGCGCGCAGCCTGCAGGCGGTGGGCCTGCGGCCCGTGATCCCCCAGGGCAGCTACTTCCTCATCACGGACATCTCGGACTTCAGTGAGTGGGCCTGGCCGCTCCCACGAGCAGGGCGGGGTGGGGCCTGGGGGTGCCTAAGGCTCAGCGTGGCCCTCACCCCCCAGAGAGCAAGATGCCCGACCTGCCCGGCGCTGCGGATGAGCCCTACGACAGACGCTTCGTCAAGTGGATGATCAAGAACAAGGTGGGCCGCCGTGGACAGTTGCACAGGCTGTGCACTGCTGATGGACCAGAGTCCAGCCCAGCCCCTGGCATGAACCCCGGTGTAGGATTCCACCTGCTTCAGGGAGCTCCTGGTTGCACACGGGGGCTGTGTGGTGGCGGCAGGGTCTCCTGCCCCGTCTGGGGCTCAGTCATCCCGGCTGTGCGTGGAGGAGTTGGCCCGTTCCTTCGAGGTCCGCCCAGCCCTGACCCGTGATGCTAAAGCCTCTTTCCTCTCCAGCCCCGCCCTGCCCCGCCCTCAGCTTCCGCCTCCTCCATGGACACGAGAAGGGCTTTGGGTGACGACCTGGGGGTCTCCCCTGCCCGGGTATGGCTCTGGGCGGCGCTGGTCCGCGCAGCTGAGACCCGGTTATCCTCTCGCAGGGCTTGGTGGCCATCCCCGTGTCCATCTTCTTCAGCCAGCCCCAGCAGCAGCACTTTGACCACTACATCCGCTTCTGCTTTGTGAAGGTGAGGGCGGGGCGTGGCGGGGCGGGGGCTGCGACCTCCCCGGGAGCGTGGGCGGGGTCCCATGGAGCCGTGTCCCTGCAGGACGAGTCCACGTTGCGCGCCATGGACGAAAAGCTGCAGAAGTGGAAGGCAGA
Organism: Sylvilagus bachmani; assembly: GCA_015711505.1. Taxonomy (NCBI): domain Eukaryota; kingdom Metazoa; phylum Chordata; class Mammalia; order Lagomorpha; family Leporidae; genus Sylvilagus; species Sylvilagus bachmani. Next base: position 88,038,095 of record CM027406.1, on the reverse strand, counting down.
GCTGAGGTCCTGAGTGGAGGAGCCTGGCTCCTGCCCGGGGGTCCGTGGCCTCAGGGACCCTCCCCGCCACACCCTGTGTTCCCCCCGCGGAGTCAGCAGGCGGCTCCCCACAAGTGCCTGCCCTGCCCAGGTTGGGGGGCAACCGGGGCCTGCCCGGCCAGTTCTCGGGCCTTGGAGGAGGGGCTGTGAGTCCCAGCCCTGCCCTGGCCGGCCTGGCCTCGCCTCCCCTCTTCCCTGTCTGGCCTGGACCGTGGGCGGGGCCTCCGTCTCCAATAATCTCCATGCGCAATAAAGCTCTAACTTATTCCCACCCACTCTGGCTGCGTCTCTCGACTTCCCTGCTCTGGTGGGGGCTGGGGGGCAGCCTTGGAGAGCCTCCGGCCCCCCCCACCCCCTTGCACAAGTGTCCCTTTGTGGGGTAAAATGGAGCCCTAGGGGGCTGGCGTGTGGCGCAGCGGACTGGGCCTGCCTGGGACGGCCACGTCCCCTGGCAGAGCGCCGGTTCACGTCCCGGCTGCTTCACTTCCGGTCTAGCTTCCTATTGGTGTGTCCAGGGAGGCAGCGGATAACGTCCCAAGAGCTTGGGTCCGCCACACACGGGGAGACCAGGACGGGGCTCCCGGCTCCTGGCCCAGCCCCGGCTGTTGCGGCCATCTGCATCCTCGCCTGTGTCCATCTGATGGTTCCGGGGCTGGGGCCACAGTGCGGCAGGCACCTCCCCATGGGTGGGAGGCGTGGCCAGGAGGAGGAGCTAATGTCTGCACACACTCCTGGGGCGCCCTTCAGTCCCTGGGTGTCTGCGTTGTACAAGGCGGGGAGCCCGGGGCGGTCCCACGCCTTGCACCTGCCCAGGGCACCAGAGCGGCTCCTGACCCCTTGGGCGCGCAGCACTGGCGCTTGTCCCGGAGATGCCCTGGGAGCAAGGCTGTGGGTTTTGCTCCTGGCGAGCAGGTGATGGGGAGCTGGTAGGAGCAGGTGGTGTTGGGAAACTACCTGGGTGGGGGCGATCGGCCCCTGTGTGGGAGTTCCCAGGCTCAGTATCTGAGAGGCTCAGCAGTGAGCCCCACAGGGAGACCTGGCCACAAACTTAAAAATAAGTTTACTTATTTGTATCTACTTAAAAGGCAGAGACAGAGAAGAGATCTTCCATCCTCAGAAGGTGGCCCAAGAAATTGGGTTCACCCCAGATGTCTACAACAGCCGGGCCTGCGCCAGCTGAAGCCAGGAGCCCGACACTCCATCCGGGTCTCACGTGGGTGGCAGGGGCCCAGGTGCTTGGGCCGTCCTCTGCTGCCTCCCAGGCGCGTTAGAAGGAAGCTGGATCCGAAATGTTGCAGCTGGGACTTGAACCGGCGCTCTTACATGGGCTGGCAGCGTTGCAAGTGGTGGCTCAACCCACCGTGCCACGCTGGTCCCGGGGCACCAGTTTTGTTTGGCCCTTTCAGAGTTGCATTCTGGGTAATAAAACCGTAATCCTGAGTACAGCACTTTCCTGGGTTTTGCAAGTCGCTCACTGATGAGCCTGAGGGGGATGGGGTGCAGCGGCCAGGGATCCCTAGCTGGCGGCATCCAGGGGGGCAGCCTTGCGGGCCCGAGCTCTTCATCTGGATTCCGCATGGCTGGGTACTGTTGGGATGCGGTGAATTGTGGGACACCCGGTTAGCGGCAGGATGGGTGTTTGTCCTTTGGTTAAGACACCAGTTAGGAGCAGGGCTGTGGTAATTAGGATGCTACCCTTGAGTGTGGGACGACAGATAGCCAAAGCTTATTTGTGTGTCTTGAAGACATTGGAAATAGTCCAGAGTCTGGCATATGGACTTGGAATTTTACGTTGAAATATTAACTGACACTAAATCTGTTTTGATTAGAAAAGTTTTTTTTTTTTTTTCGACAGAGTGGACAGTGAGAGAGAGAGACAGAGAGAAAGGTCTTCCTTTTTTGCCGTTGGTTCACCCTCCAATGGCCCCTGCGGCTGGCGCATCACACTGATCCAAAGGCAGGAGCCAAGTGCTTCTCCTGGTCTCCCATGGGGTGCAGGGCCCAAGCACTTGGGCCATCCTCCACTGCACTCCCGGGCCACAGCAGAGGGCTGGCCTGGAAGAGGGGCAACCGGGACAGAATCTGGTGCCCCGACCG
>CM027406.1:88001917-88035459 GCA_015711505.1 Sylvilagus bachmani | reverse complement strand
CCAGCCCTCTGCTGTGGCCCGGGAGTGCAGTGGAGGATGGCCCAAGTGCTTGGGCCCTGCACCCCATGGGAGACCAGGAGAAGCACTTGGCTCCTGCCTTTGGATCAGTGTGATGCGCCAGCCGCAGGGGCCATTGGAGGGTGAACCAACGGCAAAGGAAGACCTTTCTCTCTGTCTCTCTCTCTCACTGTCCACTCTGCCTGTCAAAAATAAATAAATAAAAAAAGAAAAGTTTAAGGTGTTTTTACACTTTTTATAAAGGCTTGTTGGGGCCAGTGTTGTGTGGCAGTGGGTTAAGCCAATGCCTGTGGTGCCAGCGTCCCAAATGGGCACTGGTTTGCGTCCTGGCTGCCACAGCTCCCTGCTAATGCGCCTGGGAATGCAGTGGAGGACGGCTCAAGTCCTTGGGCCCCTGCACCTGCGTGGGAGACCTGGAAGAAGCTCCTGGCTCCTGGCTTCAGATCGGCCCAGCTCCAGCTGTTGAGGCCATTTGGGGAGTGAACCAGCGGATGGAAGACCCCTCTCTGACCCTCGCTCTCTCTGTAACAGTGCCTTTCAAATAAATAAAACTTAAAGGAAAGAAAGAAGCCAATCTGAAAAGGCTGCATACTCTGCGGCTTCAACGAATATTCTGGAAAAGGCGAAGCTGCAGACAAGAACGGTGAGTTGTTGCCAGGGCCCGGGAGGGAGCCCGGGGGTCAGAGAGCAGACCTGTTCTGACACCCTGTGGACCACAGCCCGAGCCGGTGGTGAATCGTGTTGTTCGTCAGCTGTCACCGTGTGGCAGCCAGAGCATGGCGTTAACGGAGACCCCGTGCTGGCCGCTCAATTTTCCTTGAGGCTGAGACTGCTTAAAAAAAAAAGTGTTAATCCAAAGAGTAAACCAACACATCTTCACAAAAAGACCTGGAGTGAAAGGCCTGTAGGGTCACTTCCAGCTGGAGCTCGCCCCGACGTGGAGGGTGGCTCCCGGGCCGTCGGGGGGTCCAGGGCAGAACCCCAGACCTTGTCTGCGCCGGCACCCACCCCGCCGGACCATTAGCTCCGCCCCTCCCGCGGAGCTCCCGCTGCAGCCCGGCCACGCCCCCGCGCTCGCCGTTCTCTTCGATTGGACTGAGCGGTGGAGGTGTGGCCAGAAGAGAAGGGGCTGATTGGTAGGGGTGTGTCCAGTGCGCCTCTCGCTTTTCTCCGATTGGACCGCGCGGTGGAGGTGTGGCCGGAAGAGGCGGGCCTGATTGGCAGGGGCGTGTCCAGTGCGGCGGAACATGGCGGAGCGCGTGCGGAAGCGGCCGTGCGGCCCGGTGGGTGTCGGGCTGGGGGGACCCCGGCCCGGGTGGCAGGCTTGCGGCGTGAGGACGACGCGTGGAGGGTCCTGTGGCGGCGCCGGGCCGCCCCTCCCGCGCTCCGCTGCTCGCTGGTCCGATGCCCGGAGCCGCGTGCTCCCCAGGCCGGGGGAGCAGCAGAGGCTGGGGGCGCGCGGCGGTGCTGTGGCCGGGGCTGGAGGCTGGAGGCGGGAGACGGGCCCCTGGCTCGTGGGAATTCGCGCAGCCGTTCCTCGCTCGCTCACTGTGCGCCAGGCTGGCCCCAGGTGTTGGGGATCCGCCGGGTCCCGCCCTCCTGCCGCCCTGGCCTCCTCGCAGCCTCACGCGCTTAATGCTTGTTGGTTTATTATCTTCATGTACTGGAAATAATGCCCGCAGCAGCCGGGCTGAGGCCAGGCCACAGCCAGGGCCCTGAAGCTCCATCCCGATCTCCCAGGTGGGCGGAGGAGCCCGAGCCCTTGAGCCACCCCCTGCTTGTCCCAGGGCGCACGTGAGCAGGACGCCCGCCGTGGCTCTCTGCAGAATGCGGGGTCCCAGGCTTGCCCCCGCCTCACACTCCTAACCCACGCCCACCCCCGCTGTAGGGCGAGCACGGCCGAGTGGAGTGGCGGAAATGGAAGCAGCAGAGTAAGTTAGGGCGGGGTGGGGACAGAGCCCGCTCGCCTCTCCCCAGACCTCTCCAGCAGTGCCCAGCCGGCCCCTGGGGACAGAAGCGGCGTGTCCGCACTGGGTCCCACCAGACCCCAGCGGGGAGGCTCTGGCTGCTCACCCAGGCCGACCCACGGAGATGTCCTCTCTTCCAGAGAAAGAGGAGAAAAAGAAGTGGAAAGATCTGAAGATGGTGAAGAAGCTGGAGCGGCAGCGCGCCCAGGAGGCGGCGGCCAAGCAGCAGGAGGAGGAAGCCGCGCCGGCGGAGGACCGGGGTGAGCCGGCGGGTGCACGCTGCGCATGCGCAGGACCTGACCCGGGCACTGCCGCGGGGGGCACCGGCGCCCGCCCCGCCCAGAGGGGCTTGCGGGCCGCTCTGTCCACTTCTCCCCGGGCAGACTGGGGCCCTCCGGGGTGGGGTGCAGCCGGGGGAGCCTTGGCCCCAGGCTGACCAGGGGCACCGTCTCTTGCCCAGGACGGCCCTACACCCTGAGTGTGGCCCTGCCGGGCTCCATCCTGGACAACGCCCAGTCGCCCGAGCTCCGCACCTACCTGGCTGGCCAGATCGCCAGGGCCTGTGCCATCTTCTGCGTGGACGAGGTCGTGGTGTTCGATGAGGAGGGCCAGGAGGCCAAGTGAGCGGCCCCCCCGCGGGCAGGCAGCCCAGGGAGGAGCGGGGGCCCTGAGGGCAGAGGGCAGATGCGGTGGGAGGCACTCTTAAGGGGGCAGCCCTTAGGCTGAGGGAGAGGAGACAGCTCTTCTGTGCCCTGGCTCTCTCCCCAGAGGGCCACAGCAGCAGGGGCTGGGCCAGGCCGAAGCCAGGAGCCCGGGACTCCAGCCGGGTCTCCCACACGGACGGCGGGGCCCGAGCACTTGCGCCGTCCTCCACTGCCTTCCCAGGGGCTTTACAGTGGGGCTCGACGTGGGGCGGCGGCTCCGCCCCAAGCCTCGGCCTTCCTCCCCTCCAGGACCGTCGAGGGGGAGTTCAAGGGAGTGGGCAAGAAGGGGCAGGCGTGCGTCCAGCTGGCCCGCATCCTCCAGTACCTGGAGTGTCCACAGTAAGACGGCGACTTCTCTGAGCGTGGGGAGGGGGCTGTGGGGTCCAGGAGTGGCCGCCCCCGGAACCTCTGCCATCTGCCCTCCTGGCCAGGTACCTGAGAAAGGCGTTCTTCCCCAAGCACCAGGATCTGCAGTTCGCAGGTACACCTGACCCCGCCTCCCACGCCCGCTCCAGCCACTGGCTGGGAAGTCACCCTGGCCCACTGGGAGGCCTGCCTGAGCGGAGCCGGGACTTGACCCGGGGCACCGCCTGTCTCCTGCCCCCCCTCAGGGCTCCTGAACCCCCTGGACAGCCCCCACCACATGCGGCAGGATGAGGAGGCCGAGTTCCGCGAGGGCGTCGTGGTGGACCGGCCCACCCGGCCAGGCCACGGCTCCTTCGTCAACTGCGGCATGAAGAAGGTAGGCGGGGGCGCACGGTGGGGGCGTGGGCTCGGACCCCGCCTGTGAGTTCCCCACAAAGGGGACTCAGGAGGCCAGGAAGGATTGATCTGTTTATTGGGAAGGCACAGAAGCACCTCTGGTCACACCCCAGGGGCGTGTCAGCGAGGCCTGGGCCAGGAGCCCCACCCGCTGTCCCACGTGGGTGCTGGGACCCAGGCAGCTGGGCCAGCTGCTGCTGCCCCCCACCCCACCCCCCACAGGCAGCTGGCAGGGCCAGCAGACCCTGGTGGAGGAGGAAGGGAGGAAGTAGCAACAGCTGCTGCCCTCCACGGCACCCACTTCCCGCCAGGCCAGGAGCCGGCGGCTCAGCCAGGGAGGGTGCCCGGCCCGGACACGGGGTACAAGTGGGGTTCCTCTTCCAGGCCGAGTCCACCTCTGACAGATGAGTGGTCTGTGAGCAGGTCCAGCCCGTTTCATCCTGGGACGGTGCTAGGTTGACCTGGACCCCAGGGTCCGTCGCCAGCCCCTAGCAAGCGGCGACCCCTGCTGGTCGCAGGAGGCAACGCACGTCTTCTGGTTTCTCCCCAGGAGGTGAAGATAGATCGGAACCTGGAGCCGGGACTTCGGGTGACCGTGCAGCTGAACCAGAAGCAGCTCCCAGGTACCTGGGACTTCCTGGCCCCGGGGGCTCCAAGCCCCCTCCTCCCAGCTCCCAGGCCCCCCACCCGGCCCTCACAGCCTCCATTTCCCCTCCAGAGTGCAAGACCTACCGCGGGAAGGTGGTGTCGGCGCAGGACCCTCGCACCAAAGCCGGCCTCTACTGGGGCTACACTGTCCGCCTGGCCTCCTGCCTCAGTAAGACAGGGGTCCTGCCAGCCTGTGCCTGGCTCCCTGGCTCCCTGCATGGGCCGCCCGGACCACCGCCCAGCACCTCCGGGGGGAGCATCGTGACGGATTCATAGTGTCTGCTGTGGGGTTGGGAATGGGGCCAAAGGGCCAGACATGCATGGTGCTCTCGGGGCTCCTGCCCAGCCAAGCCCAGCCCTGGACTTCCCAGGAGGGCAGGAGGCCAGCGTGCGGCTCCTGTCTCCGCCTGATACCCCCTCCCCCAGCATACACACAGCCAAGAGGCTGTGGCTTGCGGGGTGCAGGGACCCCCTGAGCCGGCCTTGCCCCCAGGTGCTGTGTTTGCCGAGGCCCCCTTCCAGGATGGCTACGACCTGACCATCGGGACGTCGGAGCGAGGCTCCGAGGTGGCCTCCGCCCAGCTGCCCAGCTTCCGGTAGGGGCTGTGGAGGTTGGGGGCAGGGAGCCCAGCGCGCCACTGGGAGAACGCCCACCCGGTGACCTCTGCCTCTGGGTGCCAGGCACGCCCTCGTGGTGTTCGGCGGCCTCCAAGGGCTGGAAGCCGCGGTGGATGCCGACCCCAACCTGGAGGTGGCTGAACCCAGCGTCCTCTTTGACCTGTACGTCAACACGTGCCCCGGCCAGGGCAGCCGCACCATCCGCACCGAGGTGAGCCCGCACGCGTGCTGCCTCTAGCCGGGCTGCTGGCTGGGGGAGGGCGGGGGGGCCTGTAGCCCCCTGCCCGAGGCTGCCACTCAGCACCACAGGTCTGCCGCAGGGACAGCTAGGGAGTGCAGAGTGGGGGGCCCGTGCTGCCAGGCAGGGGGACCACGGGGAGCTGCCTGCTGCCTGCGGCCCTGGCAGCGCCCCCTCCAGGCCTCACACGCACCTGCTGCATCTGGAGGCCGTGCCTGTGGGCTCGGGTGCTGACGGAGCAGGGGGACAGCCCAGTACGCCCGCCCGGCGGATCCAGCCCTCGACCCCCGGGGCCCCGCCCACAGCCACACTTGTCTTCCAGGAAGCCATCCTCATCTCCCTGGCTGCCCTGCAGCCTGGGCTCGCCCGAGCTGGCACCCAGCCCAGCTGAAGGCTCCATCAGGTCCGGACAGTGGCGGGGCAGCAGCGGGTCACCCGGCGCGCGCACACAGCTGGGACTCGTCTCCAAAAACAGCCGCCTTTACTGTGCCCGGCCCCCAGCGCGGTCCCTCGGGCCCCGCCCTCACTGGCCGCCGGCAGTGATGGCCTTGAGGCTGCCGGTCCGCGCCAGGATGTTGGGCACGAAGAGCAGCCCCGAGGCTCGCTCGATGCTCTCGATGGGCACCAGGAAGCGCTCCAGCGGGATGGCCTCGTCCACGGGCGCGTTGGGCATCACGTAGGAGCGCAGCTCGATCTGCCCGCCCGCGGCCTCCAGGATGAGCACCTTGAAGAAGTGCGTGGGCACCGCCACGTGGTTCTTGCCGATCACCTGGTACTTCACATAGGCCTTCCCGTCGGCCTCCGTCCTGCGGGACGGCAGGGGCCTGGTTAGCGCCAAGCCCACGTCCTCCAGGAAGTCACCCTGACCTGACATCCCGGAGGACACTGTGAGACTGCTGCGCCCTGCCTGGACCCTCCTGGGCAGGGCCCCTCACCCTCTGGGTCAGGCAGAGCGGGAAGCAATAAATGCTGCTGGCAGAATTGGGCCTCTGGACGCTCGTCTGTCCTCGTGGGCACGCGGTCATTCTGGCTCCTCCCTAGAGGTCAGCAGTCAAGGACTGAACTCCCAGCCCCGGGCCCAGCACAGAGCAGGTGCCACGCTGTGGCCTGGGAGGCTCCTGCTAATGAAAGCTTCGCAGTGGCCCAGGCCCTGGCTACGCACGCGCTGCCGCCGTCCCACCCAGTCCCCTTGGTGACCGTGACGTCACAGGTCCCATCCCCACCTTACGGGGCGGACATTGAGGCCGCTTGTCTGTGGTGCCAGGCGCTAAGGCCTGGACTCCATCCCAAGTGCGCGGGCTCTGCCGTGGCTGCCAGCCGTGACCTCCAGCCTCGCGGTGCGTGCCCAGGGCAGCTCAGCGCTCGGGGCCGTGGGGGCTGTGGGCCTGCAGGGGCTTCAGCGTGGTGGCAGAGGGGCAGGGCTGCGGCCTCCAGGCTGCGGGGACGGTCCAGGGGTGCCCGCGGGTCTGGCTAGGGAAGGGGCGTGCAGGGCCCTCGGCGGGGACACAGGACAGGCTCGCTGAGACCTCAGGGTGGACACGTGCTGCCCCAGACCCCGGGCGGACTGGCTGGGAGGCTGACCTGGGCAGGAAGAGCGGCCCGGTGCACACGTAGACGTTCTGGTAGGCGCGGGTCAGGCTGCGGCTGTACTTCTCCAGGTTGTTCCAGGCGTTCTGGTTGAGGTGGGGCACCTGGGAGGAGGGGGGCTCAGCTTCTCCCTGTCCCGGGGCCGCCCCAGGCCCTGAGGGGGTGCGCGAGGGGAGGAGGAGGCCCACGCTCCAGGCACAGGTAGCAGGGCTGCGGGGGGGGGGGGGCTCGCCGCGTGCCCCGCCTCGGCCGGGGGTGCGGGGCCCCCAGCGCGCTCGGCGCGGCCCGGCTGCAGCCCCGGCCCTACCTGGGGCGCCACGTTGCTCAGGTAGAAGGTGTCGTCCATGGCCTTCTGGCTCCAGCGGTGGTTGGCGGCGGCGGCGAGGTGGCCGCGGTCGAAGCCGCTGCCGCGGTAGTCGGCGTTGGTGGCGCGGTGGTACGCGTGCACCGAGTCGTCCTCGCGGAAGTCGCACGAGCGCCGGTCGCCGTCGCCCCGCAGCCGCTCGGGCCGCAGCTGCTCCACCACCCAGAGCGCGCCGCGGGTGCGCGCGTCGTAGCACAGCACGTACGACTCGCGGCTCTTGAGCTGCGCCACCCCGGGCAGCCCGTACTTGGCCAGCTCGCCCGCCGCGCGGCCCCCCGCGCCCCCGGGTAGGGCGGGCAGCTCAGCCGCCGCGGCCACGGGCAGCACGGGCAGCCGGCCCAGCAGCCCGGGCGCCGGCCGCGCGCCCGCCCGCCGGCGCCGCCAGCTCTCGGCGGCGGCGCCCAGCCCCGCGCCCAGCGTCAGGGTGAGAGCGGCCCGCAGCGTCCGCATGGCCGAGCTGGAGAGTGGTCAGCCGGGCGGAGGCCCCGCCGTGGCGCGGCCGTGCGGCCTCGGGGCTCTTAGAGGAGCCGCTCCGCGGAGCCCGCCACGGGGCCGGGGCCGTGGAGGGCACGCCGTCCTCCCCTGCCGCTCAGACGCGCTCCCTAAGGCTCGGCACCCAGCACCCACGGAAAGCAGGCCCGGCCCCAGGTGCGCGACCCCGCGCCCTTTCTTTGCCCTTTTAAGACGCGAACAGGAGGGGGCGTGGCGCCACCGCCGCCGCTCGCCATTGGTCGCCACCGGGCCTGGCTCCGCCCCCGCCCCGGGGCCTGTGCGCGGGTGGGGGGGAACCTGTTCTGCGCCTGCGCAGGGAGCTCGGCCGGCCAAGCTCGTGGCCGGTTCTCGCCGCGGCTGCTCGCGGAGGGACCGAGGACCCCAGCGTCCTCCTGACCATGGCGCGGGTCAGAGTCCGAGTGCGGGGCCGCGGTGCGGTGCACCCGGGACCCACCCGAGGCCGGCGCTGGCCCTGCGCGCGCTCAGCCCCCAAACCCGCCGCGCGGCCGTGCGCTGAGCATCTCGACTGCGGGAAAAACACGACTGTCACTGATACGGGCGCCTTGTCTTATGACCTCTGTGGGTGTTCAGTGTTTAATTACAAATTGACCAAACATGACTGTGTATTTTACGGGGTGCACGTGATGTTTTGACAGTGGACACGGTGCGGGTGAGTAGATCAAGCTGATTAGCATAGCCCTCGACTCAAACACTGATTTTGGGGGACGAGCACAGCCGGCGATTTCTCTCCTGGCGGTTTGGAACCGTCCCTTATCACTACCTTGGTCGCCACGCGCGCATCGCACCTCGGACACTTCTCCCTCCCAGCTGCAGCTTTGCCCCGGAGCCAGCATCTGCCCGCGCCCCGCCCGGGAGCCACCACTGTACCCTGCTTCTGCGAGGTCCATCGCTCGAGTCCGTCCGTGGCTGAGTTCATGAAGTTTTGTCTCTCTGGGCCTGCCTCACTTCCGTTAACAGTTTCCTGGGACCAGTGCTGTGGCACAGTGGGTTAAAGCCCTGGCTGTGGCGCCGGCATCCCATACGGGCGCCGGTTTGAGTCCAGGCTGCTCCACTTCTGATCCAGCTCTCTGCTGTGGCCTGGGAAAGCAACAGAGGATGGCCGAAGTCCTTGGGCCCCTGCACCCGCGTGGGAGACCAGGAAGCTCCTGGCTCCGGACCAGCTCAGCTCCAGTCTTTGCAACCAATTGGGGAGTGAACCAGCAGATGGAAAACCTCTGTCTCTGTCTCTTTCAAATTAAAATAAACCTTTAAAAAACTTCCTTTTTAAAGACCGGTTAGTATTCCGTTGTGCATATCAATTGCATTTTCCTTATCCACTCCTGCACTGAGGGACGTCCAGTTCCGTACTGTGGTCAAGCTGCTTCATTCCTCCAAGAACAGACTGCCAACATCTCCTCGCCATACTGGTGTCAGACCCTGGGGACACACACCCAGGAGTGGGACTGCTGGGTCCTGTGGAACCCCCACCCAGTTTTCCATAAAGGCCCGTCTCCACATCCTCACCAATACCTACCTTCTGTTTGGTAACATTCCGACAGGTGTAAGTTGAAAACCCAGACAAGCAGGGTCCCCCTCTCCTGGCTCACTCCCGCATGCTCACAGCTGGGAACAGGGAGTTCGTGAGCCACCACCCCTGCCTGCCACGGAGGCTGGAGTCGGGACCCAGAGCCGGGAATAACATTCCAATACGGAGCCCAGGCACCCTGAACTGAGAGATTCAGTGCCCACCCGTCACCCTGGACTGAGAGGTTCAGCGCCCACCCGTCGCTCTGGCTTGAATTTGCACTTCCTGGTGCTCACTGCTGAGCACTTTCTCACGTACGTTGACCGGCTGTCTTCTCTTGAGAAATGTCAGTCCTCTGTTCATCTTCAAATCATGCTGTTCCCTTGCTTTTGAGTTAAAGCTCCTTTTGGAATACTGGCCACTTGATAAATGGTTTGCAAATACATCAAATACATTTCCCTATTCCATAGGCTGGGGCCGTCTCTCTATTGTCTCCTTTGTTCTGCAGGTTTTTTTTTTTTTTTAATTTTGACAGGTAGAGTTACAGACAGTGAGAGGGAGAGACAGAGAAAGGAGTTCCTTCTGTTGGTTCTCTCCCCAAATGGTCAGAGCTGCACCGATCCAAAGCCAGGAGCCAGACACTTCTTCCTGGTCTTCCACGTGAGTGCAGGGGCCCAAGGACTTGGGCCATCTTCTACTGCTTTCCCTGGCCACAGCAGAGAGCTAGACTGGAGGAGGAGCAGCCAGGACCAGAACCGGCACCCATATGGGGTGTCTGCACAGCAAGTGGAGGATTAACCTACATGTGCCACGGCACCGGCCCCTCTGCAGCAGGTTTTTAAGAAGTGTGATGTCAGTATTTGCTAACTGACTCATCTCTTGGTGTGAAGCCCAAACCAAGGCTGCAAACTTGTCCCCTGCTTTTCTCCAGTAGTTCCAGTGCTTTATTTATTGACATAGATAGATTAGAGATCTCTTCCATCTGCTTGTTCCCTCCCCAGATGACCACAAGAGTCAGAGCTGGGCCAATCTGAAGCCAGGAGCTTCTCCTGGGTCTCCCACGTGGGTGCAGGGCCCCAAGGATTTGGGCCATCTTCCACGGCTTTCCCAAGTGTGTTAGTAGGGAGCTGGATAGGAAATGGAGCAGTCAGGACTTGAACTGGCGCCCTTGTCAGATCACAGGCAATGGCTTTACCTGCTCTGCCACAGCCCCAGACTCCGGGCCTGGAATTCACTCTTGAACATGATGCGGGGAAGGGTCCAATTTCATTCTTCTGTATGTGGCTAGTGTTTTCCCATCACCCCTTATTGAAGAAACTGTCCCTTCCCCATGGTGTTGACAGCAAATGAGTTCACGTCCTGGCTCTCTTCTGTGGTACTGGCTGTGTCTATTCTGATACCAGTACCATGCTGTTTCACTGTAGCATTATAATATGAGGGCAATTCAAAAAACTCATGAAAATGGGAAATAAATGACCGGCGCCAATAGGCTAATCCTCCGCCTGCGGCGCCAGCACACCGGGTTCTAGTCCCAGTTGCTCCTCTTCCAGGACAGCTCTCTGCTGTGGCCCGGGAGTGCAGTGGAGGATGGCCCAAGTCCTTGGGAGACCAGGAGAAGCACCTGGCTTCTGGCTTCGAATCAGTGCAATGCGCCAGCCACGGTGAACCAATGGCAAAGGAAGACCTTTCTCTCTGTCTCTCTCATTGTCCACTCTGTCAAATACATACACACACACACATATGTTTGGCTTACTGGTGAACATGCTGCTGGGGACTGCATCCATCCGTATGAGAGCCTGGGCTCAAGTCTCAGCCCTGTCCCAACTCTCAATCCTGGCTTCTTGCTAACGCATAGCCATCAGTACCAATCAGCAGATGGGAGCACTCCCTCCCTCCTCTCTCTGCCTCTCAAATAACCCCCAAAACAGTATTTTGAAGTTCTGTCTTGGGGCCGGTGCTGTGGCTCACTTGGCTAATCCTCCACCTGCGGTGCCAGCATCCCATATGGGACCCAGGTTCTAGTCCTGGCTGCTCCTCTTCCAGTCCAGCTCTCTGCTGTGGGCTGGGAAGGCAGTGGAGGACGGCCCAAGTGCCTGGGCCCCTATACCCGCATGGGAGACCAGGAAGAAGCACCTGGCTCCTGGCTTTGGATTGGCACAGCGCCAGCCGTAGCAGCCAATTGGGGAGTGAACCAATGGAAGGAAGACACCTCTATTAACTCTGTCAAATTAAAAAAAGTTTTTTTTTTAAAGTTCTGTCCAAGTTTTTCAAATCCATGCACTTTTTGCAGGCCTCTGGCATATTTTGAAATTGGCTAAGCATGCCTCCAGCCTTGTGCTTTTCACTCGAGACTGCCTTAGTGTCTCAGCTCCCTACAGCTTCTTGCAAGTTTTAGGACCTTTTCTGTTTCTGTGGAGAATGGGAATTTGATAGGAAATGTACCCAGGATTGCTTTGGGCAGGATGGGCAGTTGACAGCATAAGCTGTTTCAGCTCCATGAACACAGGCGGTCTTCCCATGTGTTTGTATTTCAGCTCCATGAACACAGGCTGTCTTCCCATGTATTTATATTTCAGCTCCATGAACACAGGCGGTCTTCCCATGTATTTATATTTCAGCTCCATGAACACAGGCTGTCTTCCCATGTGTTTGTATTTCAGCTCCATGAACACAGGCTGTCTTCCCATGTGTTTGTATTTCAGATCCATGAACACAGGTGGTCTTCCCATGTATTTGTATTTCAGCTCCATGAACACAGGCTGTCTTCCCAGGTATTTGTATTTCAGCTCCATGAACATAGGCTGTCTTCCCATGTATTTGCTTCTTCAACTGCCTTCACCAGTCTTATGGTTTTCAACATGCAGGTCTTTCACATCTTTCACTGGGCTTATCCATCATTACCATGTTTGTAGCTATTGTAAACAAGGTCATGTCTTTTGATAAGCTGATCTTTATCACTACTGACCAGTGTGTTGACTTTGTACCTTGCAACTCGTTAGTTCCAGTGGTTTTGTGGGGGCAAATGGGTTAGACAGAAGCCCATCAGCAAAGATTTCATTTTCTTCCTTTCCTTTCTGGATGCCTTCTATCTCCTTGTTTCTCCTAATTGCTCTAAGACTTCCAGCACTATGTTGACTAGAAGTGGCAAGAGTAGGCATCCTTGCCTAGTCCTGATTTTAGAAGAAAAGTGTTCAACTTCTTGTTGTATACTCACTAGCTACGGGATTCTCACATAAGGAGCCTTTTTTGTACTTAGGTACATTCATTCTACGCCTGATTTGCTTAGAATTTTACCAGGAAAGCATAAATGCTTTTTCTACATGTAATGAGATGCCTAAGATTTCCTGAAATCAACAGGTAATCTGCTGTGTATTCACGGATGCAGCACTGCCATCCCCAGCACACAACCATCCACCCTCAGCCAGGAAAGAGCCGAATAGGCTCCTTGAAGGGGGAGAACCCTGGCCTTGTTCTTGGATCAGTCCTTGCTTTCCTGCCCCTCGGTCCAACAGGTGTTAGCCCATCACAGCACCAGCGCCCTTTGCAAAGAACACATGATTTATTAAAGACAACCTGTCATCAACAGCACTGATCGAAGGAACAAGATGACAGAACAGAAGCGGCCTGACAGACTCTCTGGAGCAAGGCCTGCCGAGCTGACAGCCCAACCTGGAAATGTCCAAAGTCCAAGGGCAGCTTCCAGGCAGGAGCTTCAGGCACTCGGGCTCTGTGGGGCCCCCCTTGAGAAACTGGGGAGGGAGAAATTGCCAGGGCAGGTCCTTTGCTCAGGTGGACTGGGCTGGGGAACCGAGAATTGCCCCAGGGCTCTTGACCTTTCTGTCAAGCCCAAGGAGACAGCACTGGACCCCACTCTGCCACTGAGGCAATCGGATGTAGTGATTCAAGTAGTATGGTCCCAGGCCGGAGGACAGGGTCCAGGCCAAAGGGAACGCATCAGGTGTCCTGGGCAGTGTCTGCTGGGTCCCAGGCAGTGGCCAAAGCTTCGGGCTGCTAAGAGGTCAAAGTAGGGACTGAGCCAGCAGCTGCCAAGTGGGTGGGCGGTGGCCCCAGCTGGTGGGAAGCACTTGTGACTGCCCCACCTCAGGTCCATGAGTCTCGTGGGGGTGCCAGCCCTGGTCTCCCACACTGCGGGAACCTCCCAGGCAGGGCCTGCTGGAAAACCAGGAAGACCCCAGAGCCGAAGGGAGGAGATTCTGACTTTAGGAAATCAGGAGGACAGGCTCCCTCTACCTTCTCAGCCCCACTGCACTCACCAGTCTGCAATGAACAGCTGAGAGTCTCAATAGTGCACCCGTCCCAAAGACTGTATCAGGAGAGTCTCAATAGTGCACCCGTCCCAAAGACTGTATCAGGAGAGTCTCAATAGTGCACCCGTCCCAAAGACTGTATCAGGAGAGGCAAAAAGACAGGTGCATGTGGTCCCAGCTGCGTCCCAGCTAGAGCCTGGGGCGGAGCCTCCAGGGGCCCACAGCAGGTGACGCAGGCTGAGGAAGGGTTAGGGGCAAGAGGCGCCGGGGCCCGGCCCTGCCTGCTGTCAGGACGGGTTAACTAGCCTTCCTGACGCAACTACCTGCCCTCCTCACAGAGCAGGCAGAGCTGTCAGGTACAGCAAGCTGTACCCCTGCTCAGCGTGCCCACCCAAACCCTGGGAAGAGCCCCAGCAGGTGACAAGAGAAGGGCCCGTCCCACACTCACCCCTGTGGGGTAGCGGTGCCCTCCTCTGGAAGCGACAGGCCGCAGAGCCTTCACTCAGCCACACTGGCCCCAGGCAGGCCCTCTCCAGCCCCACGTGCCCTTCAAGGGACAGCACATGCGGCCAGGCCCCGAAGGCTGAGGAATGCAGTGCCTCTGCCGCATGCAGACCTTGCTCAGAACTGCCGCAACGTAGGAGGGCCGCGGGCACCCTGGGGAAGCTCTGCTTCCATGTCACCAGCTGCTGGTTTCTGGGGTCTGTCATGGGGAGCGGGTTCAGGGTCGCCACGGGAGGCTCTGAGGACCCCCTCCCAGCATGGCAGATAGCAGTGGGGAGAGGCCTTGCTAAGCCACACTCTTCAATCTGTCTCCTCGATTCAGGGGAGTGGAGGAGGAGGACTCAGGATAAGGCACCCCAAGAGAGAAGGGCAGGGGCAGAGGAACAGAGAGGAGAGAGTCACACACCCTCTGAGGAAAGACAAGATATGGAGACAGAGAGGTGGAGACCAAGGAGGAGGAACAGAGACCCAGAGGGGCCACAGGCACCCCCCTTCCCAGAGGGGAAGCAGAGACCCCGGAGTGAGACATATAACCACCAGCGAACACTAGATTGCACACGTGCTTGGCGGGAGGGACTGAGGGCGTGAGCCAGGCCTGGCAGTCTCTAGACGCCTCCAGTGCCACTCTCCCAGGGCAACAGCCGAAGCACCCAGCCCCTGAAGAAACGGTTTCGGGCCCGTTGGCCGCGCACCTCCCCTACCCAGCAACCAGGGAAAGACCGGAAGCAGGAAAGGAGAAAGGACAGCAGGGCAGCGGGAGGCCTGCAGCTTCCTGGTGTTCCCGGTCCAGCTCCAGGAAACGACTCCATTCCTCCAGCCCTGCTCAGCACCAGGCCCAGAGCCCAGGGCCCAGGGCCCAGGGTCCCAGGGTCCCAGGGCCCCAGGGCTGAAGAGCAGGAGCGGAGCCAGGGCTCGGCAGCTGGGAGAGCAGGCACAGTGTGCGCCCGGCGGGAGTGGCCTGATGGAGAAGCCAGGGCGAGAAGGCCGGAGTAGCCGATCCTGCAGCGTTCCCTCGGCCGGGGGTCCTGTTGGCTTCGTGGCTGATGGCCCAGAAGCCAGGGCCCAGGGGCGGGCAGCCTCTGGTTGCCCAGTTACAGTGAGTCCTGGAGCTCCTTGGCTTTCTGTAGGATCTGGCAGACGTCGTTGATGGGGTAATCCTGGGCGGAGGAAAGCCACCGACATGCCCCTGAGGGCAGAGGGCAGCCCGCTGCCGCCTCAGCCACACCCACACCACTGCGCGTGTCCACCCGAACCCCTGCAAATCACTAACTCCACAGCACCAGCCCAAGGCCTCACAACCTCCTCACAAGCTCCTCTGCCTCCACGGATGCCTGGGACCTGGCCAGGTGCTGTGCATGGCTGAGTGCCAAGCCGCCTAGTGCAGCCGTGCCCTCTGTACAGATCCTGTCAGAGGAGTTACAGAAAACCAGCCTGGGCCAGGCACTGGTAAAAGCACGAGGCCTGGAGAGGATGCCCTGCAGCTTGGGTTACATGGCAAGCACAGCTGGACAGAGTTGTGACCTGAGCCCCTGTTCTTAGCCACTGCGCGCCACACTCGCCTTCCCTGGGCCGACACTGCAGCCACCAAAGACCCTGGCCACGCTCAGGCGCCTGCGCAGCACCTCTTCTGCAGGCCACACAACACCCAAGGCAGGTGGCGCAGCCAGGATCCCAACCCAGATCTGAACCAGGTCTACCGCGGGAGTCCGGACTCCGACCCCGCCTGTGCCGGCCGCTGCGCCCCTCAGGCTCCGTTACCTGCAGCAGCCGCATGTTGACGGTGAAGTCCCCTTCCAGCAACTGCTCCCGGATCAGGCTGAGGGAAACAAGCAGCCCAGTGTGGGCCCCGGGCCCTGCCCGCTTCTCCCCCCAGCCCACCCCATGGGCCAGGGGTCTTGCCCCCATGTCCCCCGGGGACTGGCCGGGTCCCGCCGCACTCACATGAGCATGGCGCAGCAGACGAGGAGCAGGAAGTCAAAGCGGTTGTCATCGGCAAAGAGCGTGTCCCAGATGCGGATGACGTCAGGCAGCAAGAACTCCTGGGACAGCAGCAGCATGAGCCAGCGGAAGGCGAAGAACTGGGGCTTGATGTTCTGCTCTTGCTGGAGAGGGGGCAGGGGTTGGCCGCCTGCCGACTGGCAGCGCACCCACACACACCGCAGGGGTGCCGAGGGTGACAGAGGTCACCGCCCGGCACGGCCTCACTTGGTTGGAAAGGGGAAGCCACTGCTGGCCACCAGCTACTCGTCAGAGCCTCTGATTTTTAAGAGAAGCCCCAAATTCACTTTTACACAACCCCCCGACTCAGAAATAACAACACACAGTTCTCAAACATCAGGCTGGTGCAGGCACTTGGCCTAGCAGCTAAGTCCCCAGTTAAGACGCCACTTCCGGTACCAGAGTAGCTGGGTGTGCGCCCGGGCTCTCACTCCAGGTTCCTCAGGGCGCAGACTCTGGGAGGCGGTGGAGAGGACTGTAGTGACTGCACTCCTGACACCCACAGGGGAGACGGGGAGGGGGCCACTTCAGGAATTTGGGGGAGTGAAGCAGTGGAAGGGAGCTCTGTTTCACTCTCTCGGCCTCTAATTAGCTCACAACACACGGAACACACCATGCAGGTTCTACCCTTGGGCACATGGCCACCATCAGGCACATGCTCCAAGCCCGGTCTACACAACAGCCCTACAAAGCAACGTTACCAGTAGGCCGCTGCTCTCCGACAAGCCAGCGAACACTCTAACTGAAAAGCTTGCTACAAAGCAGCAAAAACATCCTTCTGTACTTGCATAAAGACGTGTACAGGGCTGGGGTGTTGGTACAGCGGGGATAGTCACCATTTGCACTGCCATGGGGGCGCCGGTTCAAGTCCTGGCTGCTCCACTTCTAATGCAGCTCCCTGCGGATGGCCTGGGAAAGCAGCAGAAGACAGCCCAAGCACCCACAAGGGAGACCTGGATGATGTTCCTGGCTCCTGGCTTCAGCCTGACCCAGCCCAGGCTACTGCAGCCACGTGGTGGGGGGCGGAGGGGTCTACCGCAGAGGTTAGACCTCCCTCTAACTCTGACTTTCAAATAAATAAATCTTTTTTAAAACAGACAATTATACTTTACACTTTGTGCTTCTGTGTGGGTGCAAACTGCTGAAATCTTTACTTAGTATATATTAAACTGATCTTCTGTATATAAAGATAATTGAAAATGAATCTTGAAGTAAATGGGATGGGAGAGGGAATGGGAGATGGGATGGTTGTGGGTGGGAGGGAAGTTATGGGGGGAAAAAGCCACTGTAATCCAAAAGCTGTGCTTTGGAAATCTTTCTTTCTTTCCTTCTTTCTTTCTTTCTTTCTCTTTGTCTTTCTCTCTCTTTCTTTCTCTCTCTTCCATTCTCTTTCTTTTTCTCTCTTTCTTTCTTTCTTTTTACAGGCAGAGTGCACAGTGAGAGAGAGAGAGAGAGAGACAGAGAGAAAGGTCTTCCTTTTTGCCATTGGTTTATCCTCCAATGGCCGGTGCACCGCGCTGATCCGAAGCCAGGTGCCAGGTGCTTCTCCTGGTCTCCTTCGCGGGTGCAGGGCCCAAGGACCTGGGCCATCCTCCACTGCACGCCCGGGCCACAGCAGAGAGCTGGCCTGCAAGAGGGGCAACTGGGATAGAACCCGGTGTGCCGGCGCCACAGGCGGAGGATTAGCCTAGTGAGCCGCGGCGCTGGCCATGGAAATTTATATTTATTAAATAAAAGTTAAAAAAAGAGAGACATTTATACATATTTTCTTCCTTATAAAACTTTTTGTTTTATTTTGTTTATATGCATATCTTTTTTTAAAAAAAGACGCTTATTTATCTGATTTACTCTGGAAGGCAGAGAGGGAGAGAAAGAGATGCTGGATCCGCTGGTTCACTCCCCAAACGCTCACAACAGCCAGGGCTGGGTCAGGGCACAGCCAAGAGCCAGGAACCCTCAACAAGGTCCTCCTCAGGGTGACAAGGACCCAAGGACATGGCCATCAGCTGCTGCTCCCAGGGTGTGAATCAGCAAGAAGTCAGGATTTAGGAGCGGATCTGGGACTTGACCCAGACACTGCAATATGCGGCACGGGCGCCCCAAACGGCGTGGTAACCACGGTGCTAACTGCCTGGCTCACACACCTTTTCACAGGCGGTTCTCTGAAATAAACACGGAACGGTGCTACGATCATCTTCAAAATTAGCTTTCTTTTTAACGGTTACTCACTTTTTCATCTACTTGAAAAGCAGAGAGCAACAGAGAAAGGGACAGCAATACTTCCCATGCACTGGCTCACTCCCCAGTTGTGTGCAAAGCCAGCAGCCCAGCCCTCCATCTGGGTCGCACACATGGGTGACAGGGGCTCAAGCACTAGAGCCATCATCTGCTGCCCCCAGGATGAAAGCAGGCAGCTGGACCAAGTGGAGACGAGAAGACGCCATGATGAATGTGGGCGTTCCAAGCAGCGCTCAGCCCACTGCCCCGCAAGGCCTGCCCCTCACTCAAGTCTTTTTTTTTTTTTTTTTTTTTAATTTGCCCCTTAATTCTTAAGAATGGGATGAACAGCCTTTTCTCAGAAGACTGTTAACGGGCTTAACTCCCTTCAGGGGTGCCAAGTGCCCCACACTGCGCCTGGCACACCGTGGGCACTGCTCTCACCCTCCTACTGCCTCCCATCGGCTGCCCGGCTCTCTAGGCCTGCCTCGGCACGTGGGCCAGCAACCCTGGCACACGGCACAGCATCCCCACGAGCGCAGCAGTCGCCACTTTCAACCCATCTCAAGCCAGGTGTCACAGGGCCAGGGCCTTCCGGGGCTCCTGCCGGGGGTCGGGGTCCTCACCAGCTTCAGGTAGAGTTCCATGTCCTTATCCTTCAAAGTGGAGTACACCTTTTCCATCTTGTAGGTGATGCCACACTGCGAGTCATCCAGGCTCTTGATGAAGTTGTCCCGGATTTCGGCCATGAGGTTGGTGAAGCAGAAAAAGGTGTCCGCCTCGGCGTGCTCTGGGAGACGACAGGGCCAGGCAGACGGACGCAGCTCAAGCCCCACCCCCCGCCGATGGACCCTCTGACCTCCGAGCCCCGCCAAGTCGCCAGTTGCAAAGCCAGGCTCAGCCCTCTTCTGGCCTCACCACCATCTTCTCACATCTCCATCACTGTCCCCTTGCTGCCTAGACGCCAATTCCAACCACGGTTTGAATCTTATCACTGGGTTCCCTGCGCATCCGCTCCTCTCCACCCAAGGTCATGCTTCCATGTCAAGAAATCAAGAAGCAGCCAGCGCCCTAGGTGGTCAGGTGGACCCTTCTGGTCCCAGAGCTGACACAGAGGGAGCGTGGGGCCCCAAGGAGAGGAAGCTGGCTAGCCGGGGCCAGCCCGGCGAGTCTCGGTCCACATGCAGGAAACCCCGTGAGAGCTGCGGGCAGCCGCGGGCCCTGTTACCTTTCCACTCGCTGTTGGGGTCAGTGGCAAAGGTATAGTAGAGGGGCCCCACGATCTCATTCATGCCCTGCACGTAGGCAATGCCAGGGTTGAGCTTGGCATAGATGAACAGGATCCGCTCCACCACCTCCCAGTGTGCCTCGCAGCCATTGGGCAGCACCTCGTACTCATTCAGCGACGACGGCGCCGAGTTCTTGTGCGGGGAGCTCATCTGGGGGGAGGGGGCAGGGAGGACAGCATGATGCCGCGGGGGCTGCCACGGGGCTCCACCTCCAGCTCACAGGAAATACGGGCCCCACCGAGAGGAAACAGGCTCGAAAATCCGAAACACAGGGCACTCTACCAAAATTGAATGTACAGCGATAAACACCAGACAGCAGAGAACTCTGAGGTGGAGGAACTTTCTAGAAGACACAGATGCCCCTCGATTTCTGATGGGTCACATCCTCACAAACTCAGGAGAGCAGTGGGCAGTGGTCTAGCAGTTCAGACGCCAGTTGAGACTACCCACAGGGTTTCCCGGGACGCCAGCATCCCGTATCACAGTGCTGGCTGAGCCCCAGTTACTCTGCTTCCTGCTAAGGTGGAAAAGCAGTGGAGGGTGGCCCAGGTGCTTGGGCCCTGCCACCCACGCTACAGACCTGGACGGAATTCCTGGCTCCTGGCTTCGGCCTGGCCCAGTCCTGGCTGTTACAATCATTTAAGAAGCAACCCAGTAGATGGAAGATTCTCTTTCCCTATTGCTTAGCCTCCCAAATAAGTAAATCTTAAGGAAAAAAAAAAGAAAAAAGAAAAAGTCCCAACCGCTTCCACTGGAGTTCTGAGTTCAAGTCCCAGCTCTGCTCCCGACTCCAGCTTCCTGCTGCTGCAGCCCTGGGAGGCAGCAGTGACAGCCCAGTACTGAGTCCCTGCTGCCCACGTGGGGACCTGCCCGGCGCTCAGGCTCCTGCCTACACCCGGCCCTCCCCGGCTGCTGCAGTCATTTGGGGAGTGAACCAACGGATGACAGATCTCTTTCTCTGTCTCTGCCATTTAAATAAAATGAAAATAATTAACTAGTCAAGGGAAAAATCTGAGCAGCTCCTACTCTGGAGGAAAATAAGGCTTTCTGACCCAACTGAGGGCTGCTCAGCAGATTTCAACGGGAGCGACAGCCACAGGTTCTACACACGGAATGACCACGTAAAAGCAACGTGACAAGACGTCAAGTTACTGCAGACAGACGGAAAGTGTCCACGTGAGCACTGCACTCAACTGCTCGGAATGCTGGGAATTCTATAACCAGGGGAGATGACCCCTGCAAAGGACGCATGCAGGACAGCACGGTCCCCAACACAGGCCATGTGTCAGACTCCCTCAGGAGCTGGTGACAAGGCGAGTGCCCTACGCCCACTCAGTCAGGTGCTCCAGAGGTGGGCTCGGCTGCACGACAGGACCTGGGCGGAGGTGAGGATGGAGCAATCCTCGAAGCACAGGGGCCTGGGGACGCAGACCTCTGTCTTGCCCTGCAACACAGATGCGTGCACACAGACACACACCGCTCAGGAACTCCGGCTGACAGCTCTCCCTGCGCCAGACAGTGCTGTACAAGCGGTCCTCCACCGAAGCCAACGAGCAACCTCTAACAGTCTCCCATGCTCTCCACACACGGACACTGAGGCCCAAAAACGGTCACTAGTTCAGTGGTGTCCCCGGGATGTGAGCCTAAGCCAGCTGTCCCCTGTGCCCAGCACAGGCCTCCAGGACCGGCTGCCTCGAGCTTGTCCAGGAATCCGCACAGCCACGACCTCCTTCCGCTCTCCTGGCAACAGAACAGCCCGGAGTGGCAGAAACAATGGAAGCGCAACAGAGGTCAGGAACCCGAGCCTGCTACCACTTGCCCAGCGTCACACGCTGGGCTGCCCAAGCACAGGTGCAGAGGTGCAGGGATGAAGTTTCTGGCAGGTTCTCTGCCTCCAGGCCCAGGTCTCAAAGTTAAGATGGGTCAGCGCTCAGCCTTCAGCCCCCAGTCACTGCAGGGAAAGGAATGACAGGAGCCAGTTTCGTCTGCAGCCAAGAGGGCTGCCCACACAGCAAACCATAGGGCTGCTAAGCCAAGACACGTGCACTGCCCCGCAATTCTGCTGGACACTTGACCCTGCGTAGGAACATGGAAGCTGGGTCGGCTGTACCTGCCTGGCCGCCCCTCGGAGCCCTGACCCCTGTCGGCTCTCAGGGGAAGAAGATTCTGCAGCACAGACTGTGTCTTGTGCAGGACGCGGGGGCTTCTCCACTGAGGCAGGACAGTGAGGTTTGGGGGAATAATCCACAGCCACAGTAGCCCCAGCAGGAGACGCACACACAGAGACTGAGGGAATACACCTCCTTGGCTACAAGCAGCTTCCCCAGGTTACAGGAACCTGCTAGAAGAGCCGGCTTCGACCACCAACGTGACTGAGGCATCACAAGTCAACCTGACCTCCCAAGTCTGACTGAGCCTCTCCCCTCCAGCCCCAGCGGCCCCCACGTTTGCATGGCGACCGCAGCTGCTTCCAGGGTGGCCTCTCCACTGGAGCAACCTCACAAGAGCAGCCCCGCTCGGCCTCTGCACCCTTCTCCTCCTCCTCCCCCTCCTCCCTGCCTGTCCGCGCTGGGTCCTCCTCCTGAACACACACGCTCTCCCTGCAATGCGTCTCCCCCACCCCGTGAGCTCAGGGAGGGCCACTTCCTCCGGGAGGCCTCCTGCTCGCTCTCCCTCGCGCCACACCTCCTGACACCCGCCCGCCTGTGACTCTTCTTCCCTAAACTTACCTAGCTGTAAGGCAAACAAAGCGACGGAGAGACAGAGAGAGAGAGATCTCCCATCTACTGCTGAACGCCACAGATGGCTGCAACAGCCTGCGTCGGTGCAGGCCGAAGCCAAGGGACAGGAACTCCACCCTGATTCCCACGCACCTGGGCAATCATCTGCGGCCTCCCAGGCACAGAAACCCAGGACAACAATGCGACACCAGGTCACGAGCCGCAGCTCCGCCTGCCGCACCACGACACCGGGCCCTGCCTTTTAGAAAATGCCTGCTCATTTTACTTAAAAAATATGTGCTCACTTTACTTATTCTGAAAGGCAGATGACAGAGAGACACAGAGAGATCTTCCATCTGCTGTTTCATTCCCAAATGCCTGCACAGCCAGGGCTGGGCCAGGCCACAGCCAGGAGCCCAGAGCTCTGTGTGGGTCTCCCTGTGGGTGGCAGGGACCCAGCACCCGAGCGTCACCGGCTGCCTCCCAGGGCGCACCAGCAGGATGCCGGGTCAGAGGCAGAAGAACCAGAACTCGAACTCGGACCCTCCAGTCTGGATGCAGGCATCCCGAGGGATGAGCTGATCCATGCCACACCCCCACCCCAGCTCTCCCACAGGCTCTACCCCCACGAGGGGACTCACAGCGCAATAAGCCAGAGAGGCCTGACTTCCAGGCAGACAGAGAGTGGCAAGTGGCTGAGTGTAACCGTCACAGCAGGAAGGGAAAGATTGGGGGGGGGGGGGGGATATGTGTGCACACTGGGGAAGAGGAGACTGTGCACACTGGGGGGAGGGGACTGTGTACACACTGGGGGGAGGGGACTGTGTGCACACTAGCACTCACATTTGTGACGCCGCTCCGGTTCCGCGCCACAGTCTGGGACTTTAGCGTTGTCTGCTCCACACGCTTACGAAGGGTCTCAAACTCATTCTGGGGGTCCAGGATGAGGAGGCACGGGTAGTCGGTGGCCCTCTGGAAGAAGGAGATGTCTGGGTACAGCCTCCTGTCGGGGGAACACAGAGAATCCTGTTATTCGGAGGAGGGGTCTTGGCTCTGCCATTGGCACCCTGGTGCCCGGAGCTCCCAGCATCCCATCCGGCTGTATCCAGGAGCCTGGGCGGCAGGCGGAAGCTCCAGCAGCTGGGTGCTGACCACACAACTGGGAGACCTGGGCTACGTTCCTGGCTTCAGTCTCCACCAGTCCTGGCTGCGGCAGGCATCAGAGTGAACCAGCGATGGGATCTCTTTCTGCAATAACGTGCTCAGAGAAAGCCAGTCACGCGTGTGTACTCGTGTGCTCACCCAGATTTCACACATACTTGCAGACACGCAAACACACAGACACACACAGTTTGTAAGTGTCTTTATAATCCAACTCCTCCCTTAAACCACAAACATCTTCCCATGTTAAAAATACGTACTTCACAGGTGCCAGAGAGTTAACAACAGGTAAGCACGCGCTGTGTGACAGAACCTCACACAGTGGACACGGGGAGACGTCCAAGACCGAGCGAGGAGAAAATAAGACCACAGTCTCTAGAGTTGATCCAGTTTTTGAAACACACCCATTGCAGAACACGCATGCATTCCACACTTGTACGCAGCTCATGGTGTGACGCCCACCAGGCCAAGCCATGGCTCATCTCCCCAGTCCCTCCCTAGAACCAGGCAAGACTGGTTCTTGTTTATCTACTGGTTTAAGATTTCTGTATTGATTTGAGAGAGAAGGAGAAGCAGAGAGATATCTTCCATCTGTTGGTTCACTCCCCAGACAGTCACAAAGGTCAGGGCTGGACCATGCCAAAAGTCAGGAGCCAGGAGCTTCTTCCAGGCCCCCGTGTGAGAAGCAGGGGCCCACACACTCAGGCCGTCTTCCGCTGCTTTCCCAGGCCATTAGCAGGGAGCGGGTTCAGAAGTGGAGCAGCTGGGACTTGAACGGGTACCCACATGGGATGCCGGCACTGCAGACTGCTACGCCATAATGCCGGCCCCAAGATGTGGTTCTTAACACGGCCTTAGGACACCTCACAGGTAGAGGCTGCACCCACACCCACCTGAGAAGAAGGGGGGGAACCCCCTCCTCCTGCAGCCTAGGCCCTGGCAATGGGCTGGGCAGAGCAGCAGCGCCCAGGGCGAGGGTGAGGAGGACCCTGCTGTCAAGGTCACTCAGCCACAGGGTTCTCCCGCCAGCTCCGCCTCTTCTCTGGAGCTTCTAGTCCCTCCAGAGCTTTCCTGGGCCCCCAGCCGGGAACAGGGTCCCCCTTACTCAGAGCACGGGCAGCATTCGTCTGATGTGTTTGTCTCCCGTCTCCTATGTGTCTTCCCGACTGGAAACGGGAACCCTCTGCACATGGGCCCTCAGCACCCTCGAGAAGCTGCTGAATGAGGGGCACCTGCCCCAGGCACTCAGAGCTGCCCTTGGAAACGCTGTCCTGTGTGAGGAGGCCGGCCTGTTGGGAGGATGCAGAAGCCGGATGCAAAGGGAACAGGATGAGCTCCCAGAGCCCGTCCTTGAGGATCTGGCGGCTCTAAGGCCTCCACGCTGCGTCAGAATTGGCACAACATCCTGTTCACCTGTGCAGACCCAGGCCCTGCGCCACGCTCCCGATCTGACCCCTCCGACCCCTACTGTACAAGTCAAACAGGCTCAGAGTCCTCAGTCACCTGCCCAAGGTCAGAGCAAACGACCAATTAAGGTGGAACTGAAACCAACTCAACAGACTACGGCAGAATCCAAGCTCCTTTGTTGTTAGTTCTGTTTTCATTTTGTTGGAAAGGCAGAGAGATTCAGATAAAGACATTCACTGAATTCCTCCGGAGACACTTGCAAAAGCCAGGCGTTTGGGCCAGGCTAAAGCAGGAGCCGGAACTCCAGCAGGGGCCTGGATACTTGGGCCAGCACCCACTGCTCAGCGCACGCTGGCAGGGAGCTGTGACGGAGTGCAGCAGCCGAGGGGCAGGCGCTGTGCACGCCCGCACCCCACGTCAGAGCGCCGGCTGGAGTCCCGGCTCTTTGCCTTGCATCCAGCTTCCTGCTAATGCATCCTGGGAGACAGCAGGTGCCCGGCCCACCCAGGCGGAGACCTAGACGGGGTTTTAGAATCCTGGCCTTGGTCTGGCTGAGCCCTGGGTGTTGTAGGCATTTGGGAAGGAACCAGTGGACGGAAAGTCTGTCTGTCTCCCTCTTTCTCTCATCAGGCTGCCGTTCAATTAGATGAAAATAAACAAGTTTTTATTTAACAAAAAAAAAGAAAAAAGAAAGAAATGAAGGAGCCAAGACTCAAACCAGGTGCTCCCGCCTAGGAAGCAGGCATCCCAAGTGGCAATTTAGCTGCTCACCACACGTGTGCCCCAGGACCCACGCCCTCGCCACTCCGGGGCTGTGTGGCAGGCCTCCCTTCCAGCTGCTCGCCCGGCCTTACGAGATCCCGCACACGGCCAAACTCACCACCCCGCAGGGCGGAGCCAGCATTGGCACATTTCTTTAGCGAGTGACAAAACACACCGCAGCTCTCACGATGTTTACAAAAATACACGTGTGACCCTATCACTGCCCCTTGCAGTGCAGGTCAAGTCCAAGGTCTGCCCCGCCTCCTACACTGGCTTTGGCATTGCTTCTCCAAGGTGGCAAGCTCCACGGGCTGGAGCCTTGCCACGGGCAGCTCCCTGCCCACAGGGCCTTTCCCCCTCCCCTAACGTCTCAGCACAAATGCTGCTTCTTCGGAACGTGCCTCAGCCCCGAGCACCCGAGCTGGTCCTTCCACGCCTTTACCACGAGGCCGGGCAGCGGGTGCTGAGAGACCCGCTCAGCTGAATGAATGCCGGCCTTGCCATCCTCCCCCCAGGCTCCAAGCTCCTTAGGAGGGGGCCAGTCTGTCCGTTCAGTGCTCGGCCTCACCTTCTGCCTGAGCCTACTGCAGGGACTCCATACTTCTGCACAGATGATCAGGGGAAGCCAGACATGCCTGGGCGGGCTCAGGAGAGCCGTGCACATGCAGGCACAGACCCCACATGCTCTTTCCTCTCCAGCCCCATTCCCAGCAGGCCCTGGACAGGCCCTGCAGGACAACCCACTCCAGCAACTCAAACACCCCCTTGGGAGCCTGGGCTGGGAAAGGGATGGACGAGGCTGGAGCAGAAACCCCTTGGAGCCCCGACCCCAGCCCCAGCCCCAGCCCCGCCCCATCCCCGGGGCTGCTCACCGGACGTCTTTGTCGATCTGCAGCAGCACCTCGTTGTCCTTGAAGTACGTGTTCCACCGGCTGTCTGGGCTGGGGTTGAGCGGCTGCATGGAGAAAAGCAACTGCTCTGTCCACGGCCCAGCTGGCCCCGGGCAGATTCCAGCTGAGGCAGGAGCAGTGGCCTCACAGCAGCAATCCCACCACAGGGCCAGCTGTGGTCAAGACAGCCTGCGAGCCACCTGGAGGAGACAGCACAGGCCCTCCCTGGCCTCCGGGTCACATGCACCCCTCGGCCAGCAGCCATGCCCTGTGGCGTACTCCGACCACGTCCCGCTAGGCAGGGACTGTGCTGTCCACTGCGTGGCCCTAGGACCTAGCATCTAACAGGTGCACACCACGTGCTGTCGATGGAGCGGACTAACGAACGTTCTACCACCAGGTCTGCTCCTGCTGCATTCACCCCTCCTCCCCTGGAGGACCGGCCTGAAGCCCATCTGCACCCCTGCACCACGACACACAGGAAGGAACTCAGGGCTGAGGCCAGAGCGGGGCTTCCTGCAGACCACAGAAAGGCGGTGCAGCCTCACACCTGCCAGCTCGGACTTCAGCTGCATGACCTGGCACCTTCCCGGGAAGGGGCTGAGCGCTGCGACTAAGGCCTTGAGGTGCACAGTGCAGGCCGCCCGGGTCCCCTCCCTGGACACTGGCCACCATCTCTGCCACTGCTGGGCTTGGGAAGAGGCGCGCACAAGACAAGCATCGCCAGCCCAACAGAGACAGGCAGGGCCAGAGGGGACCGACACCAGGCTGCACCCAGCCTCCAGCGCAGGGGCGCAGGGAGAGGGGCAGGGGAGAACCGTGCCTGCCCCAAAGCCCACTCCCATTCTATACCCTCAGTCCCGGCTACCGACTCCGACTCACGTGGTCCTCAAAGGTCACATCCTCCCTGGACACACCCATGTTGGCCTTGGCAATGCCAGGTTGGATAATCATTTCCCTCAGGAACTGCGAATACAGCTCCCTGCAGGAGAAGAGGAGACGGGATGACGCCCAGAGGCTCCCAGGGCCCGCAGACCCGAGGAGCAGCACCTGCGCTCCCGTCCGGCAGGAAGGACCCGTCACCGCTCTGCTGGGGCGCGCACCTCTGCCTGGCCAGGATGGAAGTCCATGAGGCTCTCTCCAGGGGCAGGTAGTTCAAGAGGATCTGCACAGACGAAGGGGAACACTGCTCGGAGACGCCCTCGGCCCTACCTCGCACCGCAGGCAGGCACCGAGAGGCCTCAGAGAACTCCGCGCGAACCCCAGGCAGGCCCAGGCGGGGCAGCCTCTCTCTCCTCCCACCAGGCCCTCCTCCTTCAGCCCACGTCGGCCTGGCCTCTGCTCCTCCTCACACACTCCCAAGCAACGATAAAATCTGGCACTCAAGGGGGCTGGAAACCAGGACATGGCGCTGCCACCACCTTAGCCAACAGCCCGGGCAAAGCGCAGCCCTGCTTCCGTCCCGACAAACACCACGTACGCACCAGGAAGCAGAGGTCTTCACTGGCATCATTCCCAGAGGACCCCGGAGGGGACACCCAGACAGAAAACCCAAACTCCCCAGGGAGCTTCCTCACACGAGCAAGAGCAGGCGCACAAGAGAAGGGGCTGGGGTGGGGGCAGCCGTGCAGGAACTCTGGGACCGAGCGCAGAGTGGAAGCCGGAAGCCCCCGCAGGCACACCCACCTTCCAGCACAGACACCGCAGTCCGCCCTCGCAGGGGATGCCTGTGGACACAGCAGGCAAAGGTCACACCCCAGGCCAGAGGCCCAGAACCCCCAGCCCTCCACCTTGGGGCCAGTCCGCAGAGAGCAGCATGGGCAGCGAGTGTTTCCTCAAGAATCCGTTTCCGACAGAAAGACTACCAGACCAGACGCTAGCTCTGTGTGATTTCTGACCAGGCTCCGGCTACAGCCCACAGCCCAGAGCTGTGCAATGTTCGTCCGAGGACAGCAGCTTCCCATCCTGGGGACCTCCTCCTCAGAGCAGCCTTGACCACCCACAAGCCCTTGCGGTCAGCCAGGCCCCTGCCCGCACAGCATCCAGCCTAAGTGGCGTGGCTCCGGCAAAGTCCCAGCAACACAGGAGCCGCCCCTGGGACCCCGGCATTGCACAGGACCTATGGAACACAGGCTGAGCTTCAGGGGCAGCTGTCTGGTCCAGCAGCTAAGATGCTGAGTGGGATGGAGGGAAGGTGGGGGGAAGAGTCACTGTGTTCCCAAATCTCATATATGAAATGTGTGAAACTCGTGTAACTTAAATAAAATTAAAAAAAAAAAAAGTTGCTGGGTGGGAGTGCCCAGGGTTGAGTCCTGGCACTGCTCCAACTTCCAGCTTCCGGCAAATGTGGAGACTCAAGAAGTGGACCCTGGGGGCTGGGCTAGGGTGTGGCAGGTAAAGCTGCTGCCTGCAGTGCCAGCATCCCATATGGGCGCCGGTTCCAGTCCCGGCTGCCCCACTTACTATTCGGCTCTTTGTTATGGCCTGGGAAAGCAGAAGAAGATGGCCCGTGTAGGAGACTCAGAGGAAACTCCTGGCTTCAGATCGGCACAGCTCAGGCCATTGCAACTGGGGAATGGGCCAGAGGATGGAAGACCCCTCTCTCTCTGCCTCTCTGTAACTCTTTCAAGTAAATAAATATGATCTTTAAAAAACAAACAAACAAACAAAAGTGTGCCCAACCACCCATGTGAGTCACTTAGAATGGGTTCCCAGTTCCTGGCTTCGACCTGGCCTAGTGCTGGCCGTTTAGAGGGTGGAATCAGTGAATGGGAGTTATGTGTCTTTCTCTCAAATAAAAACACTTTAAAAACTACGCTGTGGATGCTAAGTGCCGCGTGCTTCAGAGACGTGCGTCTGCTTGGGGCTCACTGTAGCCCAGCGAGCAGGGGCGAGCACCCACATCTTCACCTACAGACAGAAAACGTATAAGGGAGCTTCAAAAAGCTCATGAATGGAATTAAAAGATAAGTTTTCCCTTTCGTTTAGTGTATTCCTATTTATTTGAAAGAAATACAAGAAAAAAAAAAACAGATGACACACGGTGAGAGAGACAGACTGGCAGAGACAGCTATCTCACCCGCTGCTTCACTCCCCAGCATCTGCAACGGCTGGGGCGGGCCAGGCTGATGCCGGGAGCCTGGAGTGCCATCCAGGACTCCACGTGGTGGCAGGGATCCAGTGCGCTGACTCAGCCCCGCCACCTCCCAGAACACACATCAGAGAAGGGGAACTGGACCCGGACTTGCACCCAGGCACTCCAGCATGGGACACACAGCATCTTAGCCACTGCACCCAAGCCCACACCAGTTTATTTTGATGCAAGAAAAAAAAATTGCGAAACTGTTTTTTTTCATAATCTATATTTTCCGTGAGCTTTCTGAAACCCCTTGTATCTGTTAGGAAAGAACCGGGGACCTGAACGCAGGTCCGACGCCACAGCCCCACCTGAACCCTGGCACATGGCACCTGCCCTGAAAGGCCTGAGCAACACCCTGAGCACAGACAACTTCTGCAGAGGGCAGTCGGAGAGCCCCTGAGGCAGCTGTCCCCACCGAAATGGCGGGCGGGCCGGGCACAAGGAGCGATGGGAGACCTGCGGGGATCTGCACAGGCTTGCTGCAAGACTCACCCCCACCCCAGGGAGGGCAACGTCAAGGTTTCGGCTCCTTCAGTCAGCACCTCAAGGCTGGAATTTCACCATTAACCAAAGTTCACCGTGGTCTCGGTGGGAGAGAACCAAGAGCCAGCCGGCAGTAGAGCAGACTCCGCCACGGAGGGAGGCAGGGCAGCCTGAACCCAGGCTCGCACATCCCCGCCCAGCCTCCCCTCTAACTCAGTCCCATCCAGGCACCACCAGGAACAGGGCGCCTCCCAGGCCCACAGCTCCCGGGGAGATGCCTGGCGCTCGGTCACTGTTCAGTTCCACAGGATCCGGACAAGGGCTCAGAGTCAGGGCGGCCCCCCGAAACCGGCCAGGGGCGCCTCAGGCACCTTGTCCCCACCCAAGGGAAGCCCCAGTGCAGAGAAGCCTCTCACCACTGAAACTGAGCTCCCGCAGCTTCTCCAGCGCGATCGAGGGCTCCTTCAGCAGGTCCTGGAATTCTGCAATCCTAGAGGGGAAGGGGGGCAAATGAAGCACCCCCCGGAGCCCCCAGCTCGCTGGCTCCGCCCACCCCAACCTGTCCCCTCCTCTCCCTCAGGACACACAAGAGGCAAAGCTCGGGGCAGGCGCTGTGGCACAGCCCCTTAAGCTGCTACTCAGGATGCCTGCATCCCACATGGGCACCGGTTCAAGTCTCGGCTGCTCCACTTCCCAGCCAGCTCCCTGCCAATGCCCCTGGGAAAGCAGCAGTGGATGGCCCACGTGCTGGGACACCTGCACCCACGTGGGAGCCCAGGAAGAAGCTCCTGGCTCCTGGCTTTGGATCGACTCAGCTCCAGCCATTATAGCCATTTGGAGAATGAACCAGCAGATGGAAGACCTCTCTCTCCCTCTTTCTGTAACTCTTTCAAATAAATAATTAAAAAAATAAATAAATAAATAAAAACAAAAAAAGATGCCTACATCCCATACAGCACTGCTCGGGCCCCACTTCCTGCTAATGCGCCTGGCAGGCAGAAATGATGGCTCAAGCACTGAGTTCCTGCCGTCCGCAGGTGGGATCCTCATGGAGCGCCTGGCGCCTGGCCTTGGCCTGGCCCAGCCTCGGCTACTGTGGGCATCTGGAAAGGGAACCAGTAGATGGATAACCTCTCCTCCCCCTGCACCCCCATCATTCTGCCTCTCAAATAGGAATTATAATTTTTTAAAATGGCAAAGCTCAAGGCTGGTGCTGCGGCGTAAAGGGCTAATCCTCTGCGTGTAGTGCCAGATTCCCCGGTTCTAGTCCTGGCTGCTCCACTTCCCATCCAGCTCTCTGCTATGGTCTGGGAAAGCAGCAGAAGATGGCCCAAGCGCTTGGGTCCCTGCACCCATGTGGGAGACCCAGAAGAAACTCCTGACTCCTGGCTTTGGATCAGTGCAGCTCCGGCTGTTGTGGCCATTTAAGGAGTGAACCAGCGGGTGGAAGACCTCTCTCTCTGCCTCTCCTTCTCTCTGTGACTCAACCTCTCAAGTAAATAAATAAATCTTTTTAAAAAATAGCATGGCTCAGTCAAGGTCCACAACAACTTTGGAGAACTAGAAAACCATAGATTAGAATTGGCGCTGTGGCGTAGCGGGTAAAGTAAAGCCACCGCCTGCAGTGCCGACATCCCGTAAGAGCGCTGGTTCAAGTCCCGGCTGCTCCACTTCTGCTCCAGCTCTCTGCTGTGGCCTGGGAAAGCAGTGCAAGATGGCCAAGTCCTTGGGCCCTGCACCCGTGTGGGAGACCTGGAGGAAGCCCCTGGCTCCGGCCCAGCCCAGCCTTTTAGGGAGTGAACCAGTGGATGGAAGACGTCCCTCTCCCTCTCTAATGCTACCTTTCAAATAAAATAGATCATTAAAAACAACTTAGGTCACTCTTCCTCTGTGCTCGGAAGATCAGAACGTCAGTGAAGAAACCCGAGAGATATTCTTGTCCAGAGGGCGTCCCACGAACCCCCAAGCTTAGGCACACCCCACTACACCGTGAGCTGGCGTTTTCCGGGCTCTGTGCGGGCCAGGCCCAGCCCCCAGCACCGCCACTAGCTGAGCTCGGCGAACCCCGGGATCCAGGAGTAACCCGATCCGCCGCCCGCGCGAGCCCTCCACGCTCCGGGACCTCCGGGCCGCCCGCTGGCAAGGACGCAGCGTTTAAAAGCCGAGTCCTGGAGGGGAACGGGGGCGCGAGCGCACCGAGCCCGGGCTGCAGCTCCCGCCTCGGGGAGGCGCCGCCTGCAGTCAGTCTCCAGGGCCAGAAGTGGGGGGACGGGGCGCCGGGCGACGAGGCCGGCCCGGGGCACCAGGCGCCTCCCCAGGGGCCCGGGCAGAGCGAGGGAGAACGGCCGGGCTCCGCCGAGGGCACCGAGTGGGCCCCGGCTCCCAGCGGCAGAAGGGGGCGGCCCGGCCGACAGCGCCCTGGCGGGGTGGCCCCCGCGGCCCCTTACCGGCTCCTGTGCAGACTCGACATGGCGTTGACTTCCGGAGCCCCCCAGCCGCCGTCTCCACCGCCACCGCGGCCCCCCAAGGGACGCGGGGCGCTCGGCAAAACCCTCCGGCCGGAAACGAGCCCGCGAGCATGCGCGTTCCGCCGCTCTCGGCCCGGCCCCGCCCCGCCGGGTCACGTGCGGCCCTCTTTGGCTCCGCCTCCCCCGGGCACCCAGTCCCAGGCGCCGAGGCCGGGAGCCCCGCCCCGCCGGGTCACGTGCGGCCCTCTTTGGCTCCGCCTCCCCCGAGCACCCAGTCCCAGGCGCCGAGGCCGGGGCCCCGCCCCGCCCGCCGCGCGCGGCACGTGACCACGCAGGCTGTGTGGACGTGGGCCGTGGCTTGCGCTTGCTCGGGCTTCGGTATCCGCGTGCGCGGTGTTTCTGTCGCCCTGACTTCTTCCCCACTGACCCTGGCTGTCACTGACTCTGGCGGGATTGCTTCTGTCTCCTCAGAACTGTAGGGCCCCTGGCTGTCTTGTTCTCTGCTGGGTCCGCAAGGACTGGCTGGAGGGACAGACTGGGAGGCAGTGTTGCCTTGATGTTTGAATTTCATGCACCAGCGTGGAGTTCACGTACCGCTACCGTGACTCAGACGCTAGAAGAAGTGGGAATGAATAGAAAAGGCAAGGCAAGATTCAGAGATCCTTGCCAAGGAAAGACGGTGGCCACGCAGTGCCTGTACACGCGTGTGAGGGTGGTGTGTGCATAACGGTCCCTATTTTTTTGATGGCAGAGTTACAGAGAGGCAGAGAGAGAGGTCTTCCATCTGCTGGTTCACTCCCCAGTTGGCTGCAGTGGCCTGAGCTGAGCTGATCCGAAGCCAGGAGCCAGGAGTTTCTGGGTGGGTGCAGGGGCCCAAGGAGCTGGGCCATCTTACACTGCTTTCCCAGGCCACAGCAGAGAGCTGGATCGGAAGAGGAGCAGCTGGGACTCGAACCAGCGCCCATATGGGATGCCAGCGCTGCAGGAGGTGGCTTTACACCACAGCGCCAGCCCCCATTGCGTTGTTTTAGGTATGTTAGAGCTGTTGTCTCCACCAACATCTTACAGAATATTTTTTTAAACAAACCAAGTGCTAGGTTTTTGATTTTTTTGTTGTTTAAGATTTATTTATTTGAAAGACAGAGCTGCAGAGACAGAGAGAGGTCTTCCAGCCGCTGGTCACTCTCCAATTGGCCACAACGGCCCGAGCTGTGCCGATCCAAAGCCAGGAGCCAGGATCTTCTTCCAGGTCTCCCACACAGGTGCAGGGGCCCAAGGACGTGGGCCATCTTCTACTGCTTTTCCAGGCCATA
>CM027406.1:87963168-88001417 GCA_015711505.1 Sylvilagus bachmani | reverse complement strand
TCTCTCTCTCTCTCTCTGCCTCTCCTCTCTATGTGTAACTCTTTCAAATATAAATAAATCTTTAAAAAAACAGTAAAGACATTGGCTTTTGGTCAACCAAATTCAACTAATAAGAAAAACTGCAATTTTTGGAAAACTATACAACCTTTTAAAAGAATCAAGGAGAACTCTATTACCTGACAAGTCATGTCACACAAGTATCTGTATAATATGATCCTATTTACAGAGTCCTGCACCACGTAACAATGCTCTGGCCAACAGTAGATCACATATACAATAGTGGTTCCTTAAGGTCAAAATTAATCTGAAGATGCCCATGGCCTAGTGACATCATAGCCATCCCAATGTCCCTGGGCAACACATCACTCACATGTCAGCGGTAACGTTGCTGTCAACAAACCTACTGCACTGCCAGTCACATAAAAGTGCGGCACCCAGGGCAGGCATCTGGTCTAGCAGCTAGAAACCTGCGCCCCAGGGGGCTGCCACCTGCAGTGCCGGCATCCCACATGGGCATTGTCTCTAGTCCCAGCTGCTCCACTTCCGATCCGGCTCTCTGCTGTGGCCTGGGAAAGCAGTAGAAAATGGCCCAACTCCTTGGGCCTCTGCACCTGTGTTGGGGACCTGGAAGAAGCTCCTGGCTCCTGGCTTTGGGTCGGCGCAGCTCCAGCTGTTGCGGCCACCCAGGGAGTGAACCAGCAGATGGAAGACCTCTCTCTCTCTCTCCCTCTCTCACTGTAACTCTGCCTTTTGAAAAAAAAAAAAATAGATCTTTAAAAAAGAGAAAAGAAAGAGGGGCCGGCACCGTGGCTCACTTGGTTAATCCTCCGCATCCCTTATGGGCACTGGGTTCTAGTCCCAGTTGCTCCTTTTCCAGGCCAGCTCTCTGCTGTGGCCCGGGAGGGCAGTGGAGGATGGCCCAAGTGCTTGGGCCCTGCACCCACATGGGAGACCAAGGAGATGCACCTGGCTCCTGGCTTCGGATCGGTGCAGTGCTGGCTGTAGCAGTCATTTGGGGGGGGTGGTGAACCAACAGAAGGAAGACCTTTCTCTCTGTCTCTCACTCTCACTGTCTAACTCTGTCAAATAAATAAAATTTTTAAAAAATTTTTAAAAAGAAAGAAAGAAACCTGCGCCCGACATCAGAGTACCTGGGTTCCACACCTGGGCCACTTCCTGCTCCTGCCGGACCTAGGAGGTAGCCGTGCATAGCCCAAGTATTGGGTTCCTGCCACCTACAGGGGAGAGCTGGATTCAGGGCCTGGTTCCTAGCTTTGGCCTTAGCCTAGCCCTGGCCATTGAGGACATTTGGGTAACAAAGTAGTGGATTGAAGTGTGCTCCCTCTCTCTGTCTTCTCTGCTATCAAATACATGAATAGAGTCAGGTATGTGGCTCAGCAGTTAAGTCACTTCTCGGGACGCCTGTACCCCATGCAGGAGTGCTGGTTCATGTCCGGGCTGCTCCACTTATAATCCAGCTTCCTGCCGATGCATCCTGGAAAGCTCCAGTGCGTGGGAGCCCACATGGGATGCCGGCACTGCAGGCCAGGGCTTTAACCAGCCACGCCACAGTGCTGGCCCCCACTATGTCTCTTGACTGCATCAAGAGCCCACGCTGAGTGACCTGTGTCATCGAAACTTGTCTAAGTGCACTCTAAGAGTCTCCCAACAATAACATTGCCTAACGACACATTTCTCAGAAATGAATCCCATCATTAAGCACCATGTGACTGTATTTTAAAATCCATCTGTATTATGCGTTTATATAGACACATATATGTCTAGAAATGTGTTTTAACAGCTTTGTTGGGATAAGTTCACATAGCATACATTAAAAGTGACCAGTGACGTTGTTCTTTGTACATCCACAGAGTGGTGAATATACAAGTATCACCCAACAGTCATCACCACCCAACCTCAGACCATTTTGATCACCCCGAAAACAAGTAACTGTGCCTACCACCGGTCACTCCCCATGTGCTCGCCTCTCATCCCTGCAGCTACTGAGCTGTTGTTTCTTTAGATCTGCCTATTCTGGACAAATGAACAGAATCATGCAATCTATGGTCTTCTGTGATTTTTTTTTCATTTAGCACAATTAAAATATTTATTTATTTGTGAGACAGAGAGAGCTCCCGATGACTGGTTCACTCCCAAATGCCCACAATGAAGCCAGGCGTGGACAATTCAAGTTTCCCACGTGGGTGGCAGGAACACAAGCTCCTAGGGCATCCCTCTGCCTCTCAGGGCAGGAGCCGGGGGATCCAGGTGCTCTGATCTGCAGTGCAGGCTTCGAGTCAGCATCATAACCACCCGCCCATATTTCAGTTTCTTTTGCAGAGGACCCAGAAGTGGAAGTGCCAGATCACATGGTAGTTCTACATGTAACTTTTATTATTTTTTATTTTTTGGCATTCATTTATTTATTTTTTTATGGCTACAAATAAAATGACAGATATTAAGGAATATTGGCAAGGATGTGGAGAGAAATTGGAATGTTTAGACCCTGCTTGTGGGAATGTAGAGTAGTGAAGCTGTTGTGGAAAAGTGTTTCAGTGGCCGGCACCGTGGCTCAACAGGCTAATCCTCCGCCTTGAGGCGCCGGCACACCGGGTTCTAGTCCCGGGCGGGACGCTGGATTCTGTCCCGGTTTCCCCTCTTCCAGGCCAGCTCTCTGCTGTGGCCCCGGAGTGCAGTGGAGGATGGCCCAAGTGCTTGGGCCCTGCACCACATGGGAGACCAGGAGAAGCACCTAGCACCTGGCTCCTGCCATCGGATGGCCGCAGCGCGCTATCCGCGGCAGCCATTGGAGGGTGAACCAACGGCAAAGGAAGACCTTTCTCTCTGTCTCTCTCTCTCACTGTCCACTCTGCCTGTCAAAAAAAAAAAAAGTGTTTCAGTGATCCAATAATTTCACTCCAAGAAATATACCCCCCCAAAATGAAGATAAGTGTCTTTCAATTGATGACTAGATAAACAAAACATATTTTGTCTATATTATAGAATATTATTTTGTTCAAAAAAGGAATGAAGTATTGACACGTTATGTGTATGAATCTCAAATCTCATTTATTTATTTTTGACAGGTAGAGTTAGATAGTGAGAGAGAGAGACAGAGAGAAAGATCTTCCTTCTGTTGGTTCACCCCCTAAATGGCTGCAACGGCCTTTGCTGCGCCCATCCTATGGCAGGAGCCAGGTGCTTCTCCTGGTCTCCCATGGGGTGCAGGGCCCAAGCACTTGGGCCATCCTCCACTGCACTCCCGGGCCACAGCAGAGAGCTGGCCTGGAAGAGGGGCAACCAGGACAGAATCCGGTATCCCGACTGGGACTAGACCCTGGGGTGCTGGCGCCACAGGGGGAGGATTAGCCAAGTGAGCCGCGGTGCCCGCCTACATAAATTTTTGAGGAGCTGTCAGTGTGTGTGTGTGTGTGTGTGTGTGTGTTTTAAGATTTATTTTATTTCTTTGAAGGACAGAGTTACAGAGAGAGGTAGAAACAGAGACAGGGAGAAAGAGAGGTCTTCCATCTGCTGGTTCACTCCCCAGATGGCCGCAATGGCTGGAGCTGGGCTGATGCAAAGCCAGGAGCCAGGAGCTTTATCCCAGTCTCCCACGCAGGTGCAGGGGCCCTAGCTTTTAGACCATCTTCCACTGCTTTCCCAGGACACAGCAGAGAGCTGGATTGGAAGTGGAGCATCCGGGACTAGAACCAGCGCCCATATGAGATGCTGGCACTGCAGGCAGAGGCTTTACTTGCTACGCCACAGGGCCAGCCCCCAGCAGCTACAGCATTTTAAATTTCACAAGCAATGAATGGGGATTCTCTTCTCTCCACACCATTAACACTTACTCTTGTGTGTCTCTGATCATATCCATCCTCGAGCTGTGAAATTGTATCTCACTGCGGTTTTGTTTCACATCTTTCCTGCACTTACTGGCCATTTGGTGATTTGGGTTACTTACCCCCTTACTATTTAGTTGAGTTCTTTTTCATTCCGGAAACTAGTTCTTTACGAGATAGCTAACTGACAAATGTTTCCTAATTCTGTGGATTATCTTTTCACTTTCTGGATGGTGCCCTTTGAGGCACAAAAGTTTTTAATTTTATGAGATCCAATTTATCAGTTTTAGTTGTTGTTGCTTATGCTTTGGTGTTCTGTCTAACCAAACATTGCTTAACCAAGTGTCACAGATTTACCCAAGTCTTCCCTGAAGAGTGTTGCAGTTTTAGCCCTTACATG
Organism: Sylvilagus bachmani; assembly: GCA_015711505.1. NCBI lineage: Eukaryota > Metazoa > Chordata > Mammalia > Lagomorpha > Leporidae > Sylvilagus > Sylvilagus bachmani. The sequence continues at coordinate 87,997,175 of CM027406.1, read as the reverse complement.
CATTTTTTTAAAAGATGCATGTATCCACTTGAAAGGCAGAGTGAGAGAGAGAGAGAGAGAGAGAGAGAGAGAGAGAATCTCCTATCTGCAGTCCACTCTTCAAATGGCCGGAACTAGGCTGGTCCAAAGCTAGGATCCAGGAACTTCTTAGTGCCAGGGGCCCAAGTCCCTGGGCCATCTTCTGATGCTTTCCCAGGTGCATTAGCAGGAAGCTGCATCAGAAGTGCAGCAGCCGGGACTTCAACCTGTGCCTATATGGAATGCCAGTGCCAGCCCCACACGGATATTTTTAAAAACTAAGTCCTGCACACCCAACTGTGGGTGGTCACTTCTGGAGGAGTGCAAGAAGCCAAGGTATCGTTAGGATTTTTTAAAATTATTTATTTATTTATCTGGAAGGCAAAGTTAGAGAGAGAGAGAGAGACTTCCATCCACTGGTTCATCCCAAAAAGCCTGCCACAGCCAGGGCCAAGCCGAAACAGGAGTCGGGAACTCCATCCGGGTCTCCCGCGTGGGTGGCAGGAACTCCAGCACTGAGCCATCAGCTGCTGACACCCAGGGGTCAAACCAGGGACTCTGATATGGGATGTGGGCAGCCCCAGAGACGACTTAGGCCCCTGGGCCAAACCCCTGCCCCAGGCTGTGGTAATTTTAACCCATCAACCGGATTTTTAAAGGGTTCAAGGTTGTCCCAACATGGCTGTGCATGGTCAAAGACTAAGAGATGCTATGAAAAACAAACATCCCACAACATTCATGGTTTGGGCGGAGATGAGGGACAAGACAGGATTCTTCTGGAGCAGCCTCTGAGCTGAGCCCGAGGCAAGACAGCAGGTGCGGGAGGAGCCCAGGTCACGGCCCAGAGGGCAGGTGGGGGAGAGCCCAGGTCACGGCCGAGACGCCAGGTGCGGGAGAGCCCAGGTCACGGCCGAGACGCCAGGTGCGGGAGAGCCCAGGTCACGGCCCAGAGGGCAGGTGCGGGAGAGCCCAGGTCACGGGCAGAGACGGCAGGTGCGGGAGAGCCCAGGTCACGGGCAGAGACGGCAGGTGCGGGAGAGCCCAGGTCACGGGCAGAGACGGCAGGTGCGGGAGAGCCCAGGTCACGGGCAGAGACGGCAGGTGCGGGAGAGCCCAGGTCACGGGCAAGGTCACGGGGAAGCATCCCGCGCTGCGGGGAGGGGTCTGGAGTGGAGTGGAGATGGAGGGGCGCGATGAGAGTGGGTGAGGAGCCCCCCAGCACGCCGGGTCCTCGTCAGATTCGCGGTTTGGAGGAGCCGGTCTGGGGCTGGGGCGGGTTGAGGGGAGCCCCAGAGCGTGAGCCACCGTGGAGAGGCCGCGGGGCGCGGGGGTGGGCAGCTGCGGTCGGCCCAGGGCTCGCGGGCAAGGCAGGGCCGGAGCGGGAGCCCAGCGCGGGGTCCCTCGCGGAAAGCCCCGGGCGCGGCCCGCGGAGCCCCGGAACCTTCCGCCGCCGCCGCCCGCGTTCGCCGCCGGACCCGTCAGGGGAGCCCGAGCGCTGTTGCTAAGGGGCGGCCCCGGAAGTGACGCGCCCGGGGTTTGTTGACAGCGGAGGCGGCGGCGGCTGCAGGCTGCGAGCCGGAGGAGCCGGATCGGGGGAGGGGCCGGGCCCGGGAGCCAGCACCCGGCGGCCCTCAGCCCCGAGGGCAAGGTAACGGCCTCGGGGCCGCCGTCGTGACCCCCTCCCGCCTGGGGCTCCGCGCCCCGCCCCTCGACCCCAGAGCTGACCCGGACCCCGGCCGCAGCCTGACGGGATCCCCGAGCCGAGCCGCTCTGGCCCCGGATTCTCCCGGGCCCCCCCGCGCCCCTCCTCGCCCAGGACGCATCTCGGCCGCTTCGCGACGCGGAGGGCAGGCCCCCTCCCAGGGTAGGTCCGGGACCCCGGGCCGGGGATGTTTGGACGCGCGTCCTCCTCCTCCGTCCGTGTCCCCGGCCCGAGCTCGCCGCTGCAGCCCGTGCGAGGGTCGCTCTCGGCCAGCGGTGGGGGGCTCCCTCCTGCACCCTGAGGTGCGGGACCCGTGTGGGCTGACAGGGCCGCGGCCGCCCCTCCTACCTGGTGGGGATGCTTACGCTCCCGCCCCCGAGCCCCAGGGACGCCCGGAGCTCTGGCTCCGCTCCCAGAAGGGGTGGCAAGGTGCATGGCTGGAGTTGCAACCTGAGGCCGGGTTAGTAGAAAGTGAAACTGCCGGGGTTACAGGTGCCTGGGTGCAGCTGGCTCGCTCTCCGGAGGAGCCCCAGGCTGCCGGTAGGTGCGTCCCGCTTTGGAAGGGCGGGCGGGGGTGCCTGATTTCCCGGGGGGACCGCCCCCCGGAGGAGCTCGCCCTCCGACCCTGTCTTCGGGGTTCAGACCAGGCGCAAGGCGGCTGCCGTGGGCTCAGGGCTTCTCAACCCGGGTTCTTTTGTTCCTTCGGCAAATGACACATACTCAGAAAGTGGATCAGGAAGGACCACGGGAGGGCCAGGGGTGGGGAGGCTGGCCAGGGAGGGTCTCCGGTGAGGTGGTGTTTGAGCGGAAAGGACAGGAGGAGGGCGCCGCACAGGCGTGGGGGCCGGAGGCCAGGTCAGCTGGAGCCAGGGGAGGGAGGGGAGGAGCGGTGAACCCAGGGCCTGGGTGATGGTGGGGAGGAAGTGGGGGGCTGTCCACGGGACGCGGGTCACGGGGCGTCCAGTGGGCACCCGGTCAGAGCCGGGCTTGCTGAAGCGTCTGGTGGCCGGAGAAAATGCGGATCTGTTTCAGATGACAAAAGGCCATTGTTCCCCGGCCCTGTGTGTTAAGTACCCGTCTTCCACCACCTCCGGGATGGCCGCGGATGGGATAAATGAAAAAATAAAAGGGGGGGTGGCATCCATGGAACGCCACCAGCTCCGGGGTGTGAGAAGGCGGGCCAGGCACCTGCTCCCATGTGGGGCTTCCCATCTGTGAAAGAACTGTTGGGTTGAAGTCGATGGCGTGCTCAGTGCGGTGCTTGGGTCATACTTGCACACGCGTGTGAGCCTGTCTTTAGCACCTGCTGGTGGTGGTGGCCACCCCAGAAGCCTCTCTGCATGGTGGAATTCGCAGGAATATTGGGGGAGAGTATTGGCTCCCCGCAGTGACACCAGTGTCGTGAGCCTGGGTTCCTTGACAACACTGGAAGATTAGGTTTTTGTTTGTTTTTTTAAAGAGCCCTACAAATCCCGATCTGGCCGTATAACCTAGGTGAAACGGTAGTGTTGGAATGGGTGCAGCCCGGAGACAAGTGGGGGAGGGCAGTGTCTGGGCCTAGGTGTGGGGTGGCGCGTGTGGTTAATCAGCGGGTGGAGACTGCTGGGCAGAGGCTCACCTATTGCAGCCTGCCTCCCGGGGAGCAGAGCCACAGTGACTCTCCTTACCTGCCAAGCCCAGGCTGCATCAGCAGGCCTGGGTCATAGGCTGAGCAGGGCGACTGGGTCAGAGGAGGCGGAAGTGGAAGGTCAAAGCACTTGAAGCAGGCGGGCTGTGGTAGCTGGGGCGCTGGAGACCCGGGTTCAAGCCCGGGCACTGCAGCTGTCGCGCTGTGTGAACGTGGGCCGGTCCCACCCTTCTCTGGGTCTCTCTGGAAAGAATGTCACCCTCTTCCCACTAACTGAGAAGGCTGCTGGGAGGCTGAATGAGACGCAGGTTGTGAAAGATTTGGGTGCGCCATAAAGCTTCACCTCTGGAAGTTGGGGGGGGGGCAGCTCTGGTCTTGGCACCCGAGGGCTCTGCAGGTGCATCGGGGCGCCCATGGGCAGAGGGCTGCAGGTGGCCCTGAGGTGTCTCTGTCGGCTTCAGTACTTCAGCTGTTCTTTTTCTTAAAGAAAAATAAAACCTAATATCTTTTAATTGTATTTTAAAATTTGTTTATTTGAAAGGCAGTGAGAGAGAGAGAGAGAGAGAGAGAGAGAAAGTCTTCCATCTGCTTGGTTCACTCCCCAAATGCTCACAAGAGCTAGGGCTGGGCCAGGCCGAAGCCAGGAGTTGGGAAATCTATGCGGGTCTCCCACGATGAGTCTCAGGAAACCAAGAACTGGAGCCATCGTTTGCTGCCTCCAGGGTGTGCAAAAGCGGGAAGCCAAGGGGGACTCGATCCCAGGCTCGCTGATCTAGGATACACAGGGGTCCCGGGCAGCAACTTACCCCGCTGTGCCCCAGCACCCAACCTCTTTGCTGTTCTTGACTCCTGGAATGGGAGTTCAGAGACCTCTGTGAGCTCTCTGCTTGGCGACCAATGTCTTCCATCTGGTTCAATCCCGGAAGCTGGTTTGCTGGCTTCCAGACTAACAGAAGGGTCAGCGGATTCTGAGTGTCATTCTGAGAGAGGTCACTGTGGGAATTAGCATGTAGCACCAGTGTTCCGTAGCTTCTTCCTGGTCACCCCGTGAGGCAGGTGCCACTCGCACACAGCGCGTTGGCGGGGAAGAGGTTGGAGGTCGTGGGCTGGGGACCTCCCTCCTTCACAACCAGCAGTCACACTCTCACTGTGTGAAGCAGGCCCCAGGGCCACAGGGAGTCCCTGCCTTCAGGAAGCTGCCAGTCCTATGGCAACAGGGGGAAGGGGCAGCATTGCACAATGGGTTAAGCCACTGCCTGCGACGCCAGCATCCCACATGGTGCTGTTTGAGTCCCAGCTGCTCCACTTCCAGTGCAGCTCTGTGCTAACCTCTGTGCTTTTGGGAAAGCAGCAGAGGATGGCCCAAGCGCCTGGGCCCCTGCACCCACATAGGAGACCCGGGTGGATCAGCCCCAACCTTTGTGGCCATTTGGGGAGTGAACCAGCAGACGGAAGATTTCTCTTTCTGTCTCTCCCTACCCCTCTCTGTAGCTCTGCCTTTCGAAATAACTAAATAAAAAAAATGACATGTGCCATGGACTGGGGCATGTGCACCGGATCCGTGCACTGGGACACTCAGGGTCGTGAGGAAGCAGGGAGAGGAAGCAGAGGCTTGGGGCAGGGGTCTGTCCTTAGCACAGGTGGGAGCCTGAGCCCTGGAGTCCAGCACTGGCCAGGGGACCTCGTGCAAGCCATTGCATGACGGAACCGCAGTCTCTTCATCTGGGACACAAAACCGTGTGTCCCACAGAGGCTGGTGGCTCCAACGAGAGTGCACATGACAAGCTCACCACAGGGGCGCTGGAGCAGATGAGTCCTGTACACACACTGGAGTGCACCGAGGCCAGTCCCCAAACTCCTCAGCCATGCAGTCTCAGCTGCCTCGTCTGCCAGTTGTAGATCATGTGCTTTTTAAACGAGTCATTTATTTCTTTGAAAGGCAGAGCCCCTAAATTGTAGATTATAATAACTGGTGTCTCGCGTGGGTGTTGAGGGAATTCACTGCATTATTGGTATTTGCTTGGTGCTCACTGTGGTAACGGTCACAGACAAGTTTGGTTGCAAGAAGAGAACCCAGGCAGTCTGGTTCCTGGCCTACCACAGTGTCCCCAAGGCCTCCGCCCCCAGGTGGCACCAGCAGCCACCTGGTGCCGATGTGGCCGTCTGCCCCCTGGCTCTCTGCGTCTTCCCAGCAACCTGCCCTGCAGACTTCGAAAGCCAGGTGACCTCTGACCCTCCCCTGCACCCTTGCCCCTGGAGCCCTAGGGCACTTGCCCTGACCCGCCTCGTGGGAGCCTCCCATCCCCGACCTCCGCCCGTGACCTCCGCCCTCCTGGAGAGCCGCCAGTGGTAGCTTGGGATTTCCCCCAGCTCCTGGGTTAAAGTTTCACAGGGCAGGTGCTGTGCCAAGACGCAGCACTTCTGGCTCCCTGAGCCTGTCTGTCCCCTGGGTGTCCAGACACTGGCTGGGTCCCCGGCTGCCTCCTCTGGACCTCAGTTCCCTCTCCGCGCTGTGGGGTAGATGCAGGGACCAGGGTTTAGTGAGACTCACATCCCTTGCTCGACGGCTTTCCCGTCTCGGGCACGCTTAGCTGTGCGGCCTCAGTGTCTTCGCCAGAAAATGGGCTAACAGCTCACCTTGCAGCACTCCAGGGAGGTGCTTCTGGCGACAGCAAGCCTTAGGCTGTGTGAGCAGGCAGACCCAGGGCTGTCGTCCAGGGCTGAGGGCGGAGAGAGCTGATTGAGCCATGACGGTGCCCAGCCAGCTGGCAGTGCGGGCTCCTAGGAGGTGCGGCTCGGTTGGGTAAGCGAGGGACTCGCCGAGCTCGAGCGTGCGAGGAGCCTGCTACCGCGTCTGGGAGCAGCCAGCATGGAGGCGGCAGTGGCTGCTGTCCTGCCCCTCCCCCCAGGGCATCATGAGCTCGCATGGACCCAGCAAGGACAGGGTGGAGACAGATGCAGGGCCTCCCCACGTGGTGGTCTGTGAGAGCCAGGGTGCCAGAGGGCCAGTGCCGCCGTGAGAGTGAGGGTCCCTAGGGGTACAGTGGGCAGAGGTGGCTGCCTCTGGCGGCTGCCGGGCCTGCAGCGGAGGGGGCACGGGGAGCAGGGTGGTCCAGGCCCTGGCCTTTGCTCCTTCCTGCTCCAGCTCACCCCAGCCCCAAGCAGCAGGGCAGCTCTGCCAAGGGGAAGTTGGCAGATGTCGCCATCTGCCCGGCTTGTCTTTGGGGGCTGTGGTTGCCCTTGGTGACTGCCACGGCACTGTTCCCTCCACCTGGAGAGCAGGATGGAGGCAGAGCAGCCATCTGGGGGCCTGGGCTCAGACCCGCGGGAAGAGCAGAGTGCCTGGTGGTTCTCTGCCAGCGGGGTCCTGGGGCGTGGGCACGGGGGCGGGGACACGGGGAGGGCGTGCCCAGCCTCCCTGGCTTCCTGGGCCTGCCTGTGTGTCAGGCCCCGCACCGGGTGTTCAGTGCCTCCTTTGTTCATTGAGCAAAGTCCCTGGCCCCGGGCCCATAGCGCCAGTGCCGCCCGCACCCCCTTGCCTTGCAGCCCACACCCGTCTTCCCCTTCTTCCCACGACTCTGCCCCACGCTCCCCACCACCGGCGTTCCCTAGGGCTCGTCTTTTGGTTCTCGGCTGAAACATTCCCTCCTAGGCCGCCTGCCCGGGCTCTGCACCTGGAGCCTCGGGGCCTTCCCTGGCCTTCAGTGCGCTGGTCCCTGTCACGTGCGTACGTCGGTGCAGTGCTCCAAGAGGTCAGGACCTCGTCTGGCTGCTCACCGTGACACCCACAGGCCCAGGGAGGCCACGCCAGACAAGGCAGCCTGGCGTCTGTTCTCGTGCACTGCTGTCAATCAAGGAAGCCAGCTGATTTCATCGGCCTGGCCTCGAGGTGTTAGCGGCTGGGGAAGGACTTGCAGGGACACACGCGGGAGCGCCCCGGCAGGCAGCTTGGACGCCAGGCCCGGCGGTCAGGAGCGCCTCCTGGAGAGCGTATTCGGGGAGAACGGGAGCAGCATTGGCGAGTTCAGAGTGGAACAAGTAGTAGGCTTTGCAGGGTGCCAGTCGAGTGAGGAGGACCTGGGCAGAGGTCTGAAGCTGACCCAGGCCCAGGCCTCTCGCCCATGCAATGAAGGAGGCCACACCGCCCGGAGAAAGGGCCAGAGGGGCTGAGGAGGCACAAAGCTGGTTCTGACTCCAGAGGCCTGGAGTGGCTGCTGGAAGAGACTGGACTTGTCCGCTTCCACAGGGCGAGGTCTCCCTGCCAGCGCGCTGCCTCGCTCCAGCTTCCCAGGCAAGAGAGCTGCTGGGCTCTTGAAGACCTGGACACGAAGGCAGGCACAGGGAGGTCGAGCCAGGGCCCGGGCCTCCTGCTCACCAGGCCCTCCCTCGATGGTGTCATGTTGCCAGGGCACAGCTGACACAAGGGGCCTGTGGGAAACCCAGGCCAGAGGCTGGGCTGGGCTGGGACAGACCCTGCTGAGTCTGGGGGCCAGGGCAGGTGAGACAGTTGGAGGTAATGATTCTGATAATAATAAGACCTGTCTTTCGTTGAGCAGTTACTGTGTGCCCAGCCCTGTCTATGTAGCTGGGGATGGTCGCGCAGGGCTGTAGACAGGCCTCTGTCTTAGGGAAAAGGCCACTGCGGCACAGAGGTGGAGACCCTTGCCCCAGTCCTCCGGCCCTTCCGCAGCCAAGCTGGGACTTGAAGCTGGGTGTGCTGACCCCAGCACAGTCGCCAGTAAATGGCGCTTGAACTCGGAACCGGCTGATTCCAGGATCCACAGGGCTCTGTGGTCCCCTTTCCTGGGCAGCCCAGAAGGCTCACACAGGGCCCGTGCTGGGTCCTAGACCCCTCTGGAGCCATCAGAGGTGATGTAGGGACTCCCAGAGGCAGTGCAGGTCCTCAGGACACAGTGGCCTCCTGTCCCGAGCCGGCGTCGCCTCACGTGTGAGATGGGAGCGTCACCAGCTGAGCGCGTCGGGCCTGGGCCCGATTCCCAGCAAGCCAGTGAAGTGGAGACTATGTCCCCATTTTCCAGATGAGGAAACAGGGCAGAGGGGTTACTGAAGCGGGAAACTGGGTCAAAACCTGGCTCGGCCTGACCACAGAGTCTGTAGTTTAAATTGGTTTTTGAAGTGTGCCGAACATCAGGAGAGGCACGCCAGTGTGCGCGCCCGCCCGATGCAGCTCCCGCGCACCCCCAGATGCCGTCGCCACCCTGCAGGCTAGCACCGGGCATCAGCGAGGCCTGCTCCCCGCTCCCTGTGGTGTGACCCCAGCGGGAAGGTGGTGGTTTGGGATGAATTCCTGACTGTCCTTGGTTCTGTAAATGGTTTCTTGTGCACTCAGCTTGCTCGGGAGGCTTTGGTTTTCTCTCTGCAGCCATGGGTTGTAGCCGGGGCCGCACTCAGTGGGGTGAGCGCCTGACCGGGCCCTGGCTGTCTTCTGACATGGGCGTCTTCCATGTTCAGCCAGTTGCTGCCTTTTTATTGAATGATACGTGTCAGACAGCGCCGTGAATGTCCGCAGGGACTCTGCCTGTGTGTCCAGACTTCAGAGGAAGGCCCAGAGCCTGCCTTCCAGCCACCACCCTGTAACCGCAGCCCTCGCCTCTCCCATCTCCCATGATGCCCCTGTTTTGGGCCCGAGTGGAGGAGGACAGATAATGGGTCAAGGACGTAGATGCTCCTTGATGTCTGGCTGCCTTCGCTCCGTACGGTGTGGCTCATCCGGACTGCGGTCTGTGCGTTCCCGTTGCCATGCAGTATTTCACTGGGAGCGCACTGTGATACCCACCCCAGTGTCAGGGGCCTTTCAGCTGCTGTGCCGTGCTTGGCGTTGGCAGTCATGCGGCTGCTGCGAACATTCCAGCGCGTGTCTCCAGGTGCACAGTTAGCCTCGCACCTCTGTCAGCCATCTGCATAGGAGTGGAGTTGCTCAACATTGAACCTGTGTGTGTTCAGCTTCCGTAAGTGAAGTTAAACAGTACTCCCATTACATCCCAGTTCACGCCAGTTTACACGCCCACAGCAGGGTGGGAGACTTCCCATCGTCCGATTCTTTTTTTCTTAATTATTTTGAGATTTATTTTATTGAGGCTGTCACTGTGGTGTAGTGGGTAAAGCCTCCACCTGCAATGCCAGCATCCCATATAGGTACCGATTCGAATCCCAGCTGTCCCGCTTCTGATACAGCTCCCTGCTAATGCACCTGGGAAGGCAGTGGAGAATGGACCAAGAGCTTGGGCCCCTGCACCTATGTGGGAGACCCAAAGGAAGCTCCTGGCTCCTGGCTTCCAATTGGTTCAGCTCCAGCCATTGCAGCCTTTTGGGAGTGAACTAGCAGATGAAAGATCTTTCTCTGTCTCTCCCTCTCTCTCTAACTCTGCCTTTCAAATAAAAAAAAATTAAGATTTATCTTATTTATTTGAAAGGCAGCTACAAAGAGAGGGAGAGACAAAATAAAGACAGATCTTCCGTCTGCTGGTTTTACTGCCCAGATGACCACAATGGCTAGAGCTGGGCCAGGCTGAAACCAGGATCCAGGAGCTTCATCAGGGTCTCCTACATGGGTGCAGGGACCCAAGCACTTGAGCTGTCCTCTGCTGCCTTCCCAGGTACATTGGCTGGGAGCTGGATCCGAAGTGGAGCAGCTGGGACTTGAACTGGCACCCACATGGGATGCGGATGTTGCAAGCAGCAGTTTAACCCACTATATCATAACACCTCCACCCCCAGATCTTTTTTTAAAAACCTAACAATTTGTTTATTTATTTTAATTTTATTTGAAACGCAAAGAGACAGAACCAGAGAGGTCAATCTTCTGTCCCCTTGAGTCGTTACCAGCCACCTCCCAGAATGCCTCACCAGGAAGCAGGAACTGGAATCTAAGACACACCATTTAGGGTGGGCTGTTGCCCGTGTCTCGTGGACGCCTGGGCTTGCCTCTCCTGCTGCCGCCGCTGTCCCTGTCCCCAGCAGAGCCGGCTGGTGGCTGGGAAGTGGCATCTCATTGTGGTTTCCCTAGCAACTTCCCTGATACTCGTGATGCTGGGTCCTCTTCAAGTGCACGCCGTCCGGCCGGCCGGCCCGCTGTCCTTTGTGAAACACTGTTCACGCCGTTCTCCCATGTTTTGCCTGGATGCTGTCGTTTTTTCCAAACTGACTCGCAAAAGTTGCTTATATATTCTTTCTTTTTTTTAAGATTTATTTATTTATTTGAAAGTCAGAGTTACACAGAGAGAGGAGAGGCAGAGAGAGAGAGAGAGAGAGAGAGAGAGGTCTTCCATCTGCTGGTTCACTCCCCAATTGGCCGCAACTGCCAGAGCTGTACCGATCTGAAGCCAGGAGCTTCTTCCTGGCCTCCCACACGGGTTCAGGGGCTAAGAACTTGGGCCATTTTCTGCTTTCCCAGGCCAAAGCAGAGAGCCGGATCGGAAGCGGAGCAGGCAGGTCTCAAACCCTCAAACCAGCGACCATATGGGATGCCGGCGCCTCAGGCCAGGGCGTTAACCCACTGCGCCACAGTGCCGGCCTCTGCTTATATATTCTGAATCAAGTCCTTAGTTGGAAATCTTACTAAAATTGTCTTCTGGTCTTTCTCTTTCTTCATATTCTCTTTTTAAAACGTGATTGATTGATTGATTGATTGGAGGATTGGATTGATAGGGATGGAGAGAGACAGACAGAGAACCTTCCCAGCCACAGGTTCACTCCCCAAGGCGGAAGCCAGGAGCCAGCAGCTCAGCCCCCTCTCCCAGTTGCCTGAGGCAGCGCTGCCTCCCCGGGTCTGCGTTAGGCGGCAGTTGCAGTCAACATCAGGGTAGCAAACGCTGACACTCTGATGTGGGACGTGAGCGGCTCAGCCAGAGTCTTCACTGCCGGGCCAAACACCTGCCTCCACTTTCAGTTTTTTAAGTGACACTTACTGAGATGTGATTCCCAGGCTATACAGCCTGGGATCCGGGGGGGTCCCACGCAGCGGCTTCACCTGCCGCACGACACCCCTCCCCCACTTGCATTTTATTTCAAAGGCAGAGAGACAAGCAGAAATCTTCCACGTGCTGGTTCATTCCCCAAATGCCCGCAACGGGTGGGGTTGGACCAGCCTGAAGCCAGGAGCCTGGAACTCAATCCTGCCTCCCATGTGGGTGGCAGGGACCTGAGCCATCACCGCTGCCTTCCCAGGGTGCACTAGCAGGAAGCTGGACTGGAAGCAGAACCAGGACTCAACCCGGGTGCTGCAGTGCGGGATGTCGACATCCCGGGCTTAACTGCTCTCCAGACGCCCATCCCGGAGGCTTCATTTTTAATCATGCATCATGAGATTTTTTAATACCGTCTGCACAGCCTAGGCTCGTACTCAGCCCTCCATCGTGATGGCTGTGTGCAGGCTAGGGAGCACCCACCGGACCCCTCAGTGTGGCTGCTAAGGTGGTGAGGAGCAGATGGATGGCGAAGGTGAGAGTCTCGTCTATCCTCCACCCCCCCAAACACCAGCTTCCTGACACACGCGTCTACCCGCAGGTGTTGTAAAGGCAAAGAAGTGCCTAAACACAGCCTGTGTTCCTGTCGTGTCGACTCACACAGACAGGAGCGAGAGGAGTCAGGGACCTCGGGCTTGGCCCTGGCTCTGCCAAGCTGCTGCTCAGTGTGGCGTGTGTGGCCTCGGTCTCTGCTACGGGAGCAGCCGGGGCAGCCAGGGCTCCGGCCCTCACATGGGACTCACCTGGCTTCTTTCCCATCGCCCAGGCCACGGTCCTGCCAATGATCCTGTGAGTCCGGGGAGTCACTGTTGCCCCTGGGGGCCTTGACCTGGAGAGGCCCAGCCGCCTGCCCCCAGCATGGCGTCTGACACGCCCGAGTCGCTCATGGCCCTCTGTACCGACCTCTGCCTGCGCAACCTGGACGGCACCCTGGGCTACCTGCTGGACAAGGAGACCTTGCGCCTACACCCTGACGTCTTCCTGCCCAGCGAGATCTGTGACCGGCTTGTCAATGAGTGAGCAAGCCCCAGGGCTGGGGCTGGGGCTGGGGCTGGGCAGGGGTCTTACCATGAGCGTGAGTGGAGACACTGGGTCTGTGGTGCAGCTGTGGGCATGGCTGTGGATTCGCATGTAGGAGGGGGTGTGCCTGTCATGGGTGCAAGAGAAGAGGCGTAGCCGTGCCTGCAGAGGTCCATGTGTGCATGCTGGCATGCATGTGCAGAGCTGTGTGCGCCTGCAGGTGTGAGCCTGAAGCGTGCAGTCAGGGCTGAGGTGGTAGAAGAGCTGCATGTACTTGGCGGAGTCGCATGCTGTGTGGCACGTGTGTATGCACACACAGTCGCATGCTTGCACACGTGCCTGTGAATTGACACGAGTGTGGGTGCGTGGGCTCACATTCCAGTGCCAGGAGAGTAGATCCGTGAGCAGGGACCAGATCCTGCAGATCTGTGTGCAGCCCCCGCAGGGACCCCACCACCACCCTGCAGGCATCTCCTGAGGCCCAGAGGGGAGCTGTTGGACCCAGGCTGCAGAGGAAAGTGGCACGAGTGTGGGACTCAGACATCTCCTGGGGGTGTAGCAGGAACGTGGGCGCTCTGCAGCCCAGGGTTGTGTCCATTTGACAGATGGAGACCCTGAGGTCCAGGGGTGTTCAGTTACCCAGGTGACGCTGTGCAGGTGGAGCGCAGCCAAGCCAGGAGTTCGGTGCCAGCAGCCCAGGGTTCCTGCACGCGCTGGCGTCCCAGCTGGGTTTTAGCAAGGCCTTTCCCTGTCCCCAGCTGGCCGCTCCCAACTGCTTGGCTGAATTGGCATGTTTGGAAGGTCCTGGGAGGGGCTGATAAGATGAGAGGGGGTGGTGCAGTGGAGGGTGTGGCCAGAGTGTGCCTGTGCTTTGGTGGAGACTGCAGGGGGGAAGGGCGCCCTGCACACCAGGAGGTCGCCCCGCCTCCCAGGGCACCCTGCACACTAGGAGGTCGCCCCGCCTCCCAGGGCACCCTGCTCTCACCTGTAGTGTGGTCGGGATCCAATCGGGGACCTCCGGGAGGGGAGGGCGTGTGTTCTGAAGGGAAGCCGCCCGCTGGTCCCTGGGCCGTCCCCGAGCCGGGCCGTCTTGCCTCTCAGGTACGTGGAGCTGGTCAACGCCGCCTGCAACTTCGAGCCCCACGAGAGCTTCTTCAGCCTTTTCTCCGACCCCCGCAGCACCCGGCTCACCCGGATCCGCCTCCGCGAGGGCCTGGTGCAGGACCAGGACCTGGAAGCCATCCGCAAGCAGGTGGGAGCCGCCTTGCCGGCGCTGAGCCGTCACGGGCAGGGCCGCTCGGAGCCTCCGGGCCGGCCCTGACGGAGCCCTGCCTGCCCCAGGACCTGGTGGAGCTGTACCTGACCAACTGCGAGAAGCTGTCGGCCAAGAGCCTGCAGACGCTGCGCAGCTTCAGCCACACCCTGGTGTCCCTGAGCCTCTTCGGCTGCGCAAACATCTTCTACGAGGAGGAGAACCCAGGGGGCTGCGAGGATGAGTGCCTCGTGAACCCCACCTGCCAGGTGCTGGTTAGGGACTTCACCTTCGAGGGCTTCCACCGTCTGCGCTTCCTCAACCTGGGCCGCATGATCGATGGGGTGCCTGTGGAGTCCCTGCTGCGGCCGCTCAGCTCGCTGGCCGCCCTGGACCTCTCGGGCATCCAGACGAGCGACGCCGCCTTCCTGACCCAGTGGAAGGACAGCCTGGTGTCCCTCGTGCTCTACAACATGGACCTGTCCGACGACCACATCCGGGTCATCGTCCAGCTGCACAAGCTGCGGTGAGCTGTGGCCCGGAGCTCACCAGGCCCTGCGTGGGGGGGCGGGGCGGAGGGGAGGGGCGTGCTGTCCATCCCAGAGGGTTCAAGAGCACCTGGCTGGGCTGAGGGTGGGGATGGAAGACACGGGCCCAGTCCCTAAACCTTCTGGGTCAGCTGGGTCCTGGCTGGGGGTTCTCAGTTCTCAGAACGCCTGGGACAGGGTGGCAGTCACGGGCACTCCCCTGCTGTGGGCTGAGGGGCTGGGTTGGTAGGCAGCCCTGCCCCTGCCCAGCTCCTGACCCGCAGCCCCCACCTCAACCCAGACACCTGGACATCTCCCGAGACCGCCTCTCCAGCTACTACAAGTTCAAGCTGACTCGGAAGGTGCTGAGTCTCTTTGTGCAGAAGCTGGGGAACCTGATGTCCCTGGACATTTCTGGCCACGTGATCCTGGAGAACTGCAGCATCTCCAAGATGGACGAGGAGGCTGGGCAGACCAGGTGTGGGCCAGAGCCTGCTCGAGCCACTGGGGACACAGCCGTGGCTCTGGGCATGCCCTGAGGGGCTGGAGAGGCGGGAGGAGGGGTGACTCCTGTCCTGAAAGCTCCCCCGGGGTTTCCCAGAGGAAGGGTCTTCCCGGAGGGAACACGCGTGCAGAGGCTGGAAGGGGGGTGTGAGGAGTGACTGGGCGGTCAGCAGCCCCTTGGAGACTGATGGGAGCCCAGTGTGGCCGCACCTGCCACCCGTTAGGTGTCACAGGAAGCCGCCAGCCGTCATGGCTGGAAGTCCAAGCCCCAGCCAGACGTCCGGGTGTTTGGTTGATGAGCTTACCCCTCCGTGGCACTGGTGGAACCTGAGGGGGGCGTTCCCCCGCTGGAATGGCTGCCAGTGTTTCCCACGGCAGGCTGCACCAGTACCTCCCCACCCACCTGTTCCTCTGCAGTGTGGCCCTGCCAGCCTTCCGACAGGAGGGGCGACTCATGTGCCCTGCCCTTAAAGAGGGAAAAAAAAAAAAAGGATGTGGCTGGAGGGCCTGGAAGAGAGCATCAGCTGAGCGCCCACCAGGCCCCGGCCCAGTGCTGAGCTCCACCCCCCTCCCCCACCCCCACCCCCCGCAGCGTCGAGCCGTCCAAGAGCAGCATCACGCCGTTCCGGGCCCTGAAGAGGCCGCTGCAGTTCCTTGGGCTCTTCGAGACCTCCCTGTGCCGCCTCACACACATTCCGGCCTATAAGGTGAGGGGCGGGCGCGGGGGAGGGAGGGCCGGGCTGGGGTCTGTGTGGTTCTGAGCGGTGCCTCGTCCCTAGGTGAGCGGTGACAAAAACGAGGAGCAGGTGCTGAACGCCATCGAGGCCTACACGGAGCACCGGCCTGAGATCACGTCGCGGGCCATCAATCTGCTCTTTGACATCGCACGGATCGAGCGTTGCAACCAGCTCCTGCGGGCCCTAAAGGTCAGCCCCCCGCCCCTGGGAGCGGCTGGGGGCACGTGGCTCACTGTCCCCACTTCCCATCCCTGGGCCCTCAACCTCCTGCCCAGCCCTGCCGGGAGCGGCTGGGGGCACGTGGCTCACTGTGTCCCCACTTCCCACCCCGGGGCACAGACAGCACTGCCTGTTGAACCCCAGCCCCACCTCGTGGTGCCGTACTGGGTCATGCCCAGGCCTGGCCTAGTTTGAGCAGGATCAGGCAGGTGCTGCCCCAGGGCCCTGGTCCAGGCCCAGGCAGAGCCTGTCCAGCACCTGCCAGCCTGGCCCCTGCCCCGTCTGCCTGCAGCTGGTCATCACAGCCCTCAAGTGCCACAAGTATGACAAGAACATCCAGGTGACGGGCAGCGCCGCCCTCTTCTACCTGACCAACTCCGAGTACCGCGCCGAGCAGAGCGTCCGGCTGCGCCGGCAGGTCATCCAGGTGGTGCTGAATGGCATGGAGTCCTACCAGGAGGTGACGGTGAGCCCCTGCCCGCGCCGGCCCGGCCGCCCCCAGCCCTGCGCCACTCCCTCCCAGCTCCCCTGGCCCAGGCAGTGCTCCCGGAACCCAGGCCTGCTGCAGCCCCCACCGCCTCTGCTCAGCTCCACCTGGAAGCCCGGGCATGTGCCTCCTGCCTCGGGGCCTCCATGGTGCTGTCTCCTGGTTTTTTTTTCTAATAACTGCTTTTACTATAAAAGCAATTAGAAATTTTAGTGTGAAATATTTATAATTACTGATACAAAGAAAATAATAAAAGTTGCCCATAATCCCAACACCCACCGAGAGCCACCACTAACGTTGAATTTGGATTTTCGTTGTTCTGGATTTTAGTCTGTGAACACTTACAAGGGTACTTCAAAAAGTTCATGGAAAATGGAATGAAAAGATAAGTATATTTTGATGACATTTTGAAATCTATGCAGTTTTTTTTTTAAGATTTATGTATTTAGTCAGAGTTACAGAGAGAGAGGGAGAGGTAGAGAAACAAATCTTCCATCTGCAGGTTCACTCCCCAGATGGCCTCGACAGCCAGGCCCAGGCCAGGCCAGCGCCAGGGGCTCCATCTGGGTCTCCCGCAAGGGCACGGGGGCCCAAGCACTGGGCCGTCTTCCGCTGTTTCCCCGAGAACAGCAGGAGGTAGCCGGGGGGAGCAGACTGGAGAGAGCGCTGCAGTCCGGGAGGCTGGCGTTGGAGACAGCAGCCCCAGAGATATATTTCCCCAGTAAAAGCTTTGTGATAATATTTTTCTGATTACAAGAGTACGTCAAATCGTTTTAAAGATTTTTGTGTTTATTTGGAAAGCAGAGTTATGGGGGGAGAGACAGAGAACTCCCATCTGCTGGTTCGCTCCCTACATGGCCCCAACAGCCAGGGCTGGGCCAGGCTGAAGCCAGGAGCCTGGAGCTCCATCTGCGTCTGCCACGTGGGCGCCAGGGAGCTGTCCTCCGCTGCTTCCCCAGGCGCATGAACCAGGGGCCGGATGGAAAAGGGAGCGGCCGAAATGCAAACTGTCGCTCCTAGGAGACAGCGGCAGTGCGGGCGGCTTAGCCGGCTGTGCCCGGACGCCGGCCCTCGACGCCTAATGTTTAAGAAACAGATCTTCCTGGTAGTGCGAGAATGGATTCAGTAGAAGGTGACAGTTGTTCACAGACTCCAGATCCAGCCAGTTTAATGGTTCAGTCTCATAATCGCTGGCCCCACCATCCCCATCCAGGGAGAGGCGCAGAAGCAGCCCCGGGCTGGTGGCCGCGTGTGAGCCTCAGGTCAGCTAGGAGCCTACCCCGTGGCTGATCGTTCACGGTGCTTCTCGTCTTCCAACGCTTTGCTGCCTCTACTTACCTGCTGGTCCTCAGCTGTATTCTAGAAGTAGAATCAGGGCAATGGGTATGTGTGGTTTCCCCACATAGTGGTGGCCCCGGTGGGGACGCAGGCTCTGCGGGGTGGGAAGCCCCCTTCCCCTGGCCTGTGAACTGGAACTTGAGTGGTCATCTTCTCTGCACTGAGATGGAGTTTGCAGTCAGGCCCAACGGATACCTTTTTTTTTTTTTTTTTAGTGCTAGTTGGAGACCCCAAAGTGAATTAGTAAGTCCTAAGAGAAATGGAAATTAAAAGAAGAGGAGATTACATTTTGTTCTAAGAGATGGGTGCTACCCAGCGTGGGGAGAGTTTGAGAGAGTGTTGAAACACTCTGCCAGTGGGCCATCTTCTACTGCTTTCCCAGACCATCCATAACAGGGAGCTGGATCGGAAGAGGAGCAGCTGGGATGAGAACCGGCGCCATATGGGATGCCGGCACCACAGGCAGAGGATTAACCTGCTGCACCATGGCGCCAGCCCCCAAGTAGCTCCTTAACCTCTGCGCCAAACCCCTGCCCTGTGTTCACTGTGACCTCGGTGTTCCACAGACGTAAATGTCCCCAGAGGGAAAAGACGGAAACACATCCATCCTCGTTTGATTACGGTCTCCAAGGAAACCCCAGTGTCTCAGGAACTGGGCTCTGAACAGCAGCACGCGGTTTCCTCTGCACAGTGGGGTTCATGGGAGACTGCGTGCAAGGGCGGGGAGGTGCCCTGCATGCCGGAGCACTGCCCTGCGGTCTTGCTTTGTGCTCCCGTCCTCTCTGCCCCAGCCCCGTGTCTGTGTCTGTGCCCCTCCCTCTGCCCCAGCCCTGTGTCTGTGCCCCCATCCTCTCTGATCCAGCCCCATGTCTGCATCTGTGCCCCCCTCCCTCTGCCCCAGCCCCGTGTCTGTGCCCCCCTCCCCCTCCCCCTGCCCCACCCGTGTCTGCGTTTACATGGTGGAGAAATCTAGCTTCCTGAAGTGACTGTGCTCACTCCTGGGGTATTTCTTCTCGGGATTTGAGCTTTTTACTGGAAGTATTGCTTTTATAACTTGGACTTTTTCTCAGATGACAAGCTAAATGCAAACTAAGGACGTATATGGGGGGATGGTATTGTTTTTTAAAGATTTATTTTATTTATTTGAAAGAGTTACAGAGAGAGAGGTCTTCCATCCGCTGTTTCCCCACCAGATCGCCGCAACAGCTGGAAATGCACTGATCCGAAGCCAGGAGCCAGGAGCTTCCTCCAGGTCTCCCACGTGGGGGTGCAGGGGCCCAAGCACTTGGGCCATCTTCTGCTGCTTTCCCAGGCCACAGCAGAGAGCTGGATCAGAAGAGGAGCAGCCACAACTAGAACCAGCGCCCATACAGGATGCTGGTGCTTCAGGCCAGGGCTTTAACCTGCTGCGCCACAGCGCTGGCCCTAGACGGTATCTTAAACTACACGATGAATGAAGTCTGCTAAACTTGCAATACCTCACGAGAAAGGAAGGGCAAGGGGCCGGTGTTGGGGCACAGGTCAAGCTGCCGCCTGCGATGCCGGCGTCCCATGTTGGAGCACAGATGAGTCCTGGCCACTCTGCTGCTGATGAAGCCCCCTCTGAGCACCTGGGAAAGCACCGTCAGATGGCCCAAGTGCTTGGGCCCGTGGCACCGTGTGGGATGGATTCCTGGTTCCTGTCTTTGGCCTGGCCCATTCCCAGTCTTTGTGGTCATTTAGGGAGTGAGACAGCAGATGGACGATCTCTTAAAAAAAAAAAAATACCCAGGGGGCCAGCATTGTGGTGCAGAGGGTTAAGCCATGGGCTGCAACACAGGTATCCAATTTGAGCACCAGTTGGAGTCCCAGCTGCTCCGCTTCTGATCCATCTCCCTGCTAATGCGCCTGGGAAAGCAGCAGCAGATGGCCTGGGTCCTTGGGCTCCTGCACCCATGTGAGAGTCCTGGGTGGAGTTCCTGGCTCCTGGCTTTGGCCTGGCCCAGCGCATCGTTGCAGCCATTTGGGAAGTGAACCAGAGGATGGAAAACCGATCTCCCTCCCTCTCTCTGCCTTTCAAATAAAAGACAAATAGGAATTTATCTTCTAAAAATTACATTACAAAGGAAAAGGGAGGAAATAGAATGACAAGGAAAATGCTCAGAGAACACCAACAAGATAATAATACGCAGACCGTGCACAGAGAAACAGGAAGTGGAGCAGCTGGAGCTGGTACCGTGCTGGTGGGAGAGGGGCTTGTCCCGCCGTGTGGAGAGCAGTCCGGTGTTAGCTAGCAGAGCAGAAGATGCAGGTCCTGGGACGCAGAAGTCCCACGAGACACGTGTGCCCTGGAGAAGCCCGCGGCCATGGGCCCCAGGATGCACGCTCACCATAGCCAGCCGTGGATGTCACGGAGTTGGGGGTCGTCCGGGCGCAGTTGAGGGATGTAGTGCAGGGGTTGATCGCGCGAGCCCGTGCTGAGTAGAAGCAGCAGTGCGGCAGGATCGTCTCCCGGAGAAGCCAGGACACTGCTGCTGGGTGCTGGCAGGCCGTGCTCACGCGGGGTTCACTGTAGCATTGAAAAATCATACGTTTGCCATTTCTGCATCCTTCCGTGTGAATATATCGTTTACAAATGAAAAGCCCTGGGCCGGCACCGCAGCTCACTAGGCTAATCCTCCGCCTGTGGCGCCGGCACCCCGGGTTCTAGTTCCGGTTGCTCCTCTTCCAGTACAGCTTCCTGCTGTGGCCCGGGAGGGCAGTGGAGGATGGCCCAGGTGCTTGGGCCCTGCACCCCATGGGAGACCAGGAGAAGCACCTGGCTCCTGCCTTCAGATCAGCACAGCGCCGGCTGTAGCAGCCACTTGGGGGGTGAACCAACGGAAGGAAGACCTTTCTCTCTGTCGCTCTCTCACTGTCTAACTCTGCCTGTCCAAAAAAAAAAGAAAAGCCCTGGAGCCACGTCCTCCAGAAAGGCTTCGGGAGCACCCCCGCTCTGGCTGCTCTCGGCCCCCAGCGCCCCGAGCTCTGCTCCTGAGCCCGACCTGACCGCGCTGCGCTCGTCTCCTGTGCGGTGCAGGTGCAGAGGAACTGCTGTCTGACGCTGTGCAACTTCAGCATCCCCGAGGAGCTGGAGTTCCAGTACCGCCGGGTCAGCGAGCTGCTGCTTGGCATCCTCAACCCCAGCCGGCAGGACGAGTCCATCCAGCGCATCGCCGTGCACCTGTGCAACGCCCTGGTGTGCCAGGTGGACAACGACCACAAGGAGGCCGTGGGCAAGATGGGCTTTGTGGTGGTGCGTACACAGCTCTGCCGCCCTCCCCACCCCCACCCCAGCCAGCCAGCACCAGGAGGGCCTGGGCTGGGAGCAGTGCTGAGCCTGAAGGCTCTGGGCTAGACCAGGGAAGACTTCCCCAACAGTGGCCGCTGCTCCCGGTCCCCTAAATCTCTCCTGCCTGGGACGCCCTGTCATCCTGCCAGCCCCCTCGACTTGTCCCTCAGGTCCCACTGACAAGTCACTGCTGCCCCCTCAGACCAGATGCGCCCCACGCCGCGAGCCCCCAGCCTGTTCGCATGGCTGCCCTCCCCTGCCCCCACCCCGGGCATGAGCCGAGGGCCAGGAGCACATCGAGCAGCCCAGGAGGAGAGCGCCGGGCTCTTCCTCACTTGTGTTTTGTTAAAGCGGCTAAGGAAGTGCAGTGAGAGGGGGCTCTCACCCTCTGCTTCACTCCCAGGTGCCCCCACCAGCCCGAGCTGGGCCAGGCCAAAGCCAGGGCCTGCAGCTCAATCCAGGTCTCCCAGGCGCTCCCCCTGCCGCCTCCCCGGCTGCACGACACAGGAAGCTGGAATTGGGAGCGCAGCTGGGGCTTGAATCCAGGCTCTCGGACGTGGGTTGTGGGTGTCTCACGTGGCATCTTAGCCACTGCCCCAAGCGCCGGCCCCACTCCTCTCGATGTGTGTCTGGGAAGTCCCAGCATGCAGCAGGAGAGGCTGTGCCCAGAGGGCCGGAAGCAGACCCCGGCCTCCGGAGCGTACATTAGACCCCTCCCCTCCCCGCCCGGGCCCGGGCGCAGCGGCGGGCGAGCCCCGGCCCTCTGGTGAGAGCAGCTCTCTGCCCACAGACCATGCTGAAGCTGATCCAGAAGAAGCTGCTGGACAAGATCGTAAGTCGAGCCGCGCGTGGAGCCGCGCGGCCCGTCCCCCACCCCCACCCTGGTGCAGAGCCCAGCTGAGCCCTGCCCCGCCCTCGCCCACAGTGTGACCAGGTGATGGAGTTCTCCTGGAGTGCCCTGTGGAACATCACGGACGAGACGCCCGACAACTGTGAGATGTTCCTCAACTTCAACGGCATGCGGCTCTTCCTCGACTGCTTGAAGGTGGCACTGAGCCCCCGCCGCGCCGCTCCCGCCCCGGGTGCCCCCAGCCAGGGCCGGCACAGGCTCTCCCACCGGGGCTCGCGCCCAGCTCGCACTCCACAGACCCTTCTGGCCCGGGTGTCCTGGCAGGGCCCTCTTGGGACCCCAGTGCTGGGGAAGAGCTGACCCCAGCTCAGCCCGCGGTCCCCAGTCCAGCCACGTCTGGCTGGCACCCCTTGCCGGGTCAGCTGGACAGACTTCTGCCCAGTAGGACAGTTGCTCGAATTCCCAAGATGATTCCTTTAGAGGAATGTTTGCTACAAACCTCCGTCCCCAGAATCACGTGTGTCCCTGAGGTTCAGTCCCTAAGCAGCCTTTCTCCTTGTGGCAAGGAACCCCCCCACACTCCTCCTCCTCTTCCCCTTCCTCCTCCTTTTTCTTTTTCATCTCTTTATTTAAAAGAGTTACAGAGAAGGAGAGGCAGAGAGCAAGATACAGGGAGAGAGAGGGATCCTCCATCCGCTGGTTCACACCCCAAAGAGCTTCAACAGCCAGAGCTGGGCCAAGCCAAAGCCAGGAGCCAGGAGCTTCATCCCAGTCTCCCACGTGGGTGCAGGGGCCCAAGCACTTGGGCCATCCTCCACTGCTTTCCCAGGTGCATTAGCAGGGAGCTGGATCGGAAATGGAGCAGCCGGGAAACAAACTGTGCCCATGTGGGATCATGGGTGTTATCTTTACAGGCACGCCTCCCCCAACCCCCACCTTCTGATCCCTGCCTGTGTGCACCCAGCATCGCCTGGGCACTGGGAGGGTGTGGGCAGCAGGTCATGTTCCCGCCTTTCCGGCTGGAATAGCCAGACCGATGCCCCAAGCTTTCGGCTGCACCAGCAGACCCTGCACAAGTGCCGACTGCTGTGGCCCCATGGCTGGCGTTTTTCCAGGAATTCCCAGAGAAGCAGGAGCTGCATCGGAACATGCTGGGACTCCTGGGGAACGTGGCGGAGGTGAAGGAGCTGCGGCCGCAGCTGATGACGTCCCAGTTCATCAGTGTCTTCAGGTTGGCACGTCTCCCTGCGCCCTGCCCGGCCGCTCAGAGCGCCAGCCTGCCGCCCTCTGTGACGTGGTTTCTCACTCTCAACCCTGCGTACGTGGTCCTCCCGGAAGTCTGTCTTAGGGGGCCCGAGTCCCCTGTGGCAGTCGTCCGGTTGTAAGCAGCGAGGGGCCTCTGGTTTGTCAGACGGGGTCTTTGTCAGACGAGGGCCGAGGCAGTGGGCTGCATTCTCCCCCTCCCCCACAGCAACCTGCTGGAGAGCAAGGCTGACGGCATCGAGGTCTCGTACAACGCCTGCGGCGTCCTCTCCCACATCATGTTCGACGGGCCGGAGGCCTGGGGCGTCTGTGAACCCCAGCGGGCGGAGGTGGAGGAGCGCATGTGGGCAGCCATCCAGAGCTGGGACATCAACTCACGGAGGAATATCAACTACAGGTGCACGGGGCGGGCGCGTGCAGGGCCCCCGCAGGCCTCTGCTGGGTTTCTGTTCTTAGCTATGGAGGTGCGGCACGGAGCAGAGGGCACGGAGCCCACCTGTGCAGCTCGGCCCCTTCCCACTCGTCTCCCCCCACGCATGCCCCCAGCCTGCCCGTTCATTCCCTCACTCCCCAGCCCCTTCCCGCATGCTCAGAGCGCGCACCCTAAGCCCGGCTGGCTTCAGGGCTCACTGTCCTGTCGCCAGGCGTGCGCGTCCACATTATCTTGCGTGAGTCACTTTCTAATGGACCTTGAAGCTGAAAGTCCCGCGTGGGGAGGCCCGCCTGCAGCTGTTGTGGTTCCCAGGGAGGGAGAAGCGATGCGCCCGCGTGTTTGCACGGACGGTTCCGGGCGTCTGGAGCATGACTGTGGCTTGTCTTTGTAGGAGGCGCAGCTGCACACAGCCCCAGGCTGGGGCCCCTCCTTGCCCCGCCTCCTCTGTTCAGTGCGCCCCCGAGGGCCCACTTCCCCCGCCCCTGGCATCGTGTTTGTCCTTAGGACCTTCCGGGCAGCACTGGACAAGAAGACGCACTCCCCGCTCCCCGGCCAGCCTCAGAAGTGACCTCCATTTCTCCTCCCGCAGGTCCTTCGAGCCCATTCTTCGCCTCCTGCCTCAGGGCATCTCTCCTGTCAGCCAGCACTGGGCAACCTGGGCCCTGTACAACCTCGTGTCTGTCTACCGTGAGTGTCCGCTTGTCCTGGGTTCACCCCCTAGCTGGAAAGCAGGCCAGCCTACCCGGGGTGGCCGGCCCCTGCCTCGTCTCCAGAAGTGGGCCTGGCAGGCAAGCTGCTGCCTGCAATGCCAGCATCTCACATGGTCACCAGTTCAAGTCCCAGCTGCTCCACTTCCTGTCCCATTCCCTGCTAATGGCCTGGGAAAAGCAACAGAAGATGGCCCGGCACTGGCCACCGCAGCCATTTGGGGAGTGAACCAGTAGATGGAAGATCTCTCTCCTTCTCTCTCTCTCTCTGTAACGCTACCTTTCAAATAAATAAAATCAATCTTTTTAAAAATTTATTTGAGAGTCAGAGAGCTCCCATCTGCTGGTTCATTGCCCAAAAACCCACAACAGCTGTGCCTCGGCCAGGCTGAAGCCAGGAGACAGGTCCTCAGGCCAGGTCTCCACAAAGGTACCAGAGACGGATCAGGTGAGCCATTACCGTTGTGTCATCTGTATTAGCAGGAAGCTGGTGTCAAGAGCTGGAGCCAGGAATCGAACGCAGGCCCTGCAGCGTGGAATGCGGGCAGCCCAAGCACTAGACTGAGCACCAGCTCCCCAGACAGCTTGCTCTCTCTACTTTTTCTTAAATTACTGGATTAGTTAGTGGTTTATCTATTTTTTTAAAGATTTATTTATTTATTTGAAAGTCAGAGTTACACAGGGAGAGAGGGAGAAACAGAGAGTGAGAGAGAGAGAGGTCTTCCATCCACTGGTTCACTCCCCAATTGGCCACAGTGGCTGGAGCTGCACCGATCTGAAGCCAGGAGCTTTCTCTGGGTCTCCCACGCGGGTGCAGGGGCCTAAGGATGTGGGCCATCCATCTTCTACTGCTTTCCCAGGCTATAGCAGAGAGCTGGATCAGAAGTGGAGAAGCTGTGATTCCAACCAGCGCCCATATGGGATGCCGGCACTGCAGGCAGCAGCTTTACCCGCTATGCCACAGCGCCAGTCCCATGTTTGTTTGTTTGTTTTTTAATTTTTTTTTTATTTTTGACAGGCAGCGTGGACAGTGAGAGAGACAGAGACAGAGAGAAAGGTCTTCCTTTGCCATTGGTTCACCCTCCAATGGCCGCCGCGGCCGGCGTGCTGCGGCCGGCACATTGCGCTGATCCGAAGCCAGGAGCCAGGTGCTTCTCCTGGTCTCCCACGTGGGTGCAGGGCCCAAGCACTTGGGCCATCCTCCACTGCACTCCCGGGCCACAGCAGAGAGCTGGCCTGGAAGAGGAGCAACCGGGACAGAATCCGGCGCCCCGACCAGGACTAGAACCCATGGTGCCAGCGCCGCAAGGCAGAGGATTAGCCTATTGAGCCGCGGTGCCAGCCCAGTCCCATGTTTTTTATTTTTCTTAAAGTTTTTTTTTTTTTTACTTATTTATTTGAAAGCAGAGTTACAAAGTGAGAGAAGGGGAGAGACAGATCTTCCATCCGCTGGTTACTCCCCAAATGGCCACAACAGCTGGGGCTGGGCCAGACTGAAGCCAGGAGTGTGGAGCTTCTTCTGGGTCTCCCATGTGGGTGCAGGGATTGGGCCGTCCTCCGCTGCTTTCCCAGGCACATTAGCAGGGAGCTGGATCGGAAGTGGAGCAGCCGGGACTCAAACCGATGCCCATATGGGTTGCCGGCATTGCAGGTGGCAGCCACCTTGCCAGCCCCACAGACAGCCTTCTCTGCTCCCCACCTCCCCAGGAGTGGATAGTCAGACATCGCTGGTTTCATTAGGAATACAAACACACACGTCCCCGGAGCTGTTGAGTCAGGAGATCCAGGGGCAAAGCTTCCGAAGGGTCACGTTTAGGAGCCACTGGTTTGGGTGATTTTCCATAGGACAAGCTCTGGGGGGAAAAAAAGGCAGCCACTTTGGACCGCAGTCAGGAAGGGTCCGTTCCCAGGATTCTCCGCCTGCTCCCCCAGGTGGCCACGGGGACTCCCAGCCATGGGGCTGGACCTTGTGGTTCATCCCCGCTTCCCCCAGGACCCCTGGCCCAGGCCTGGGTCTCCACCCGCTCTCCCAGGGGTAGGGCACAGGTGGTCCTAGGCCCTGGCTGGTGAGACTCACCCCATCATCTGTGCTGTGCCCCCACCCACAGCGGACAAGTACTGCCCCCTGCTGATCAAAGAAGGAGGGCTGCCCCTGCTGAGGGACGTGATCCAGATGGCGACGGCGCGGCAGGAAACCAAGGAGATGGCCCGGTAAGAGGCGGTGTGGCGTGTCGGCCGAGATGCCCAGGGACACTCAGGGCGGAGCGTGGAGGTGGAGTGTATGTGTGGCCAGCGAGGGCCTCTCTGAGCGTCCTTCCGGCCACCGGGGGCAGGGAACTAGAGGCCCGAGCTCGGGACGAAAGCCCTGTAGGCCTCTGTGAGCTTCGTTGTTCTTTTATTCCTGACAAGTCCCGTCGGCTCATCACTGGACATTAGCAAGTCCGAGCTGTTGGTGGTTATTAGCCAAAGACATTCCAACCAAAAGGAGGGTTCAGTGGGCTCAGATGCATTCTGGACGTCCGGTGGACAGGCACGTGGGATTCTGGGCACCAAGCTCACAGATACGGCGAAGCCAGCGGTGTCTGAGACCGCGTGGGCTCTGATTCGCCCATTGAGCTGAGCGCCAGAGGCGCCACGAGGCAGAATGAGCAGGAACAGCCAGGACCCAGCAGGAGGGAGCCCGGGTAAGGTTTGCCCTGCGGCCTGCAGTCCCAGTTGAACGCCACGCCGAGTGTAGGGGCGGGGGCCCCCTGCCCTCGCGGGGCTGAGGGCTGCAGGGGTCTGCCATCATTCTCAGCGGGAGGCTCCGCCTACACCTTCATTGACAGATGAGGGTGAGTCTGGGAGTCGTAGAGTGAGTGAAAAGCCACCTGGAGACAGCGTTAGACATGGACAGGCCATGCCGGGTCCTTGCCCAGCGGGTCTACGCGGAGTCTGCAAGGCTCCCCAGGACATTAGGGAAGGCCCAGGGGATGGGGCCTCAGGTGAGTGCCTGAGCCAGTGACCCTGGAGCGTGCTCAGAGGCAGCCCCCTCCCCACCCTGGGCAGGGGGCCCACAGCAGCACAGGCAGGCTGCAGCGAGCCCCAGCCTCTGGCTCCGTGTCGGCCAGGGTCGGGTGACACCAACAGCCGCGGTCAGCAGTCGCGGGGGGCCAGGCTGAGAGCCGAGCTGGGGTGCCGGGGCCTGGCTGCCACAGCGCCTCGGGGCCTTGTGCCAGCCCAGCTGTCCCCGCCCTTCCCCAGTAAATATGAGAGCAGCCAGTGTGGGAATGACTCTGGGCTCGTGTGAAGGGAAGGGGAGACGGCAGAGGGGACAGAGGGCTTGGGGCCAGGCCTGAGCGGCCTCCAGAGACCCAGGTCCACAGCCACCGGGGACCCAGGGGTGGGGTGAAGAAGGCAGGGAGGCTGGGCGGCGACGGTGGCCTTGACGCCATTTCCTGCCTGTGCCGCCAGCCACTGTGTCCCCAGCATCAGACCCCCCTGGACGCTCGCTGAGCAGCCCTCAGTGAGCCCCCCGGGGGCGGGTGGGCTGGCTGGCCCCGAGCTGCGTCCTACCCCGCCCCCTGTCTCCAGCAAGGTGACTGAGCACTGCAGAGCCTTTAAAGAGGAGAGCATGGACGCGTCCAGATAGAGGCTCCACCGGCCGCCAGCGCTCCGCACCCCGGGGCCGCCCCGCCGCAGGCCCTCCGGGAGCCTCGCGCAGGACACAGACACGCGGGGGCCTTTTGCACAACCAACGCTTTTCCTTAACATTAGTGAGATATATATATTATATATATATTATTTTTTTTGGTTAGGAAGTGTGAAGTTTTGTGTGTATGATTTCTGTACGGAAACAAGAGACCCTCCCCGAGTCCTCGCAGCTTTATGGCCATTCTCAAACCCCACCCAGAGCCTGCATCGCTGCCACCCTACCCTGCCCCTGCCAGGCCCGAGGCCCCGAGGCTGATGACCATCGAGAGAGCCCGGACCTGTCCTGCCCGCCCCGCCCCCCCCGGCTGGCACCCAGCCCCTGAAGGCCCGTCTGGGCCCCTGGGTGCGGCTGACGGGGCTAAGAGTTGAAAACTGGTCCCCCCAGGTCTCTCCGACGCCTTGGTGCTCCCAGCTGCAGGCCATCGGGGCAGGAGAGGGAGCGTTCCCAGGCCTAGGGCCAGGTGTCCCCCCACAGCGGCCCCTGGAGGAGCGGGGCTCGGGCCAGGCCTGCCTGCGGCCACGCTGCTATGGAGGCTGCCTCTGAGTCTCCCACCAGGCCCCAGGCTACCGCAGGCCCCAGCCCAGGGACGTCAGAAATTCAGGGGCGAGCCACTGCCCCTCTGCCAACACATCCCGCCTGCACCTTCCCACCCTCCCTCACCCTCCTCTGCCCACAAGCACCCAAGGTGCCCAGGCACTCCCACCAGCAGAACTGAGCCTGCTTCCTGCACCCCGCGCACCCCGCTGCCCAGAGGCCCACGCGCCTCCCCAGGCAGGAGGCTCCCACTGCAGTCCCTCAGGGCAGCAAGGGGCGGCCGCCTCCAGACCAGCAGCTGGGCCGCTGCGGTGGCCACTGGGCCAGCCCCAGGCTCTGCCACGGAAGGCAGCACCTGTGCGCCCCTCCTTCCCGCTCACTCGTCATCGGACACAGGTGGGGAGGCCAGGGAACGAGCCGGCCCTGGAGGCGGCCCCGGGGCCTGGCCTGGACTCTGCCAGCAGCCCTGCCCCACAGCCAGCAGCCTCAGGGACGGTGCCCCGCCCTTTCCTCCTGGAGTCTCCCTGGGCCGAGGAGGGGCGGCGGCCCCGTGCCCCCGCTGCGTGGCGGATGGCCGCCTCGGCTCTGCCTTCCATCCCAGGCTCACTCGGCCGAGCCAGAGCCCCGGCAGGGCTCCCCTGCCGTCGCTTTACCACCTGGGGCCGGGGCAAACGTCTGTACTTGGGGATGTCACAGAAATACATTTTTGTGCAAAGTGCAGAAGGGCAGTGTGTTCCTTGCGCGGGGGTGTGGGTTGCCGCCTGGCGTCCGGGGTCCCAGAGGGGCCTGAGGAGCGGGTAGCTGGGGTGGGGGGGCTGCGCTGGGTGTCCGTCGCTCGGGCACCTGGCTCCTCCACGTTCTCTACCCACGCCTGTGCCCAGGAGGGCTGACCAATGGGAGACCAAGGGAAGGAGATATGGCGCCCCCTGCAGGCTGGTGTGTGCAGGCTCAGGGCAGCAGGAGTTGGCTGGGCAGTGGGGCTTGGGAGAGGGAAGAGCCCACCTGTGTCCCCGTGCAGTTGGAGGAGGCTTCTCCCAAGAGACTTCAGAGAAGAGAGACGATGCCAACTGCCAGGCCTGGCTCCAGGGGCATGGTGGTGCGTCCCAGCCAGAGGGTCCACAGCTGGGGTGCCGGGATGTGCGGTTTCCACCCCTGGTGCCCAGTGTCAGGTACCCTGCACTCCTGTGCCTGAGGCCACGCTGAGCCTGTGGCTCCCCTTCTCTGAGGAAGGCGCCTGAATGAAGGCTTTCCGTGGGAGCCCCAGGCTGGGACGGAATGTTCTGGAACCTGAGCATCTGACCCTCCCCTCCTCCATGAATGAGGTCCCCCCTTCTCTCCCCCTGACCAGGGCCTGGACCAAGCCTCTGCCTCCCCGGTGAGAGCCCCGTCTACGGCTACCCGAGGGGCACGGGGCCTGGGCAGAAAGGACACTGGGGAGCCTGGTCTGTCTGGGATCTGGGGAGTGGTCACTCCGGGGAGGGAGGGCCGTGCCAGCCCGGGCAGGCGACAGTGCTGAGTGCGTCGTGTGGGTCGTGCTGCCCGGTCGTCCACCCAGCGGCCCTTCTCACGGACGACGACGCTGAGGTTCCGAGAGGTCAAGTGACTCATGGCCTCGAGGTTGCCACAGCAAAGGAGGCCTCTGCAAGCATGAGTCAGCTTCCGGTCATCCCGGGAAAACGCCTGGTGCGGGCACCGAGGAGGACGAGGTCCTTCAGTTCAAGGGCGCCCAGGCGCGGTTCTGCGCACCCCGCACCCAGCTTCCCAAGGGGACCCAGCCTCCCGGTACGGGAGCCCTTCAGGGACGCAAGCCACGGCAGCATCTGAGTCCATTTCATGCTGCAAAATGCAACACCCGTGACCGGGCCTGAACGGCCCAGATGAAGGTCCCACCTTCTCCTGTGTCCTCGGCCGGTGGGAGGCGGGAGGGCGAGGGGGTCCTCACCTGGTAGGCAAGAGGAGATAGGGGTCCCTGTGACCTACTCTGGCATCGGGGACTAAGTTTCCAGCACGCGAATCTCCGGGGGGGACACATTCAGGCCACGGGTGGGGGGGCAAGAGCTCCCCAGATGGGCCCACGCTCCCTCCCGCAGCTCCCCAGCCTGTGTCCCCGGCATTCCTGTGCCCAGAGCCCCACGCCGCATCCCTGCTCTGTTAGTCCACCTCTGCCGCGGTCCCACACGCTGGGGTGTTTGGGGGCTGGGGTCCCGAGCCTGTTAGCCTGGTGCCTCTTGCCGCTGCAGCGTGGGGGTTAAGTTCCAATTAAATTCCAGCAGTGACATCGTCACAAACCACAGACCCGCTCTGTATCCTCCCCGGGACGCCGAGCCACATGGCACAGCCCCGGCAGGCACCTCAAAGGCGCTCATTTAAAACACCACGCATCGGGTCAGGCCGCTGCGTGCATCCTTTAATCGTCCCACCTTGGAGCCAGCTCGAGCCCACCTGCTCCACTTCCCATCCAGCTCCCTGCTGACGGCCCTGCCAAGGCAGTGGATGACGGCCCCAAGTACTTAGGTCCCTGCCACCCACAGAGGCGACCAGGATGGAGTTCAGCCTGACCCGGCCCCAGCCGTTGCAACTACTTGGGGAGTGAACCAGCAGATGGAAGCTCGCTCTCTGTCCTTCCCTCTGTGTCATTCTGCCTTTCAAATAAATAAATATTTTAAAACATAAAAACTTGCCAGATGAGGGGTAGACATTTAGACACTGGCTCAGCGCCTGGGTCCCACAGCAGAGCGCCCGGGTTAACTCCAGACCCTGGGAGGCAGCCATGGGGCTCAGGCGATCTGAGCTCCAGCCACCCACGTGGGGGACCCGGATCAAGTTACAGGTCCTGGTTTCAGTCTAGTTCGGCACCGGCTGTTACAGGCATGTGGGGAGTGAACCAGCAGATGGAAGATCTCGCTCTCAAATAAATAAAAGTGAATTTAAAAGAGAAAATCTATATCGCCATGCAGTGCCTTCAGACGCGACCAACCTCTCCAAAAGCACTCTATAGCTAAGCCAGAGGGCCATTGTATCACGGCTCCCTGAGAAATACGACCTCACCGAGAACCAGAGCCATGCAAATCTACGTGAAGCTCAATGGAGAATGCCCGGGGGACACAGTCTCCCAGCGTGAGGGCATGGGCGACCCAGGAGCCAGCGTCCTCACACAGTACCATCACACTGGATGCCACCCTCGCCCTCCTGGGGTGCACCCACTGCGCTCTGCCCAGACAAGATGGGAGCTAGGGGCAAGCAGCAGGGACCCACCCTGCATGTCAGGGTGTGGCCAGGCTCCCAGAGCCAAGGGCAGGCTGGGCTCCCAGGCCTCAGGAGACCACACCCAGGGTCACGGAGGGTGGCGAAGGCCCCAGCACCCTGCGGGTGCCACCACGGCAGCGCCCGGTGGAGGAGGGCCACGGCAGTGCAGGGCCTGGCACCTGATGAGGGAGGGTGGGAGCCAGGCGGGAGTGTCCTGTGCCTGGAGCCTTCTCCTTGGCCAGGCCTCACCCCGAGCCTACAAAAACCACACACTAGCTGGCGCTGTGGCTCAACAGGCTAATCCTCCGCCTTGCAGTGCCGGCACACAGGGTTCTAGTCCCGGTCGGGGCGCCGGATTCTGTCCCGGTTGCCCCTCTTCCAGGCCAGCCCTCTGCTGTGGCCCAGGAGTGCAGTGGAGGATGGCCCAGGTGCTTGGGCCCTGCACCCCATGGGAGACCAGGAAAAAGCACCTAGCACCTGGCTCCTGCCATCAGATGAGCGCGGTGCGCCAGCCGCAGCGCACCGTCTGCGGCGGCCATTGGAGGGTGAACCAACGGCAAAGGAAGACCTTTCTCTCTGTCTCTCTCTCACTGTCCACTCTGCCTGTCCAAAAAAAAAAAAAAAAAAAACCACACACTGAGTACAAATGACTTCATCTGCCACCCCCACTCACACGTGAAGTCCTAAACACTAACAGTCCAAGGCCACATGGCGAGGATGACCCCGGTCCCCTCGAGCTGTGTGTGGCCGACCCCTGGCGGCCAGCCCCTGCACCTGTGCGGGCAGCACTTGTCCTGCCTGGGCCACAGGGGAGGGTCTTTCTCAAGGACCCGAGAGCCACGCCTGTGGAGGAGAGTCCTAATTTCCATGATCGCCAGCTAACAGACACAACTGGCCGCATCCGCACCTCCACTTCCGATGCAGCCCCTCCTGATGCATGCTGGGAGACAGCAGGTATCCACCTAGCGCCTGAGTCCTGGCCATCACGGTGCAGCTCTGGACTCCTGCCTTAGTCTTGGCCCATGCCTGGCCGCAGCAGGCGTTTGGCGAGTGAACCAGCAGATGGAAGAGTCTCTGGATCACTCTGCCTTGTAAGATGAAAATAAACATTTTTAAAATAAAAAAAAATCTGTTTCTTGCCACTCAAGCAAGCGTCCAGCTTTGTTCACCCACGGCACGGGCACAGCGGTGGGCTCAGAGCAGGCGGCTGCAGGGTGACCTGCGTGGATGACGGGCACAGAGATCACGGCTGGGCTGCAGTCACCGGCGCCCAGCTCAGTGCCGACCCGGCGTGGCCACAGGTGGGAATCGCCGACGAAGCGGCTAGCACCAGCTTCAGCACAGCCACGTGGCCGAGCCTCTCTCGCTCCCTCTCACTTCTGTGCCTCTTCGGAAGCTGGCCCCATTCTCCCTGCCACAAACCACTGCCCTTATCCTATTCCTGAGGCTTAAGAACCCCAAGGGGCCGGCACTGGGGCGTAGCGGGTAAAGCCGCCCCTGCGGTGCCAGCATCCCATACGGCCACTGGTTCCAGTCCCAGTTGCTCCACTTCCGATCCAGCTCTCTGCTATGGCCTGGGAAAACGGTGGAGGATGGCCAAGTGCTTGGGCCCCTGCACCCACTTGGGAGGCCCGGAAGAAGCTCCTGGCTCCTGGCTTCAGATCGGTGCAGCTCTGGCCATTGTGGCCATCTGGGGAGTGAACCAGCAGATGGAAGACC
This sequence comes from Sylvilagus bachmani, assembly GCA_015711505.1. Classification (NCBI taxonomy): domain Eukaryota; kingdom Metazoa; phylum Chordata; class Mammalia; order Lagomorpha; family Leporidae; genus Sylvilagus; species Sylvilagus bachmani. Next base: position 87,964,003 of record CM027406.1, on the reverse strand, counting down.
TCTCTCTCTCTCCGCCTTTCCTTCAACCTGTGTGTAATTCTGACTTTCAAATAATTTTTATTTATTCATTTATTTATTTGAAAGCGTTAGGCAGAGAAGGAGAGGCAGAGAGACAGAGGCGTCCATATGGGATGCTGGCACTGCAGATGGCAGCTTAACCCACCACACCACAGCGCCAGCCCCATAAATAACTCTTTAAATAAATTTAAAAAGAATGTTTTAGGCGTCTGTAATTACACAGAAAGGTTCTGATTGGCCCTGCCGAGTCGACCCCGCCCCAGGCTGCCCCAGGGCTATGAGGTCGGTGTATGGGGGCGTGGACCACGCAGGCTGGAGCCGCCTCTGCCCAGCACTCACAGGGATGTGGAGCGGTCAGCACAGCCTTGCTCGGAGAAAGCTGCAGGAAGTCCCGTGGGAAGACAGAGCCGGCGGGGGGAGGCCTTGGGGCCGGGCGGACAGCGGGGGGCGGGCTGCACTCTGCAGGGTGTTGGCGAGGCGAAGCGAGGCGGTCCCCGCGGGACAGTGCAGCGCGAGGGGACAGCGCACCGCGAGGGGACAGCGCACCGCGAGGGGACAGTACCCCGCGAGGGGACAGTACCCCGTGAGGGGACAGCGCACCGCGAGGGGACAGCGCACCCCGAGGGGACAGCGCACCGCGAGGGGCCAGTACCCCGCGAGGGGACAGTGCACCCCGAGGGGACAGTACCCCGCGAGGGGACAGCGCACCCCGAGGGGACAGTACCCCGCGAGGGGACAGCGCACCGCGTGGGGACAGCGCACCGCGAGGGGACAGTACCCCGCGAGGGGACAGCGCACCGCGTGGGGACAGCGCACC